>VMKM01000909.1:0-212393 GCA_008360985.2 Macquaria ambigua | reverse complement strand
ACCACCAACAACAGTTGCCCCAACAACAACAACTGCTGCCCCAACAACAGCATCGACTGCCCCAACAACAACTTCTGCTGCCCCAACAACAGCTGCTTCCCCAGCAACAACTACTGCTGCCCAAACAACAGCCGCTACCCCAACAACAACATCCACTGCCCCAATAACAACAACTGCTGCCCCACCAACAACGGCTGCTTCCCCAGCAACAACATCTGCTGCTCAAACACCAGCCGCTGCCCCAACAACAACTGTCCCAACGACAACATCAACTGCCCCACCAACAACAGCTGCTTCCCCAGCAACAACTACTGCTGCCCAAACAACAGCCGCTGCCCAAACAACAGCTGCTTCCCCAGCAACATCTGCTGCCCAAACAACAGCCGCTGTCCCAACGACTGTCCCAACGACAACATCAACTGCCCCAACAACAGCTGCTTCCCCAGCAACAACTACTGCTGCCCAAACAGCGGCTGCTGCCCCAGCAACAACTGTTGCTGCCCAAACAACTACTGCTGCCCCCACGACATCAGTAGTTACCCCAACAACAACAGCTGCTGCTCCAGCAACAACTAATACTGCCCCAACAACAACTGTCCCAACGACAACATCAACTGCCCCAACAACAGCGACAACTGCTGCCCCAACAACAACTGCTGCCCCAACAACAGCAACAACTACTGCTGCACCAACAACAGCTGCTGCCCCAGCAACAACTGTTGCTGCCCAAACAACAGCTGCTGCCCCCACGACAACAACTGCTGCCTCAACAACAACTACTGCAACCCCAACGACATCAGCAGTTACACCAACAACAACAGCTGCTGCTCCAGCAACAACTAATACTGCCCAAACAACAGCCACTGGCCCAACAACATCCATTGCCCCAACAACAACATCCACTGCTCCATCAAAAACAACTGCTGCCCCACCAACAACAGCTGCTTCCCCAGCAACAACATCTGCTGCCCAAACAACAGTCACTACCCCACCAACAACTGCCCCAACAACAGCAACAACTGCTGCCCAAGCAACAACTACTGCTGCACCAACAACAACAGCTGCTGCCCCAACAACAACAACTGTCCCAACGACAACAACAACTGTCCCAACGACAACATCAACTGCTGCACCAGCAACAGATGCCCCAACAACAACAACAGTTGCCCCAACAACAGCTGCTTCCCCAGCAACACCTACTGCTGCCCAAACAGCCGCTGCCCCAACAACAACTGTCCCAACTACAACATCAACTGCCCCAACAACAGCTGCTGCCCCAGCAACAACTACTGCTGCACCACCAACAACAGTTGCCCCAACAACAACAACTGCTGCCCCAACAACAGCATCGACTGCCCCAACAACAACTTCTGCTGCCCCAACAACAGCTGCTTCCCCAGCAACAACTACTGCTGCCCAAACAACAGCCGCTACCCCAACAACAACATCCACTGCCCCAATAACAACAACTGCTGCCCCACCAACAACAGCTGCTTCCCCAGCAACAACTACTGCTGCCCAAACAACAGCCGCTGCCCAAACAACAGCTGCTTCCCCAGCAACATCTGCTGCCCAAACAACAGCCGCTGTCCCAACGACTGTCCCAACGACAACATCAACTGCCCCAACAACAACAGCTGCCCCAACAACAACTGCTGCCCCAACAACAGCAACGATTGCCCCAACGACAACAACTGCTGCCCCAACAACAACTGCTGCTCCAACACCTACTGCTGCCCCCACAACTACAGCTGCCCCAACAACAACTACTGCTGCCCCATTGACAACAGCCATTGCCCCAACACCAACAGCTCCCCCAACAACATGTACTGCTGCCCCAACGACAACATCTGTTCCTCCAACAACAACAACCGCTACTCCAACGACAACAACCGATGCCCCAACAACAACTACGTCTGCCCTAACGACAACAGCTGCTGCCCCCATGACAACAACTGCTGCCACAACAACTGACACGTCGACGACAACAACCCCTGCTCCAACAACTGCAACCACACCCCCCCAATCAGCCACAAGTACAACAACTGCCAGTGACGCCTGTTGTATCAGACTGGGTATGACCCATCTGTTACTTTTACTCCTTATCTTTGTCCTGTATTAGACCACAGAAAAAGCACCCATGAAGCCACCAGAAAGACTCTGAGAGGACCTTTTAAAGCCTGGACTTCGGTTTCCTGCCTGCTGCCATCTTTAATTGGCAGTTACAGGGAAAAGGAAATACAAATTCAGGACAAAGGGGATGGAGTCTGAGAGAAGCTGAGGTTGGACAAGTAGGCAGCAATGTAATAGACACACATACATGTACACAAGGGAACACTACTTCTTTCCCCCGCTATCATCCAAAATATATAATCCAAAATTAGCTGTGTGGTTATTGAATAATGAGGATTCTTTGTCAGAGCTGTGTAGTTACCTGAAAATAAAGCACACTCCTCTGGCCTGTCATGATTGAGTGTTGCAATGGTGTAATAGATCATATAAAGATATAAATTTCAATTTATTTGTCTGTTGTCACATTTTGCTCATTCACATTAATTTACTCTATATATAAATATATACTATATTAATATTATTATTTATATACATTTTTTTATTCTCTTCTTTGCTTTATCACATAAATGTTAGTAGTTCAATGTGATGTGATGTACTGTATTATAACCTGTCTAATAAAGCTTTTCCGATGTATGAGACAACAATGCAGCAGTCATTATGTATTTATAATGCATTTCAAGTCACACAATCTGAAATCTCTGCATATTTCAGCCCTCAACCCACTTCTCAACTTACTGCAATGACTGTATGAAGCTTTTACTATGAGGTTTTAAAACATTACAGAAGATTAAGTCTGTCACGGTTTTCATTATACCCTGGGCATACTGTAAGACCAAGATTGAAAGCCACCTTCACTGAGAAAGGATCATTGTCTGGCTGTATTTCACAAAATACATAGAACCGATAAAACCTAACTTTTAATTCCAGGCTTTTTGAGGGCCCTCCCCCATCCTCGGGCCCCGGGTATTTAGTTCCACTATTCCCCTCTCTGTTCCCCTCTCTGTGGTTACACATATTTCTCCATACTGAGTTGACTTTTTCAAAACTCTTCACAGAGTTCTCTTTATCAACATGCAGCTCAGCACAATAGACATCTCACTCTCACATTATTTTTCGTATTATTCTCGCTTTATTTTCCTAAAGTAATTCTACTTATGCAATACAAAACAAACATGTATATATTCAATCTGATATTCAATCAATCAAATTGACTGTAAATACAAAGAGTTTTGGTGGTGTTTTGCGTTTGAGTGCGAAAACAATTGATGAAATTTGAAAGATGAGGTCACTGGATGCATTTTGTGTCAAAGCAATTAAAAGTTATCCACAGTTTAGTCCACATTTACTGCTGTTGTGCTGACTGAAGTGAACTCAATATTGGGCAATGCTTGAAACTGTTACCAACTTGGCTCAAGCTTGTAACAAAAGTGGGAGTCCACAACACAAAACTGTTCAATGCCAAATCAGTTTATTTAGCCATTTAACCAAAACTGCTGTGGGGTGTGGAGGTGTAAAACATCAGTTGTGCAAGGCATGCATGGATGGGTGTAAGTGTGTTGTATAAAAGTTCAAGCCAAAGCAACCCAAAGAGTTGCTGAGACCAGGGAGAAGTGGAAGGCGTCCAAGTGAGAGAGAGCGAGTGGCCTGGGAGAGCAGGCTTTTGTAACCTTAGCCACTCCCCACTCTTAGGTGCAGCCACTTCTCTGACAAAAAGAGAACAGGGTCAAGCAGCACAGGAAAACCAATTGTAAGAAAAACAAACTGTAATGCAGAAAATAATCCTTTAAAGATACAGCACACAAAGATAACTTCGGGAAGGCACAGACAATGTAAATATATTAGCATCATGGCCAAACATTTATAGTGACTGTTGCCAGTGAAAACTAGGAGTTTTCAGACAAATATCCATTTTTTAATGTTATAAACAGTTTTTTTAAATTGAGTGGCACTGAAAGACAGCCTCCCTTGTTTTCCCCATGGCATTAGGATGATGATGCACACTGAGACGTCCTGAAACCATAAATAATGGAGCTGATGGCGTTGTCTTTATATTATACCGGACATACTGGCTTTACTTGTTGAATAATGTGTTTTGGATTTTTCAGAGGACCATTATTGTGTTAGTAATAGAAAGTACAATGATTTAATAATAGATTGTGTAGCAGTGGAATTTGAAAAAGAAGGTGTGGCAATATTCTCACAGTCCTGGAGCGGCACAAATCTAAAGGGTTAACCCAGACTCATTGGAACACAAGCTAATATGAAGGCGTGTTTAATCAGGAATGTTTTTAAGACTCGGTTTTCACTTCTCAGGCAGTTTGAGATGAGCTGTACAAGTCAAGATGTTTTGTGTAAATAAACTACAAAACATGGGTGGTTAAGGTACAGGATAATGTGAAACGTAAAATGTATTTTTGCCAAAAACACAAATTTACCATTTACATATCATTGAATAAATAATTGTTTATAACACATGTAATGGAAATTTTGGGAATTTTCTCTGTATCGATCTTTGGTTAATCATTGTTCTGTATATGTAGCTTGCTAATCACTGTTAGAGACAGTAGAAAATGATTGTGAGATACTCTTCTTCTGTTACCTTGAGTGTGAGACTCTCTTCTGTTGCTACTTAGATTATGAGGAGCCGCTTATTTGACTGTGGATCGTTTTCTCTCTTCGAAGGACATAGTATGAGAAAGAATCCAGTTTGTACCAGCTTGATAGACTTGCATAAATACAATGTGACCAAGTGCTTCTTCACCCTTTCTGACTGTGAACCTCTTTGAGTGCACATCAGTGGGTCCTTTCTGCAGAAAGCTTAATAAATAATCAAAAGACTTGAGGTGATTCGGCAACTCTTTATTTTCAGATTTCCACCACACACATTATAATGTTGTTATAAGAATATATAAGGACATTTTAAGTGTTTATTGATGTACAGTCTTCAATAACTTCTCCTATTAAGACACATTTTATATTATTACAGCTGTGTTATATTATATTGTTTTTCATTATCTGTTTATACACCAGCATCTAGTTATGGATGCTTCACAGCAGAAGTTCAAGTTGTTGACAACTACATCTATAAACACTTACAGCTGATCTTATATCTACAGCTGAGGCTGGTGGGAATGTCATTAGTTTTGCAGGTATTTACTCATGAACCAAAGGACTGGACAAATAAAAATTTTGACCTGATGATGGCGCTCGATGAAGGCATTAGGATTCATCCTCTGGGGACAGTGAATGTATGTAGAGTTGAGACAGTAGATGTTGAGATATTTCACAGGATAAATGAAAACTTTCAAGTCAGGGGATCGCCAAAGGCATTAGGATTCATCCTCTGGGCACCATGAAAGTCAAGTTTTAATGGCAATCTATCTAACAGTTGTTGAGATTTTTCAGTCTGGATCAAAGTGGTGGACAGACAGACAGACACACACTGCCATCCACAGAGCCACTCTGCTAGCACGGCTAAAAGTGCAACAGGCCTTGGCTCTGTTAGTAAGTGAGCTGCAACAAGATGGGACGAGTTGAATGTAGCCTGTCCTGCTTTATGAGAAAAACCAGAGGATCTGCCGAGATGAGTCATACTGCCTTTGTATGGTACAATCTGCCACTGTGCTAAATTGCTTTAAGCTCCATTCCTGTAGCACCACCCTCACACTAACATTTCCAGTTTCACATCAGATATTCTACAATGTAACAACAACGCCTTCTTTTAAATCTTTTGAGTCCATGAAAACTAATTGAATTGATGTCATGGCATGACACCAAAGCAATGACTCAGTCTACTCATACATGCCACTGTTTTAATGTGGCATTGTGAGGCCAGGCATTACCTTGTCATCTACTCTATTAAAGCTCCAATAATAACCTCAGATGGTCCTGTTGTATTGCCTTGGGTCTTTAGTCTGTGTTTCAATGTGCCCCGAATGTACCTGAGAGTGGTGTATCATAATCATCACGGGAGAAAAGTGTTTTTTTCGCGGCTGCTTGTTGGAGCATCATTCTGGGTCGTGTCAAATTATCCTCTGGTCCCTTTTGGATCTCTTCACATCTGAAGAAATTATACAAATGACTTATGTATGTTGGTTAGCTGCTGTTCTCCACTGAAGCCATACACATTATTCTTGAGGTTCGTTTGCACTATCCCTTGTTCTATGCCAGGGGTCTCCAACCTCTTTTGACAATGTTCTTGCAGGCACCCAAATAAAGGTCAGGATATCAAAAAACACGCGTTAGAAATTCAGTCTCCTCTACCTCCTTAGAAGACACTCTCAAGCTAGAGCTAGACACATGTAAATGTGTCTGTGCTTGTTCTAACCCATAAAATCACACACTGATGACCTACATGACTTACAAATCAGTACTGGGGTGGTACTGCTATTGGTAATATTATATAATGATGATAATATTTGCGAAATTAACCCTTTTTCTTCTTTAAATGCTTTTTTGCTTTTCTTCAGACTTTATTAAAACCCAATATGTAGTGGTGACCCTTCCCTTTGACACAAACTGGGCTTACCGGGTGTTACTCAACCAAATAAAGAAATATTTCATGTTTCATATGTTGCATGGGCTACGCACGAACAAAGAACTCATTTTGTTTGCCAGAAAGTAAGTACATTATTCTACTGAGTGAAGTTACTAATGTTTTAGGTGAATAAGACCCCAGAGAGGTCTCCCTGTTAGAGCTCTTATGAACTAACCATTGAATATGTATTGTATTTAACCATGTTTTACAGCTGGGGTCTCAGACCCCAAACAGAAGTAATGCATCAGTTTATGTAGCCGACTTCTGAGACACGTCCTCAGTTCAAAATCATGGCTCGTAAATTTCGGAAAAGTCATTCAAGTTATCAAAACATTGTTAACTATACTTTCTGAGCTACTAAAGAGGGCCTGGGGTCTCCAGAACATTAGAGTTAAGACGTAACTGCAACATTCCCAGTTTGAGTCTGGCTCTTTACTGTATTCTACTGTATTCTATCTAATAAAGACAAAAAAATCCAGAAATACTTTTAAAAATCATTAAGTATCCTGTTGTGGGCTTAACAGTCAGTAATGATGTAAGCTGTGGCACAGACAGGCCACACCAAGTTCAATAACAGATAACATAAAAGTTATATAATTATTATTCATAATAATGAATTTTTCGCCAAATCTTATTGTTTTCCCAGCAGCCCAGTATCAAATGACCCATGGCCCAGTACCAGTCTGGCTGGAAACCACTGCTCTGTGCTTATTTATATCCTTTAAACACATACTTACATATTGCTGTATCTATTGACAAAATATTCTTTCAGTGGCTTTATGCTGTTATTATAGCTGCAGCGCCTACTGCCAAAAGATTTACCTCAACACAGAACGAGGACTTTTCAAGAAGGCGAGTCACAAATATCTGTGTTCTGAAAATGCCTATTAAATAAAACAGTGTAGCATAAAGCTCAATAGCAAGGCATCGCTCTCATCACAGTAAAAGTTTATTCTACAAATCAGAATGATTAAAAAACCACATGACTAACAAATAGGGAAACGGGTGCTCTTTGGCTTCTAGCTGCAGTTTCAAATGTTATACACCTGATATAAAACATAGTGGTGTTTCATCAGTGCTTTCAGAAAGCAAGCACAATTTGCTTTCGCTGTGTGACTTGAATTGAACGGTTTATTCTAACAAGGTCAGATTGTACAAGCAAAACACGTGTTCAGTTCATCCCTTTAGGTTCATGTACCAATGAATTTAAATCTCATACTGCAGAACACTGTGTAGTAAAGGGTCTGTGAACAGGAGGTTAAAGCTCTTCTTTCTTCTTTAGGATTATCTGCCGCACCATTTCAGCTATTTTGGGTCGGATTTCTTTGACAGAAACTTTTGGTCCCCATGCATCCACCACTTTGCCGTTGACATCAATTAGATACTTCCAGAAATTCCAGTCAGGCTCCTTTCCAGAAGACTCTGCAGAGAATGAGAGAAGACAAAGAAGTAAAAGCCTTCACAATATAAATAAAACATCCAGTGTACATTACAGTGTTTTCATTTGGCCTCTTTCTTTTTGTTTAAAGGGTTGTACAAAACAGTGACGATCTTCTCCTCCACAGACATGTACCCACACTTGCTAAAGACTACATTTCCCACCACTGTTTCATTATTTATTTGTCTGTTTTTCTTTTTCTTTTACAAATCTCTATAGAGCCTCCAGGCATTTTATCCCTCTTTATTTGCAAACAATTGAAATTTTAAAATTTAAAACTTTGACCCATCCTTTGTTTTTCATTGGTCAATCCCACATCCACTGTCATCCCACAGTGCCTTGAGAATTGATCCACTCGTGTCCCATAGAAAATGAACAGGAGTGAACTTCTTCATGTGTCCCGTCAGTGTGTCTTCATGCTTACCTTGTTGCTTCTCTTCTTTCCTACTTTTATCACATCATTTATTGGCCTCTTCCTTTATTCCACTGTTACCCTTTTCTCATTTATTTTTCCCTACATTTTTATCCTCCCTTTTTCTTCCTGTCTTTTTCCCTTCTTCCCTCCTTTATTCTCTTCATTCTTTTCAGTTTCCTTTCTTGCGCCGCTTCTTTCTGACATCAAATCTTTGTCTCTTCTTCCCTCCCTGCTATTCTTCACGTCTACCGTTCTGTCTTCCCCTCTCATCTGTTTTTCTTTTACTTATAACACTCCTCCTCTTTTTTCTTCTTGCTGCTCCTAATTTTACAGGTTGTACAGCTGACTTTGCAGTAACCCAACTTTTCAATTTATTAGTTATTGATTCATATGGAAATGTACTGATACGTTTTATATATTGGGGTATTTAGATAGTAAAGGACAAGTGTGGAAGTCTCACTTTTTGGCAAACCCGCCTTCCCTCCAACAGAGTTTGCACAAATAAAATCGTCCCCTGTGGTTAACCCTGTAACACCTCTGTATATGATTTCAGTATCAAATATACAGTGTGTAAAGTTATTCATGTCATTTGTCATTTCTGAATATCTAACATTTTCCTTATAAAGATGTGATCCGCCATGTTCCACTGTGTTAATTAGAAACCTGGTTGTCAGAAAGTAAAGAAAACATCTCCATGTGATACAAGAACGTACTCACACCAGTGCACCGACAACATCACATCTCACTCACCAACAAGGTACTTGTAGACATTGTTGGTTCCAGTTCCGACAACAGCGATTTTACTGAACAGAGGGAAGGAGACTCCGTAGACTCTGCGCACAAAGCTGTCGATCTCCTTGTCGCTGCCGGGCTCCTGCTGCCCGAACTGGTTGCAGGGGAAGGCCAGTACATTGAAGTGATACGGCCCAAAGTCCCGCTGGAGCTGCTGCAGGTCTTTGTAGTGTTCCTCAGTGAAGCCACATTCACTGGCTACATTCACCACCAGGGACACCTAAAGTCACAGAGAACACACTGAAAACACTGCAGTGACAGTCCTGACAGTCTCCTGACAACAATCAGCAGCAACTGGGAAACTGTAAACTGTTGTTCACATCCCTGAATGAGAGCAGATGTGCAGAACATGGTCTGTACACATCATCTGTTAGTTTTGTTAGCTTGTGTTTATCTCAGATATGATGATAGGAAGGGCAGAATGTATTTTCTATTAGAACTTTAGTTTTTTCTTCTTCCTGCTCGTTCAAAATCCATTTATCTTGTGAGCCTTTGGAGGGGCCCCAGATTGAGAACCACTGGACTAAACTAATGAACTGTATATAAACTAGTTAAAACTAGCCCCACCTCCACCAGCTACAACAGTAAAATGCTAATTATGCACTGATGCATCAGTATTAACAATCTAATAATGTCAGATAGAATAATATTTCAGTCACAGGGGTGAAACAAGTACTTTTACTTTGATACTTTCAGTACATTTAGCTAATAATACTTCTGTACTTCTATTTAAGTACAATTTCTCATGCAGGACTTTTACTTGAAATGGAGTATTTTTAAGTTTCTGTATTGGTACTTTTACTTCAGTAAAGGATGTGAATACTTCTTCCACCGCTGGTTAAACCACTGCAGATTAGCAAAAACAAGATTTTCAGCTGCTATTAAATTGCTCTTTAATTGATTAAGCTTTTCAAAAAAAGAATCAGTCCAAATGTCGCGTCTTGTTTGACCAACAGTTTAAAACCCAAACAATATTTAATTTACAATGATATAAAACAGAAAAAAAGCAGCAAATCTTCACACTGTGGAAGCTGGAGCCAGAGAATAGTTGTCTGAAAAAATGTGTTTGCTTGAAAAATGACTTAAACAATTAATCAATCATCAACATTTTTGTTGATAAATTTCTATCATTTCAGCACTCGATCACATGTAACATTTAAACTGCGATTCAAACTGAAAAGTTCAGTTTTCTTTCTAAAATCAGAGGCTGCATGTCTGATCAGATCAATGCTTTTGTTGTTTACCTTTTAAGTGTTAGTGAAGCGGTCGTGGGTGGACCTCTACGGATTCACGGCATAGAAACAGGTGAGTATGTTAGTGCAGGTTAATGCATGTTACAGCTTCATGCTTCAGCTCACAGTCAGCAGCGAAGAGTTTCTGCAGGACGGGAGAGAAGCTCATCACTGCAAAAGTAAGCACATGTGTTCTTTGATGAATTCTCCCTCAGTCGGACTACAGACTGACAGTTTGATGATCCCATCTAGTGCTGACATCTAGTGTCACGATGAAGCAAGTGTGATGTATCTGAAAACCTCATGGAGTTGTGTACATTATAGATTTTAAATAGTAACCAAATCCTTCACAACCACAACAACAGTACACTATATATGACATGTTTGAACACTGTGAGTAGTATGGTAATTGTGAGAATTTGGCAGTATCTTTGGGGAGGATATATATGTTTTATTTTTTAAAGTTGTTTAAGGGAGCATCCATTGAAGCTCTGTCTAATAAGCACTGGTCTGGTCTTTTTTTATTCATATATAAATGTATTTAAACAAGATTATAAGATTATTTTTTAAAATGCCAGGTAGGAAAAATGTAGGCTTTATAATATAAAGTACATTTCCCTACCTTGTTTGAATGAAAACTCTATGAAGCTCCTGCAGCTGCAGGAGCTCTGCAGGCCTCTTGCCACGTAGGCTAGCAGGGCTACATGATGGGACATCCCGAGCAGGCTACAGTCAGACTGATCTGCAGCAGCAGCAGCAGCACTGTTAGTTACATCTACAAACCAAATGTTAAGTGGGACAAGTAAAAAGATGCCCATGCAACATTCATTCATGCAACCGGTTGACTCATGCAGAGAGACTGGTTACCGTAAAGACACAAACATCACCGATATATTCAGTAATATTCAGCTGTTCAGACCCAGACTTACCGAACCCCGGTATTTTTCCAGGGACACTAACTTCCCCCTGCTGTTCACTACTTTAAAAGTATAAAAGTCTTTCTGTTTGCTCTCAGTGAGGCTGAATAAAGTCAGCAACACGGTGAGCGCTCCGGGAAACATCTTTACAGACAAACTGCCAACGCAACAGCGGGGAAACTTCTTCAAAGTCCTGCGGATCTCCTGCGTCCCGGTCTCGGCAGTCAAGTTACAGACCGGAAGGTTCCTGGACCGGCCGTCATTTACAAAATAAAAGCCGTGTTGACGAATTTGTGTTGTAAAGGTTGCAATGTCACTTTTTTGTTGTCATAAATTGCGCCATAATACGTCAAAAATGTAACTCAGTCAAAAGAGTAAGTAAACATTATAAGATAATAAATACTCTAAAATAAATAAGTCGGAATTGTGAGATAGTAAATAAAAGTTATGACTTTTTGAATAAAAACTATGACTAAATTATGGGTCACAATTTTCACATATGAAGTCAAAAATCATGAGATAGAAAGGCAAAATTTAAATTTAGATTTACTATCTCAAGTTTTGTAAACATCCTGTCCCCCTTTTTTGATACAGTATGCACTACGAATTTATATATTTTTCTTTCATTTTGTTTTCTTGTTGAAATGCAATTATAACACATTTGATTATTTCATTTTTTTCATTCACTTATTAAAATTGTATTTCTTTATTTGTCATTGTTATTTATATTTTTCACATTTCCCTGTGCATTTATGCTTTGTCATAATTATGTGATAATAAGTCAGTATTTTTATCATTCAAACACTTCATCAGCCTTATTCTTTTTGTTGTGTAGTAAAAAAATATGTATTATTGTAGTTTATTTGTCAGGGATAATGAGCATTGATTAACAGTAAAACAGTGCGAACCAGAGTTATTCTAGAGGAGAAGGCTTTTCATTTGTTGGAAAGCTACAAAAAATGTAAAGCCTGTAAACGGCTGTGAAAGTCCTTTTCATCACAAGCAGTGAGGGACATTTGTGGTGGTTTGCTGGACTGAGGAGTCTCAAACTGTTATTCTGAAGGCGGATTGGATAGAGAAGAACTGGAACAAAAACTTTTCCACCTCTCACTCTCAGCTCATTAGGCAAATGAAGGCATGCACACCATGGCCTACTTTTTTTGTAGAAGAAAACAAATGAACACAGGCCAAAAATACAGAACAAAACCTAAACTCTCCACTGCTGTAAGAGAAGTTTTCACAAACTGGGTCTCATTTGTGTGGGAATTTAGGCTATGTCACATTCCTAACCAGAGAATAATTACACACTCGAGAGGAGGTATTTTGGTTATATCTTGTGTTCTGAAATGTAGTTTTGGTTTGAGTGAATGGCCTAGATACTGTATGAAATAAAATATACCTCATGAAGAGGCTCAAAGAGTGTCATTTATTTTTTTGTTGCATTGCAACACCCAGTATCCTGATTTTGTTTTTTCTTACAGAGAAATTAGCTATATTAGTTATACTTTTTAGACAAACCAACGGGGGAAAGAAACAGAAGAGGAAAATAACTTAATTGTCTGGCAGCTAATTACTTGAAGAACATATCCAAGTAGAAAACCATCCAAAATATCCCTAATTTCGGATAACATTATATGCACTATGAATTGGTGTTTATTTTTTCTTAAAATGTGTTTATAATGTGTTTGTAATACAAGTGTAAAACTATTTTTTATCCCATTTTTCTGTAATTATTAGCATTTTTCTTTTCTGTCCCCATACTTTTCTACTGAAATGTTTATATTTTGAAGAAAGAAAGAAAATTGTGAAATTGTGTCACTATTAAATAGTATAAAATTGTAGCGTACTGGATTGTATATTGTATAGCAATCAAAGAATGGACTGTATCAGTATTCAGCGGAACCTGCGTGTATATGAATCTTCTGTAAATTGCTTTGCCAACAACGTGTTTTTTGTTCATGCCAATGAAGTTATTTGAATTTGAAAGAAAGAAAGATAGAAAGAAAGAAAAAGACAAGACAAGACAAGAAAAGGGTTCGGGAATCATAGATATAAAATATTATATCTATGATAAATAATCAAATATTATATCTATGTCAGGAATGCTGTAGTTACAGTAAACAGTTTCCGAGCGGTATTTGAACGCAGCGCGTTACACGCCCCTCTTCGCTTTCTGGTCACTGGCACTCCCACAATGCAGCGGGGTAATGTATTAACATGGCGTCAATGGTTGCTGTTTTGACCAGGGCCGTGGGATTTGAAAAACATTATGTAGAACAGAACCATGGAGACAGCTAAACAATAATCCGAAATCAACTTTAGAGCTCAAAAGTAAGTTCACATGCGCTCGTCTGTGTTGTAATGGTCGAAGTCGTTTTTTTTGTTTTTAATGACTTGCTTCTGTGTGGCAACTGTGTGCCAGTATTATTTATTTCCCGTTAGCTAGCTCAGCCGGACGACCGGGCACAGTAGCTAACGTTAGTTAGCTTACGAAGACAGCTAATAGCAAAGTCGGCTAAGCAAAGAGTACCCAGGAAGTCAACGAGAATCCTTCCTATAACACAGGAAACACGTTTTGGTTTTAATGGTGAGCATTTCTTTAAACTCAGTCGATAATATCTGCGTGCGTGATGACCCCCTCTGTTCGCTTCTGTTGTAGAAGTTTAGCTAACGTTAAGTCCCGGTGTTGTGTCGAAGTCTGCTCCCCCTTCAGTTTCGTTTCCCCCTAAACTGAACCAAACATTAGCCCGTAATCCCAACCACTCATGTCTGCGACACCTAACCATAACCTAACCTAACATTACCCAAAATTAATTCCTAACACCGACCATGGAGGGTAGCGGTACGGGATACACAGTTAACCTAGAAGTGGAAACAGACTTCGACACAACATTGGCAACATCACTGCACTGTCTGCTCTGGCTCTGTCCATGTGAGATGTGTTTCTGTTTAGGGGGTCAATTAAAGCCACTGTCATTCTAACTAGTACACTACTTCACTAGATTCATAGAAGCCCCTCTTTTCAATGATATAGGCCTACAGTGGCATGAACCTTGGGAAATGTGTGATAAGCACTGTATTAGGGCTGCAACTTACAATTATTTTCGTTATCAAGTAATCTGTTGATGATTTATTTTTTTTTCTATGTAGGAAAATACCCATCACACATTCTGAGAGGCCAAGGTGATGTCTTCCCATTTCGTGTTTTGTCAGACCAACAGTCCAAAACCCAACGATATTAAGTTTACAATGATATAAAAGAGAAAAACAGAACAGCAGACAATGACTTCAGCAATTAACCAGTTATCAAAACTGTTGCTGATTATTTTCTGTCTAATTGATTAATTGCTTCCTTTTAAAAGTGACTAAAACATATTTATTTTTTTGCAAGCTTTAAGTTAGGTTTTAAGTGTGTGGTTAATAGGTAAAATTTAAATTTTATTTTAGAATCAGTATTATTATTATTATTCCCTTTTTAATAATAATGATAATACCTTCTTATCTTATCCCAGTTTTATTGTAATACTTATCTTATATTTTTTTATCTTATAAGTTTTTATATATGTAATACGTACCTTCTTATCATATATGTTTTAATCTTATACATGTAGTCATGTCTTTTTAATTTGAAGCACATTGAGTTTACGCTTGTTGTATGAACGGTGCTATATAAATAAACTTGACTTCAGCTCTACACTGTATTACAAACAAGGTCAAGGAAGTGTCATTAAAGATACTCTATAGAATTTGCACTGTTCACAAGTCTCCCCTAAAAATATATTAATCAGTTACAGTTCAAGCAGAATGCTGCTGCCAAAGTTTTGGCATATCACTTCTGTTATTACTCTGCTGCCATTGTTTGATTATGTACACTACATCTGAGAGGATTAGTCGCTTAGTCGACAGGAATTTAATTTGCAACTATTTTGATAATCAATTTATTTTATTTTCTGTTAAAGACATTTAGCAAACAGGATACTTTTTTGAATATCTGTAGCTTTTGGACTGGTGACAGTGCAAGCAATTTGATGACATCACCTTGAAATTTAGGTTGATTTACCAATTAAGTGAAAATAATTCCTAGTTCCAACTCTATAAGATTACATATAATTTACCCTGTGAGAAATACACTTAAAATATGTTTTTTTTTTGTGGCAGATCAAGAAAACCTTCTCCCACTGCTTCTGTCAATGTATTCACACCATTTTTGAGACACTTTATAATGCTGTGGAGGTAAAACTTTCCACGTTTTGTCCACTAGAAAAGTAATCAATTCCCCTCAAAATCACAGCAACGTTTACACGGCAACAAATTTCTTAGAGAGGTACTGCACACAAATTGTTTTTTGAGCTGTAAACTAAATGATATGGCTGTACTGTGATCAAACACATGCTGGTGTTCTTACCAAATTTATAAAAATTGGCATTTCAAGGGTTGAAAATGGCCCAGCACACCATTTACTATTTTAAATCAGCCCTGAACCTGCAAGGCCAATGCTGACATAGAGTCAACAGGTTGGGACCTGTCTACGTCATGAAATTTATATAAGAAAGCCACGAGGCCTCCTACAGTTCTTGTTCCCTCACTCGTTGCATTTTTTTAATTTGCTGGGGGGGGGGTTCTAGCTGAATTTGAAGGTGGAGTTACACTTTAAAATACAAAAGTTACTATTGTGACTTCATGATTAAAGATAACACCAACATTTCTTGTCACCTTATTTTGTTTTGTCTTATTTTTAGCTCACCAGGTAAGTTAAAAGAATGTTATTTGTATTTCAATTGTTTATTTGACATGGGAAATATCATAGTATATGTAATAAAATTGTCAAATTCCTAGCTATTCTTTTATTTTAACAATTAGTAGAACCCTTGAGTAGTTCTGATTACTATAGTAACTTTTCTGATAGTAACATTTAGTTGACCTGATATTTGTAGTGTAAGACCTACAGTATGTCTCAATTTTCTTCTTTTTTTCCGTTTGAAGAATTAAGATTCCTCTTTGTTAGTAGATTAATTTCTGTAGTAAAAAAATGTACATAAGCCCTAGTAAGTTACATGCAAAATAAGTTTACATATGTATTGGGTCAGTTAGCTTCACCTGAATTGGTAACACAAGACACAACGGGCTATCACAATGCTTTTTGTAGTGTAGTCTTGCTAGTAAGACTGATGGCTATGATTTCTTTTCTTTTCTTACCTAGACTTCAGGTGGCCTGCCTCCCTGGTCATCCTCAGTGTGGTGTTGACTCACACCAGGGACAAGAGCAGCAGGACAGGAGGGATGGATGAGTCCATAAGTCCAGTAAAATCAGTTAAACAGTCTCAGCCCAGAGGAGCCAAAGCTTTGTCCAGTGAGAAGTCAAATAAAGAGGCTCCTGCGCAGAGAGAGGGTATCAAGTCTGCACCCCGCAGACAAGAAAACCTCACTGCTGCAAAGGATGAACATATAGGTAGCCAGGGAAGCCGCGGGTCAGGCAAGACTTTCACAGATATCCCCCAGGACAAGAGGAGAGGACGGCCTTCCAGGCTGACTCGACTGACTGGAAGAACAAGTTCTGGGGAGAGAGTGAAGGGAAAAGTGGCAAGCGCACAACAGCAACTGGTGGCACAGGTTCTTGACTCCAGGGCGCCTCTTTCTGCAGACAGCAGCCCCTCAGCAAACAGAGAGACCAGCTCTCCTGCAGTGTCCGGTACACCTGAGAAAGGCCTCACAGAGCAGGCCAAGAGCTCCACTGTAGCTCCAGCAAAGGAAAAGTGCCATGGTGGGTTTGCAAGATGTTTTTTCCCTGAGATGATTATGTCTTCTTCACCAAATGTAATTCTGGTAAACTGCTCTGTCTGCTCTGTTTGTAGGAGTGAAAGCTGCTGCATTGATGCATCAGTCTGAGGGCACAGAGGTGAGGCCCACTGTGGAGGAAGGACCCCTGACAGAGCAACAGCTGGGCCTCCGACAGGCAGAGGAGCGCCTCTACAGAGACTACATCCACCGACTGTTGAAAGTAAGGAAACATGCTCGAAATGTTTACAGTAAATGTATGGGAGGGGTTGATCGTTGTACCTACAAGCATGTGACATCTCAACTAGTGTGGTAGTGTGGAAGCTAACTGTCGTCCAGTATGCTACTTTATGTGGAAACTTGAAGCCTCCAGTTCACAAACGCTGAGAATTGGCTTCTTAGTGAAGTAGAAGACATGTTGTGTCTAGTGGTTAAACTTGAAATGAACAATATTTGCAAATTCATAGTTTCTGGATTTTTCAAAGAGGGAGAAAGGAGCAGATGTAATTTTAAGAATTTCCTTTAGTGGAAAAACCATATCGGACACAAATTATTATATGTCATAAAAACATGTCTGGAGGGGATCTTTAAACTTTCATATAGTTAATTATATCAGTTCAGGATTAACAATTAGAGCTGGGATGATATGCTTATCTCCCGATTCGATACTGTCACAATACTTGGATGCTGATTTGATATTGTGATTTTTTTTTTTTGTTTGCTTTTTGAACACCAGGCCGTCACTGTATATCATGAGTTATATTTCCACATGCCAGTCAGTCTTTCTGAGTTTTATTTCAGCAGCATCATTGCTATACTGCATATAAAAGTGTAAAATAAAATATTAATATTTTAATATATATTATTAATATATCTTATAAATAAGGGGCGCAAAAATGATCTTAAAAAGAAAATAGTTTAATATCAATTCAGGAATCAAAAAATCGATTAAAAAATTGTAAAAAAAAAAAAAAGAATCACAATACTTAAGTGAATCAATTTTTTTCCTAACCCCTATTAACAATACAGTCTTGTTTTCCAGTGGGATATATGGAGTTTACTATAAAGCTTAGCCCAGAACTGTGCGTTACTTCTTTACAATTGCAAAAACAAACCAAAAAAAATGAGATCTAACATGTATTTTGGAAAAAATTTAGCTGCACATAAGAGCTGATAGCTACTTATGTACTTGGTGTTTTATTGAGATTAACAAGTCAAGTTTAAAATACTAACAGCGGCCCATTCTGTAGGACTGGGTGTTGAATGTCAATACTTTTGTGGTACCAACCCAAATGAAAATGTATTTTATATAGTATTGTGTATTTCTTGTACAGCTGTTTTGTGTTAATACAAAATTAAACGCTGATGCACTGGAGAAGTTTGGCTTATTTTGACAAATAAGGATAATACTGTAAACCCAGTCCTTCCATCCACAGTCTGTGTTTTTCCTGTATGAGGGATTTGTTTGTTTTTATCTCCACCTAGTGTGAGCAAGTGGGGTTAATGGTTGTGATTATGGTCAGGTGGAGGACAAAAGGACACACCCCAAAATTTCCAGCTGAAAAACAGCAAGAGAACATGCATAAACTGATTGCTTTCCTTTCTTTCTTTGTTTTCACAGCAGTCCCCCGAGTACCCAAACTATCAATACTTATGCAAGCTCTGTTCTGTGCACATTGAGAACATTCAAGGAGCACACAAACACATCAAGGAGAAGAGACACAAGAAGAACATAATGGTATGGGAATTTTAAGTCTGTGTTGTCACTCATCCTAGGACTTAATGCTCATCTGAATGGGTTTAGAAGGAAGCATTTCCCATATTCTGGTGTATCAGGAAAAACAGGAGGAGAACGAGCTGCGCGCCCTGCCGCCCGCCTCCGCCGCCCAGCTGAGGGCCGTGGATGCGGCCGTCCTTGAAACAGCCAGGCAGCACGGGATCTCAGAGGAGGACTTTGAGGTTCGGAAGGCCGTTGTCCTCAGAATGGAGGAGATCATAAAGAGGCACCTCTCAGGTTGTATGCTGTGATGTCTCTCAGCCTGGTCTATATTTTCTTCAGTGAATAGTGTAAAAACAGGACATGCCTTGATTAATATTTGAATTTCAAGTCCTAATGAAATTAGACCTTGCTGATCCTCAGTGTCTAGTTTTCTTCTGTTTTTATTAAGAGCAGAAGTTTGCAATCCGTCTGAGTGTGAAATATACTGTATATTTTTTCCAATATCTTTTCTTTGGTTTTCCAGCTTGTTCACTGCGTCTCTACGGTTCATGTCTTACCCGATTTGCCTTCAAGACGAGTGATATCAACATTGATGTCACCCACCCTCCCTCAGTAAGTCTGCTACTGCTATTTCACAAAATAGTGACGCATTTTCTCTAATAATATAAAGAGGACATTGTAAATCAGCAGTGACATTTGTTCTCATAGTTGATGGTCTCACTTTCTCTCATTACTTTTGTCTGTTCAGATGACACAACCTGAGGTCTTGATTCAAGTGCTGGAAATCCTTAAGAACAGTCGTAAGTTTTGCTCAGTGCATTGTACATTTCCCTTGAGTTGAGACATGATTCGTTGTCGCCACTGTTCTGGTTTGTTACTGGCTTTGCCTCGTTGGTTCATATGTCTGATGGCATTTGCAAATTAAAACTTAGCAGAACATTTTCAAGAAGCACAACTTGGAAATGGTTTGGATGGTTAATGCTGCTTTGCGTAGTTCAGCTTTTTATGTAAATGTCCTGCAATTAATTATTTGTGTTTGTGCAACTTGCTTCAAGGTAATTTGCTGGGTTTTTCTGTCTCTCTTCTCTAGCTGAATTTTCGGAGGTTGAGTCAGATTTTCATGCCAAAGTTCCTGCCGTGTTCTGTCGGGATGTTAGCAGGTGAATGTTGGTGTAAATGCATCAATGCCTGTTTTTATATCTGAATATTTTAGTCAGTTTACTCTCATTGATGTTTAAATTATTTGTCATACATGTCTAGAGAGGGAGTTTAGGGTTATTTTTTAAATATTTGTTTGTGACTTTACATTGATGATTAGAGGAAGGAAATGACTGCGACCTGGTACCTTATTAGATTATCTCAGGCAGCACAGAGTCAGCTGTGTGAGATGATCTAATGTTAGTGTACTGTAGTAATGGTAGTGTAACTGCACATTGTTACAGCACACATCAACTCCTACATGCCTGACCTCTGAGGCCTGCAGTTTCAACACTAATTTGCACCAAATTTGGTGTCCCCGAAAAATGTCACACATAAAGCCTTTGGTGTAGCATCATTGTGTTTTTCATATGTATTTTTTTTACCATATCGTATCCCTCAACGAGCCCTTGCAGCAATACAACAGGTAGACTAAGGTTCTGTTCGATGTCAATTGAAGACTTCAATCCAGCTTTTCATTGTTGTCTCCCTCACCTCTGTTTCTGTGCAGCGGCCTGTTGTGTAAAGTGAGTGCAGGTAATGACGTCGCGTGTCTCACCACCAATCACCTGGCAGCCCTGGCTAAACTGGAGCCCCGATTGGTTCCCCTGGTGCTGGCCTTCCGCTACTGGGCAAGGGTAAGGCTGCGACTGACACTGACCCCTCAGCTGCAAGAAGAAACGTTAAAGAGCTTCTAATGGGTTTCAGTGTCTTTTTATTTCAATGCATGTTCCTATGCATTTCAGCAAATACTGATATCCTTTTTTTAGTACAAAAGCAGGTTGGAATTTTCAAATATAGCATGCTTTTTGTTTTAGTTTTTTATTAATTAGTATTGTTATTAAATAACATACACAATATAGCAGTCGCACAATCTAAAAATAATATACTGATACTGGATATGTTGGACTTTAAAGCTGACAAACCAGAAATAAATGCTTTGTAATGGAAATGCTTGCAATTTTTTTTTCTTTTTAACCAGGTTACTCTCTGCACAAAAAAATCACCTATATGTCCAAATGCCAAAAATATAAAATCAAATATATTGTTCTATATAAGGGACCTAATGTTTTAGACTGTAATGAGTGAGAATTTTATAATTGAACAAATTAATTTCAGTTTTACAGTTTGGATTCAGGTTAAAATGCAAACTAAGTAAAAGCAAATGTTTCCTTGTATGTTTATCTCTGCAGCTGTGTCACATTGACTGCCAGGCTGAAGGTGGCATCCCCTCGTACTCCTTCGCCCTCATGGTCATCTTCTTCCTGCAGCAGAAGAAGGAGCCCATCCTCCCCGTCTACCTGGGCCGCTGGGTAGGTCAAGTGTTAGTTTTTCAGATCTTAGTCTTCTCCACTGTTACTGGAAAAGTTAACTTCCTGTCCACTATCCTCAGAAGATAACCTAACTTAAACAAAATTGCTTTTTAATCCTTGTCTTTGTTTGTATTATTTGAGCATTGTATGCCCTTATTAGGCAGCTGACAGTAGAGAGATGACATGAACTGAGGGGAGAGAGACATGGGGAATGACATGTGACAAAGGTCCCAGTTGGATGCGTTACGGTTCATGGTTGGCGCCTTAACCCAAAGGCCACCAGGGACACGCTCTTTTCAATCCTTTTCTAAACACATGAAAAACAGAGGACCTGGTTTGAACTGAAGTATTTCATGATGAAGACAATTGTTATCATTGAATTTACTACAGATATAACCTATATGCTTGAACCATCGTCAGCGGGCTATAAGATCCACTTGCCTTCAGACAAATACACACCTGGGCCCTGGCATACAGATTCTAAAGGAGAAAATAGGATTCACAAAAACTGCTCACGTCTCTCCTATAACTAAACAGGGTGGTAGCGGGTCCTTAAAAAGCCTTAAAATGTCTTAAATAAACATTTACTAATAAAATGTCTTAAAAAATATTAAATAGTCTTGAATTCTGTTTGCGAAGGTGTTAAATATGTATTTATTGAATGCTGTAAGCATGGTCTTAAATTCACTCCAAGCGCAAAATGCCTGTACATTTAATCTTTGGCGAAATCAACAAGAGTTGAAATCGAAACCTTCTGTTATCCTGTCACAGTCTTATAGGTTTTTGCAAGAACGAGTAGGCTTTCCGTGTTAACTGTTAACTTCTTTGTGCTTGTTGACAGCAGAAAAAAAGATGCAGCGATGTAGAGTATTTGTCTTCTCAGAGCTGAACTTTCTAAAACTCAAGGTCCTTGGAGCTTTCCTCCAAAAATGCTTGATGGGCTGGGCGTCCTGGTAGCCTTGTGTGTAAGATGCATACCATGCAATCGCAAAGTCGTCGGTTGGTGACCTTTGTTACATGATGACTTTCTCTTCTTTTTTCATTCATGTCTTCTGTCCGTCTCTAATATCTCTGTAAGTAAAGGCTAAAATGCCAGAAAGAAATGGATTTGGTACTGCAAGTCTGCACTTTTGTAAATGTACTAAGTGTGAAAATTCATGTGGAATTCACATTTTTCATTTTTATTTTCCACGGCCATTATACACTATCAAAATTGGTTTGATAATTATATACTGAGGCAAATATTCTTCATGTAATGACTTTACAAATGATGTATCTGAAAAAGGAAAACTACATTTTTCCCTAAGTCTCTACCAACAACACGACGATACAGTGTGAAAAACCTGCCTGCCATGAAGGAGCTGCAGAGTTAAACTGGCTTTTTTTCAGTCATATCTTTCCTCTTTCAGATTGAAGGCTTCGATGTGAAACGTGTGGATGAGTATCACCTAACTGGAATCACGTTGGACATGTTTGTCCGATGGGAGCGGAGACCTCCGAGCTCCACGGAGGGACGAGGGGGGGACCGAAACGAGGCCAGAGGAGAAGGCAGGCCCAAAGCAGAGCAGAAAAAACCTGATAATACTCATTATTCAGAAGGCATGGTGAGTCTCACTACAGCACAAGATCATATCGTAAGAGAACAATTTAGATTGCCTTTGATTCAGATTTCAAATCCTACTTTTATGGAGAGCAATGTTGATATTCTTGCTTTGTCACCCTGCTTTTAACTGTCCCTCTGTCACTTTCCCTTAAAGACCCGCCTAACCTTGGACCTGGGTAAAGGTGTGTCGCTGGGCCAGTTGTGGTTGGAGCTCTTGCGTTTCTACACACTGGAGTTTGCGCTTGAAGAATACATCATCAGCATCCGCTTAAAGGAGCTCCTCTCTAGGGAAGTGAAGAACTGGCCTCGTCGCAGGCTCGCTATTGAAGGTAGGAGACCACTCTGTTGAAAAAACTCATCTTACAGGTCTGGAGAAATATCAAAAAATCACTGTCTTTTCCTTCTTTTTTCTTTTAGATCCTTTTGCCTTGAAGAGGAATGTTGCACGAAGCTTGAACAGCCAAATGGTGTTTGAGTACATCCAGGAGCGCTTCCGTACGGCTTACAAATACTTTGCTTGCCCTCAGAGAAGGGGCAGTGGGGGGCGCCAGAGAAGCAAGAAGGCAGACAAGCAAGGTGCAAAACTGGAAGGAGTTGAGAAGATGGAGGCTGCGTTTGTGACCAAGGAAGGAGACGACGGGAAAGGTGAAAAAGGTCAGAGCGCTCTGAGGGGGCACCAGGGGTTGAAGCATGACGAGGAGTCTGACAGCGATGATGAAGATGGTTCAGATCCGTCCAGAAAGAAAGATGAGAAGACTTTAGACGCCAGCCTCATGGACATGGTTCTCAATGAGGGGAACAAACCTTCCTTCTCCCCCAACGGCCTGCTGGACAGTGACAAGGAGGAGGAGGAAGAGGAGGATGAGGAGGAAAGCAGTGTTTCAGATATGGACGGGCCTGTTACATCAGAGGATCTGCATTATGTGTTTGATAAGATGATTTTCACTGGTGGGAAGGTAATCATGATGAATACCATTCACACTTTGTAGTCATGTTTTTTATAGAGTCATAGAATCAACAATTAAATCGAGATATTTTAGTTGAATACTAATTGTATTTTCACTTTGACAATGGTCAAATATCTTAATGCATTGTATTGTCAAAAATACTAAATCCTGTACGTAATATTATTCTATAGCCGTGTTTCCACCGCAGGGACCAGGGTCTGAATTAAGTCTCGGGGACATTATATTACCCTCCAAAAAGTCCCTGCTCGGGGGGGTAGTACTTTCCAAAAGTACAGGAACTTTGGGAGTGGATGATGTTCTGTAACTAGTGCACGATGGATACAACATTTTAGAATTTTTACTTATGCCATTATCTTGCACTTACACTGTCTTGATAAAGGCTGTCATGTCTTATTGATCATTTGATTTATGGTCTTTTGACTTTTTTCCTTCCAGCCTCCAACTGTAGTGTGCAGCATCTGCAAACGAGATGGTCACCTGAAGGACGAGTGTCCTGAAGACTTTAAGAAGATTGAGCTGAAGCCCCTGCCTCCTATGAACGACCGCTTCAGAGATATCCTCGATGGGCTCTGCAAATTGTGCTACTGTATGTAGTCAATAGTGCACTTCCGACTTTTCTTTCACTCAAGTCTCGCACTAAAACTCTGTTTGAAGTTACTTATCTGCCGCTAGTAAACCTGCTCTATATCAGTGAATCAGTATTAAATAATCAATATTATATGATTGTAGGGCTGCAACTAATTATCATTTTCATTACCAATTAATCTGCAGATAACTTTCTAGATTAAACGATTAAACGTTTGGTCTATAAAACGTCAGAAAACTGAAATTCCCTTCACCATGTGACGTCATCAAATGTCTTATTTTGTCAATGTTCCAAACCCCCAAAATATCCCATTTACTGTAATTGTGACCAAGAAAGACCAACAAAAGCAGCAAATTCTCACATATCTGAACCTGAACCCATCAGATGTTTGGCATTTTTGCTTGAGAAATGACTTCAACGATTAATGCATCATAAATAGTTTCCAATTCATTTTATTTTGATTGACTAATCAATTAATTGATTAATCATTGCAGCTCTGTGTGATGGAATTTCTGTTCTGCTGTTTGTAGATGAATTGTCACCGACACATGCTGAGCAGCAGAAGAGGGAGCAGATCCTCGCCAGCCTGGAGAGGTTTATAAGGAAGGAGTACAATGGTGAGCATTGAGCATAAACAACTACAGACAACAAATTCTCAAATATTGATTAGATAAGTGTTAATTTTCTGTTGCTGCTGTTTACTGTTAATGTTAACTTCATGCTTCCTCTGTACATTTCAAGTTAAAAGCCTTCCAGCAGTTCATGAAACTTAATGTCTTCCCTGGAAGGCATTTATTGTGAAACATCTGCAGGAATTGTTGAGTTTCATTAACAGCAGCTTAACACAGTGAGAAAATAGTAAAGTAGAATTGATCAGAATGAATAAATCACACAGTGACAACAGTATTTCTGTTAAAGAGAAACTCAGCAACAGTGTGGTGAGTATGACATGACTGTTGTTTCTCTATTTTACCCAGATTTTGACCAGACTGAACCCTGGCTATTATTTGACAAACCAGTTTTTGAGAATTTCTGATAATGATACAGAATGTGTTTTACATTTGGATAGAAATTAGAATTTCTTTGTGTGTGTGTGTGTGTGTGTGTGTGTGTGTGTGTGTGTGTGTGTGTGTGAATCCACAGATAAAGCTCAGCTCTGCTTGTTTGGCTCCTCCAAGAACGGCTTCGGCTTCCGCGACAGCGACCTTGACATCTGCATGACTCTGGAGGGTCATGAGACGGCAGAGGTAGGCAGACTAAACACACACACACACACACACTGCCGTTTAATGCAACTCATGCTTCCTCAGTGGGATTAGAGATGTGACCCTTTATATTCTTTCACTCCTACATTTAAATGATCTGTTGATCTGTCTGAACAGAAGCTGAACTGCAAAGAGATCATTGAAGGACTTGCAAAAGTGTTAAAGAAGCATACAGGTGAAGTAACATTGATCACAACACTGATTATCTCTTAATAACTGATATTTGTATGTGTCAAGGACTGAATGTGACTGGTTGTGATCTCCCATTTTCCCAACATCACAGGTCTGAGGAACATCTTGCCTATCACAACAGCTAAAGTTCCTATTGTCAAGTTTGAACACAGACAGAGTGGTTTGGAGGGAGATATTAGCCTTTATAACACCCTGGTGAGTGAACAAGGCCCTCATACCACAACCTGCCTTCACTGTTATATATTAAATGTATTTATTCAAAGTTCTGTAGGAATTAATGTGGACGGGTTGTCTCTGTAGGCTCAACACAACACCAGAATGCTGGCTAGGTATGCAGCCCTGGATCCACGTGTGCAATTCCTGGGATACACGATGAAGGTCTTTGCAAAGGTATGTGAAAGTGCACAAACTGATACAGTAACCCTGAATTAATAGCTTTTGGACAGTGCAGATTGCAGTTTGCTGTTATAGTCCTTCCTTCAAGTGTTTGGTAATATCCAATAACTACACCATCCTGACATCAAAAAATGTATATGGATTGGGTTACATCAGCTATTTGCAAATTCATTACTAAATTTATGTGTAGGATTAGGGTTAGTTCTTCAGAGATTTACTAAATTGGTATGCACCATTAAAACACATTTTTTCTTAAGCCAGTAAAGCCTGTTGTTAACACCCAGACTTCATGAATGTCACTTTTAAATCAGTTGCTTGGGAATTTTGGCACCAGCTAATTACAAAACTATTAAGTCACTGCAGCATCACAACCTGTAACATAACTTCCAAAAATAACAGTTTCAAGGGGCCCAAGTGATGTATCAAACTTAAAATTGTCAATCCTCTGTAAAGGTACTTTACTTAGTTTCATTTATATATGCATACATGGAGAAATATTTGTTTAGAATAAGTAGATGCATGCAGTTTAAAGTGAGAGGTAAAGATCTAATCACGTTCAGTTTTTTGCCATATTATGTCATTTTGTGAAATTCCATGTTACTTAATGTCACTCATAGTTTTACAAAGTGAATTCTATACATTTAAACTCCAATTTACACCCTTATTAAAACAGTTTTTCCATTTTAGTGTCAAATATGTCGTCTGTATTCCATATTACCTCTTTTGCTGACTCTTTACAAAATAATCTTAACTCCATCACCACTAATTAGCTCTTTCTCACCCCAAACCGACCACATGTCTCTGCCTTCATGTGGTTGGCTCATGTGTTGAGTTTTTTGTCACAGGCTAGTTTTGTTGGTTGCTTCAGTCAGCTGTGCAACAGTTTAATGTAAACACGTGCACTTACTGGTATCCACACTAACTAGGCTAAGTTTGAACACCCCCTGAAAGTCTGGTCTTTTCTGACCTCCAGTGGCTTAACTTCTCACCTTGCTGCAGTGATATACAGGCGTACTCCAAGTTACTCTTTAAGAACAGCTGCTGTTTTTCCTGATAAAAACTGACGATGTGCTGATATGTCATACACTAAACATCAAATAGGAGGTTTCTGAGAAGCACTTGAATGCACCGAAGTGTTGCTGTGTGACTAACCTGCCTCTGTGCTCACAGCGCTGCGACATTGGGGATGCGTCCAGAGGAAGCCTCTCATCTTATGCTTACATCCTGATGGTGCTTTACTTCCTGCAGCAGAGGCAGCCGCCAGTCATTCCCGTCCTGCAGGAGGTACCAGTCACTGATTAATGACCATACCCTTTAAAACAGAAGAAATGAACTATACCTGAAACATAAATAAAACAAACAGCTCTGTATGATGTCTTTTTAGATCTTTGATGGGAAGACTGTTCCCCAGCGGATGGTAGATGGCTGGAACGCTTTCTTTTGTGATGATCTCGAGGATCTGGTGAGTTTAATGAAACAAAAACTCAAACTTACACTCCCCGGGGTCTCCTTTAGTTTGGGGCAGTATTGCATTATTTGACATTATCTGAATGTAGTCCAAATCTGCTGTTGCTCCTGTCTCATCTGGCATTTCAGAATGAAAAAGGTACTAAGTGTGTTTCTTCTGTCTGCACAGCGTCGGGTTCTCTCAGAGCTGCAGCCGAACACGGAGTCAGTGGGAGAGCTGTGGTTGGGACTCCTGCGCTTTTACACTGAAGAATTTGACTTCAAAGAGCACGTCATCAGCATCCGCCAGAGGAAACGCCTCACCACCTTTGAGAAACAGTGGACCAGTAAATGCATCGCTATTGAAGGTGCTCACATGCATCTGTCTTCCCTTATCCCTCTGTCTTTACCTGCTCCTTAACGTTACTGCCGGGGTCTTTTTTTTTTCTACTCACTCATCTGTTCTTCTCTTCAGATCCTTTTGATTTGAATCATAATCTTGGTGCTGGAGTTTCTCGCAAAAGTAAGTGTTTTAGTCCAACGTACTTAATCATAACCAATAATACGTTTTTTTTACTTTGCTGAGGGTGATATTTCTTGTATTAAATTCTCTAAAAGGTTATTTTTTTTATAAAATGATATAAAAGGTTTGGGGTTGTTGATATGGTCTCTTGTGACTGAGTCAGAGGTGTTTTCGGTGTGATCTCAGCCGCCTCTAAAGCTGTGAAAATGTTACTTCTGTGCTTCCTCTAGTGACCAACTTCATCATGAAGGCCTTTATAAACGGGAGAAAGTTGTTCGGGACTCCTTTCTACCCCATCCCCGGCACTGAAGTGGTACGTCACTCATGACTCATCCAAATTGGACAAAAGGGTTAAGAACTGGACGCTGTCTCCTCTGTGTCCTGAGGAAACTGTTTTTTTGTCTAAGATATCTGCCGTTTCTATTGTGTTCTGCTGCAGGACTACTTCTTTGACTCGAAGGTGTTGACAGATGGCGAGTTGGCGCCCAATGACAGGTGCTGCAGGATCTGCGGGAAGATTGGACATTACATGAAGGACTGTCCAAAGAGACGCAGGTTGTCCCAAATTCGTTCATGGAAATATTTCTCTCACCCCGGTAGAATTCCAAGAAAAACTAAAAGAAACTACTGAGAAGTAATAAATATGTTATAAATTCATATAACTGCTACTTTGTGTTTTCTCGCAATGTAAAAAAAGTATATTTAAAATTTATATGAACATTTTTGAAAGTATCACTGTCCACAGTACTGAAGTTTTATACATCAAACATATTAGGGAGCAATTCAGTTTTGATGTAGTTGCCATAAAAAATAAATAAGAAGGTAAAAGTGGGCATATGGCTGCTAAAGGAACAGTGACATTTTGATGTCCAGAAATATAAGTGATGTTTAGATGTATGTCTCCTGACCTAAGAGTAGGTTCATTAAGTGTCTTTACCAAATGAGTCACTTAAAAAAAGACAGTTTCACTTTATTTATATGTATTTAATGTACCCTGCACCATTGTAGCTTTGCAGTTTTGTTTTCAGGTCTAGCTGTTAGTGAACGTTTTAACAATTAAGTGTTGTCATTTCTATCACACAGTAGCTGTGAAGTGAAACACCGTTGATTTTCCTTTTTTCTTTTTAATTATCACCAGGCTTTTATACTAGAAATGTGTTATTTTGATTACGTTCATACATTTTCCCACAGTGACTTCCTCAAACATCAGCTAAAACGAACTTAGGTGATTTTTATTTTCAGCTGTTAGGATTATTACTTCCAACAAACAGCAACACAGAGAAAAGAGGCTGTTGAATATCAGCAACACCTTAAGATGCGAGAGGGATACGGGAAGAGAAACAGGGAAACTTATATATCGTCTCACAACTATCAAAGTGGGAGCAGAGAACAGATGACAGTGGAGAGTTAATCTGAGAGACAAAAGACATCAGAAGCGAGTAGACCAGCAACAGTAAGAGAATTACTTATTCCTGAAGCTCCAGCGGAGTAACATAGGTTAAGTTAGGCTAACATGGTAAGGTAAAGTAACTCGGAAGATCTCGTTCTGTTTGGCGGCACCTATGGCGATAAGCGGTAATTTCAGGTGTGTGTTTTTTTTACCTCAATTCCCAGAGACCTGTCTGTCGAATTATTTTCTTTTTCTTGCACTTGTTTTAGAAGTTTCATCGTCTGTAGTCATCGATCTTTTCTTTGTTTGTACGCACAACGCTAGCAGATATCGGAAAAAACAGTTTGCTGCTTCACACACAAGTGAGTTGAAGAGCCAGTCTGTTAGCTCCGCCTACCCTCTCTGGCAGACCAACCACTGCTGGGTGAAACGCATCACTAACTGTGCGCTGCTTGTGATTTTTCCCGGGAATGTCGCCACAGACACCCAGTTTGTAATACTGCAAATGCAAGGGCTTTCATCAGTGGGCCATAGGCTCAGTACCAATGTGTTACCTCATTCTGCGATGTGTTACCTCAGAGTGACTTAACAGACATTTATTTCAATAAAAATCTAAAAAAAGATTGTTACTTTAAGCTGTTCAATAGTTGGTGTTTGTAAAGGTACACTCTCTTGTCTAGGCTGAGGCTTGCTGAAGCTTGAATATGTAACTAATCACTGTGTAGTATTTTTAAAGCTAGCTCCACAAAGGGCGTTGGTTGAACATATAGGAATCTTTATCATTGTAATTAAAATCATAACTTGTTTTAGTTTTGTAAGTTACTATATTGATATTTGAAGGAGTTTTTAATTGGAAGGAAACAGAAGTCAAGTCAGAAGACGAAGAAGACGTCTATTTGATATTTGAAGAGTGTGTACCATTTATTCATTCCTTCTTGTTGTGCCCTGAACCTTTTCTCTGCCAGGATTAAGAAGAAGGAAAACGACAAAGATGAGGATGTAAAAGAGGAGGAGCGGGAGCCGAAGGACAGACGTTGTTTCCAGTGCGGGGACATGGGTCATGTACGGAGGGACTGTCCTGAGTACCGCCACCTCAAACAGAGGACCGCCGGAGCACCAGGTATCCACTAAATCCATCTCACGGAGGTCAACGCTCACAGAAAATCACTTCTCGAGTGAAGATCACTGCACAAAATATTTCTTTAGAGGGGCTTTGTAAGCTAAGGCCAACTGTCTTGACACACATAAAATAGGACACAACTATTATTCAGACCTTTAGGGGTTGAAAATAAAACTGCTTGTATGGCTTCTTTTTCTTCCCCAGCTCCTCACATGGTACGGACTATAGTGAGCTCCCAGTCCATCCCCATTCCCCAGGCAGCTGCAGACTGTCCTGGAAGGACCAGACAGCCCTCTGAATGTGTGAGTACAATAGTTAGACATGACACTGGGGTCGGCCCACCCAAATTACAAAACAAAATATATTAAAACATTTTCTCACGTATACCCAGTGAGATTTCTGCCTCCATTCAAATACAAAGGAAGTGGAAAAATAACATTGAAAAATCTTTTTATCATCATTTTACCAGACGCAGATTGTATTGATAACGTGAGTACAAGTGATTGACAGTGTGCAGAATTTTTTGGTTTCTTCAGTGAAGACTTTACAGTACTACGCACCTCATAATTAATAGTCCCTATAACAATTGTTTACAATGAAATGAGTGAACTGTCCCTTTTTAAACCTCTGTTGATGCTGCATAAATCCTCATGAAATCAAAATCTAATTATTTATATATTTGAATATATAAATAAAAGTGACTTTGTTTATGTCTAATTCTTTCTTTCTTTCTTTCTTTCTTTCTTCTTCTCAATAGTCGGATAGTCGGCAGACTCCGCCCTACTCCCCGCAGCCTTCAGCTGTCCCCCAGAGTTCCTCCCAGTCCTCCAGTTCCCCTCAGCCCTCCCACAGTAAGAACAGTTCTGCTGGTCCCCCGAAGCAGCCTGCTCACCCCCAGGTCCCCCTGTCTCTCTTCAGCTTCCCTACCTCCCATCCAGGCCAGTACCACCCAGGGACGCTCACCGCACTGGGGCTTCTTCCCTCCCACCAGCACCAGTCACACCACTCCCAGGGGCAGCCTCATCACCCAGTCCACATCCCTTCCACGTCCTGGCCCATCCACGGACCAGTCCTCACCACGTCCTCTGCCAACGCCCCCTCCCCGCCCAGCCTGAAATTTGCCCTGCGTTCAGCGTCTGGGAACGGGAGTCCCACGGGCTCAGGGGGCAACCCCAGCCCCATGAACCTGAACGACCCCAGCATCATCTTCGCCCAGCCGGCGGGGAGACAGCTGGGCATCGGCGGGCCAGGACGGGAAGGACACTGGCACAACCACTTGGCACAACCTGGGTCACTCATGGGCAATGGCACTGTAGTAAAGTCAGGTATTCACTGGGTGAACTTTGGTGGCACCGTCTGTGTGTGATTCTGTCTTTGTGTTTCTCTATCTTTAAATACAGATTTAATTTAATTAGTAAATTATATACGGTCATTTTATTATACTATCAAATGATTTTGGTCCCAGTCTCTAGTGTTAACAATAGTCCTTTGCCTTTTTCCAGAGAAAATCGAGTAATAATAATAATAATAATAATAATACTAATAAATGATCTATGATGTTGCCTTGTACTCCACAAGGTCCCCTGAAGTACAAGGTGACATCATGTTCACTCCGATCTGGAATTTGGAGAGTTCGCTTTCATTTTCCCAAACAAATTACAGTATTATATATCATCTCTTGCAGTCGTCCAGAAGTCATAGAACTGTATTTGACTGCTGCTGTTTTCAAGTCAAAACAGGCAAGTCAGACAAAATCAGGATATGCTTTCCAATAAAAGTACATTAGACAAAGAGTTTTTAATTTGAACACATGATTACAGATTAAATATTTAATTTTTCCCACATTCAAACGGTAGTTTCAATTTCTGATAAAAAGTGACACCTTAATGCATTTTTGGAATATGTGAGTGGTGCGTTATCAAGCTGAAACGGGTGTTAAGTTGCTCTTTAAAATGAATTAAAACTTGATCATTTGAGACAGCAAAGGGTTAAATAAGGTAAGGTGCCGTTGTGTAGGATGTGGGTAGATGGTTCATTATATCACTGGTGAAGGGACACTGTTGGGTTCACACAAACTGGAATATTACTGAACTTTTATTATTGGATTCTTTTAAACTTTGTCCTTTTTTGTGAGTTACTGAGTGTGTTTGGATCTTGTCTCTGCAGAGTCTGGCCACCCAGCCCAGTTTGTAGGTGTGAGCCAAGGCTCTCGGTTATGGGAGCACAATAAAGCACCACAGTACTCTCTGTCTCCATCCTGGCCCTACAGGATGCCCCAGAACTTCATCCAGCAGGGCAACGGAGGCTACCAGCCGGGCAAACCCTTCGTGGCCCAAGGTCAGACATGATAAACAGTTTTATTTTTTATTTTTATTGCAGCTGAGAGAAATAAATAATCACAAGCCTCCATTTGTACTGACTTTTTGTTTTGATTCTCTCTTCTTTCATCAGGGTCTGTGGTGCATCCGAATCCGAACTTCCCACTGGTCCCCCATGTCCGACATCAAGTAAATCTGAATTTCATCCAACAGAAGAAGTGAACTCGCATCTCCGTTTAATTAGATTTATGGTCAGTAATATAACAAATCCAAATTATGTACTCTTTGCATCATTTGATCACAAGAATTTTTAAGATGAATTTTATCATTTTTGTACAGTTTTTATGTTTTATTTTTTGTCTCATTACATTGATTTGTGATACAAATGTCAAATATTTTAATACCCCCATTTTTGAGGGGGTCCAAAAAAGTGTTTTTATTTTATGTGTAAAGTAAGGAGGAAAAATGTAAACCTTTATTTTTATTAGCTGTATTCATACTTTGCTTGCCACAAGATGAAGGCTTTGAATAGACGTTTGTTTTAAAAACAATCTAACATGTCACCCTAAGTATGTAGTGCCAAAAGCAGGGATAGCGAGAAAAAAGGGAAAAAATCTTAAATATAAAAAAAAAAGCTACAAAAAAATAAAGAAAAAAGCAAACAACTTGTGTTGTGTTGTGTGGGTTAATCTCTTCAGCATGCAGAATGATCCTGGATGTGGTTTTACAAAATAATGATTCTGAAAAGGTTTAAAAGTGCAACACACACCAGCCTAGAAATCACATTGAATTGCCATTTTGTTTCACGTCATTCATTCAGCCTGACATCGTCTTCACGTTAGCCAGTGTCTCTTGGGGAGGGTTTTTTTTTCCGTTTTTGCCCTAACCAATCAGCAGCGAGTGACACATCTGTCCTGATGTCAGTTTCAGTCAACACAGATGCTGCTGTGACAATCTCATCCACGCTTGCTGCCATTTTCTGTTGCTGATTTTCATACATGTAGCTAGGTAGCTAGCAAGCTACGTCGGAAGATGACATCCCGGGAAAAAACAATAGCAAGTCGCTTTGGACAAAATGCGTGCCAAATGAATGTAGTGTATTAATTCTATATATGATATAGGTAGACAAATCTTCTCATTATTATGAAGTATAGTCCTTTGAGCCGTGGCCAGATGAGTTTGGCTCTGGTTTCTTGCTGCGTGTTGCCTCGTCAATTCTCTGTGTGCTCAGATTCATGATGTGGTAGTCGTGAATAAGCTTTGTTCTTGTTCAGCTACACTGAAGCTGCAGAGAGGTGAAAGAACACGTTGCATTTTAAGTTAATTTGCATAGGGTGGATACAGAATCTGATATGAAAACTGTGGATTTACCTCACTCAGTGTGGAGTTCCTCTGGGAATGCAGAACGTCTTATGAATTGTAGGAGATTTCTGTAATGAATCTAACACAAGTCAACAGAGTGAAGAACGTTAACATGCTGGCATTTATTGTAACTTTACGACCATCTGTAAGCATGAAACCAAAGTCACATAGGTCACGTAATGATCACTTCAGCTGACGAAGACCTTGAGATGCAGTTGAAAGCTCCTGGAAACACTAGTAACTAACTATTAGAATGTACATTTTCTTCTAGGATCAAATGCTAATATTAGTTTGTTGACATGCATTGGCCTACAATTAAGATTTAACATTTAGCAAGTAAGCATATTAGTATGCATACAGTTAGCATAGGAACGTGCTAACATTTATTATGTTAGTGCAACATGCTAACTGGTGCATTACCATGTTAAACTTTAGGACAGCCTGGATCCAGGACCAGAATGAGACTACCATTTTAATCTGTAGCTTTGTTGCAATACAGTTTATGGCCAGCGGTGGCAGCACAGATTTCACTGCTGCTGAGGAGCACTCCAGTCAGTGAGCGAGGAAGAAATCCTGCGTCATCTTTGATTTTACATTACTTTACACAATGGACGTATAAAGAGAACTGGATACAGTCGGAGGTGGGACCCCATTCATTCCTATGAAAGTTGCTAAGTGGTGCATGAAGCCAAAAAAGTTTGACTTCTGGGTATACAATTACCCGGATCTTCTGCATAGCTTCGCATCGTGCGGCCCATAGAGAAAGCACAGTAGCTTTTCCTTCAACTCCGCCTCCCAACCGCTCGGTCTCGGGCTCACTCACATGAACGACAGTGACTCTATAACTCTTCGACATGATGATTTAAATAAGATGTATTTAAGTGTTCGTACTGGGAAATTGTACCTCAAAAAAATAATTGCTGATTTACAGACGTCACAATGGGAAAAAGTCTTGGGGCCAGGGTGCATCACGTGACGGACCCGGAAGTTGTAATTACGCGGTTTGGCCACTATGTCAAAGTGGCTTCAAAGCCTGGCACACTTCCTGGGGGCTTGCTTTACACCAGCTTTAAAATTGTTTTCTTTTTTTCTGCCTTTTAAGTTGCAAAGAAGAGTTCCTACCATCCTAATTTACAAAATCCTCTCTGTAATGAATTTTAGGAATTTTCCCAGGTTCCATCAGATAGCTCTAAAACCAGGAATGTGATACGTCCTGGATGACTATCTGTTATGCAGTGTTTTTTGAGTCTGTACTCTCCACCAAATTGTACAGCAATCTATCCAGTAGTTGTATATAAGATAAGATATTTCACTCTTGACCAATGAGTTGGATTGTCACTGATCGACATTTCCACTTTTAGAGCCCCGCCCCTCGTGTGTCTAAAAATACAATTTCATAGCCTAACACTAAACAAGAAAAAAAGGAGTCGGTTATTGCTACCTTACCTGGACTGGATCACTTTTATCAGAAAACATTTGGAGAAGCAGAGAAAATGTTGGTAATTTCAGTGGAACTTCATTCTTCAGAAACAGATGAGTGATCTCAGATCGATCCAGTGTCCCGCTGAAGGTGAGATCAAGAGCCGCCACCTCGTCCTCTGCTGCTCTCAGAGAGGAGAGCTGCCAATCAGACAGCTCCTCTCTGACAGCCGAGGAGAGCTCGGCCTTATCTCCGTCCTCAGACACACCTTTCTGTGAGAGAAAAAAAAGTGAGTTTATCTTTAGTCATTCATCGTGCATGGTGGCAAACTGGACCGTTGCCACCATGCACGATGAATCTGTGATGATGGTCATTTTTGCTATTTTGCTTTGTATTTATTAGGAAAAAATTATAAGCATCTTAAAGTTTTCATTAAGATGGGATGTGCTTGGAATCTGAAACTTTAACTGAAATGAATCCTTAACAGACCAAAGTGAAGCTGTACTGTTGCCTATGTCCCTCAGCTTTTCCATGGGGAGTTTTAAGAACTTAATTTAAGGTTTATTTCAGTAGCCTGGACCCTGATCTTGTAAATCAAAAAGGGAATCTGAGGGATTAAATTCAAAGATTTAGGGAAGCCTGTGTTTTGTAATTGTTTCTGGCATTTGTTTGACACCAAGAAAAACCTTGTTTTATCACTTATGCATGGCATTTTATTCTGCTTTATCATTTTGGTGGAGGCTCTGTAGCCATGCCTGCTACATATTCTGCTTTTTTTGTAAAACAGTTATCAAAATGTATCTAAAATTCTTCTTCATTATACACAGGAGTTTGGCCTTAATGTCCTTCTGTTTGTTTAAGGTTATATTTTCCAGAAGAACCTGTTCTGCTGTCTGCAGTACTTCAGCTGCTCCGGGTTCAGAGTTGTGGTGAGTCTTGGGGTGAATGTAGGACCTGGAGCGATCACCAGAGGGCGCTGTCACACACAGCCTGTCAGGAACCTGCAGGGAAACGGATACCAGCAGAGAAGTACAGCCTCTGTATACATGTACAGTATGTCTGCTGTGTGTACGCTCACACAGGTGAGATTAAGTACATTTACTCCATAAGGACAGTGTTGAAGTTCTGGTACTTTACTTGATTATTTCCATTTTTCAGACTCTACTTTCCCTCCACTACATTTCAGAGACAAATATTGTGCTTTTTTCTCAACTACATTTATTTGACAGCTAGCTTTACTTTAAATTCTGGTACATTTCATTACTTGTCTTCTTTTTTTTTAAATTAGGCAGCAGCAAAGTAAGTAGTTTAGAAAATGTACAAGACTACTTTTTACTGCTACTTTTAATTCAGTACAGGATTTGAGTACTTCCTTTGAGATGGTATTTGTTGTAATTATTAAGATTATTGTATCTTGCTTTAAATGTTACGTTTTGGATTTTATTTACTTTTATTCTTTGTTTTTGCTATGAAGCACTTTGTAATTTTGTTTTGAAAGTCACATTATAAATAAGATATTTTTACTTTATCTGAATTTTAGCAGATTGTCACATGTATACCTGGTTGATCACAGCCCAAAGAGCAGAGTCCACTCTGTTCTGGACCCGTCTCTGAGACCTGGACTCCATCACAGCTCGTCTCTCTGGAGGTTTCTGGAAATCATCATCGAATGCTGCTTCAACTGGAGGATTTTCTTCTTTCTTTGATGAGTCTCCAGCTTCCCTGTTTGGGGAAAAACCCGTGAAGGTAATGTGAATGTAATGTGAATTTTGTACTTTTGCGACACAAGAGAGCTGCATCCTTTGAAAAGGAAATTTTAATGCAAGCCAAATTAAACCAAGCCAACTCCATTTGTACAGCTCATGATCACAGTTCAAAATGACATGATGAACAAAAATACACAACAAATAATGACAATTATTCTGTGATAACAAAAAACTCCCATATAAATCTGTCATAGTCGCTAAAAAACTGAAAACAAAATCAGTAATCTGTGACGGCATTAAACAGATTCATTCTTAAAGGATTAACACACATTTTGATTATGAGATTATGAGAATCATTTTTGCACTTTAAATGAGTAATCATCAGTCAACAACCATGATTCAAGGATGAAGTATCTTGAATCCAAATGCCTGCATGTCAGAAGAAGAAGAAGAAGAAGACGAAGAAGAAGAAGACGAAGAAGAAGAAGACGAAGACGAAGAAGAAGAAGAAGAAGAAGAAGAAGAAGAAGAAGACGAAGAAGACGAAGACGAAGAAGAAGACGAAGAAGAAGAAGAAGAAATTAAATGTTTGTAGCACTCACAGGGCAAGAATGAAGACAATAATATGGATATACAAGAGACAACAATAAACAAAACATAAGATAAAATACAAGGAACAAAAACTAAAATAAAAATCAACAAACTTACTGTAAGCAAGCATCATTTTGTGGGCAAACTTTGATCTGTAGTTTGTGACATGAGAGTAACTCTAGCCTTGTTGTTGTACTCACTCTCGTGGCTCCTCAATAAACTGCTTGACTTGTTTGCTGCCGATTATCTTGACAACAAGTCTGGGGATTGTGTTTGCTCCAGACGTGTTCTTGTGAGCCATGATGGCGGTGATGTGATCGGGATTCCCTGGAGAAAGAGAACAAAGAGCAGGAGAGGCATCAGTCGCACAGCTGATCGAGGGCTGCGTGGCTCAAAGCTTTATTAAAGTGACAGCCTTGTATCAGGAAAGTCTGTTTTTCTGTTTTCCACATGAAGCCATTCAAGTAAAGCACAACATAAAATAGGTTCCCTTCAGTTTTCTCACAGATTTCTGTCTGTATAATGATCCTTTACTTACATGTACACTCATTCCATTTCCAATTTCCAGTTTTTACTCATTTCCAGTTTACTTTTCCATGAGTGAGTGCATCTTCCGTCTTTTTCGTGCTGTGTGTTTTCTGAGGTGTCGGGCTTCCTGTTTGCTCTTTCTGCACCATGGTTACCTCTCTGTTCCCACCCCTGAGCTGCAACACCCGACACCCTACAGCGCTCTGCAGAGGACTGGGAGTCGCTTCAGCACACACACACACACACACACACACACACACACTTGTGATTTATGAGTGTGTGTTTTGCATTTTGAGGCTGCTGGCATTATTAAAAATGCATGTAAAGGTAGAGGAGAGAAGTGACCAGCAAGTAAAGGTGAAACCAAATGCCAGATGAAGAAGTGTGACATTCATTTTAGGATCATTTACCGTTTCTTTTCCTTTCAATCTGCACAGTTTGTGTCTGATGTGTGAATCAGGCTGCAGCGATAGAAGTCAAATCCTTTATCTAAGTAATGGTATATATATATATCATAAGAGAAAAATACTCATTTATTATTAATATGAGTCCTGCATTTATTTATTAAGTGAAAGTATTAGCAGTAAACTGTAGGACTGCCCAAGTATCAAAAGTAAAAGTACTCATTGTGAAGAGTTGTCCTTTCGGTGCTAAATTATCACCTCAATGCATCAAGAATGAAAATCCCTGAAACAGGAGCAGCTAAATGGGTTTTCTACCTTATATGCTCCCCTACAGGCAGAAAACTCCTAAAACTTCTTACATAAATGTCTGAAAGTCAGACATCAACACTAAAACAAGGCTGATTTACAGACATTTGACGAAGCCTTTAGCTTAGCTTAAGTCTATAGCCATGCTAGCTGCTCTGTGAGGCTGTATGATCTAAATGCTAGCATCATTTCATTTGTAAATTCTTCTTATAATTCCTCTTTTTTTGCCCATTAAAATATCAAATAATGAGTTACTTTGTAATTTAGTCTGTTTATTTATAGATTAATAAATTCATTTGTAAATACATTTATTAATGCCTTTTTTATTGTACAATTAGTTATTAAATCAATGAAATGCTTTATTACTATTTCCGTGACACTTGTGGTCCTCCATAATTTACACGTCAGGCAGACACAGATCAACATTATTATTCATCATTTGGAGTCGTACTTTTGTCCGCTGAATAAATGTAAATCCAATAATCACGTTCGTTCCTAGTTTGATCTCCACCAGCTCCTGAGAAAAATATCAAACGTTATTTAGTTCATTGTTCATATAAAAAGATGATTGATTGATTATTGAGTTTTGAGTACAGTACTTAACTAATGCACATACTGTTATTCCTTTCCACCTCTGTCCAGCTATCCAACTCTTCTCTTTATATTCCTCCGGCCAACAATTAACAAGGGAATCAACTGGTTGAAGTTCACTTTAATTTTGCAAAATCATTAATTGGAAAGATTTTTCTAATTAAATTTCCAGAAGCGATAAGGAAACAGCTTTGATAAGAGGCCTGAGTGGAGATAGAGGGCCTAATTACATTAATTACTCTATACCTGGAGGAGAAATCTGAGTCAATAAGTTCTGCAGCTCTCTAATCTTTTCATAGAATAAAGCAGGAGGTGGACCGGTGTACGGCTTTAGCCTGAGCCTGGCACACTGCCAGGTACAGCCGCTGGAGCTCGGCCTCTCTCCGTTTGATTTACAGGAATTAAGTTATTAAACGGTCTTAATAACTGTGGAAATGGCCGCTCATTCTTCGTGGCATTGTCAGTCCCTCCACGTCACAGACCTCTTTAAGTGTCCTGCCGCGGCTCAAGTGTGAAAGTCAAACACAAAGTCCAGATCTTTACTGATCAAATGAGCAGCAACAAAACAGCTGTAGGACATTTGCTGCTGCGAGGAGAGAGGCGTCGACACCGAACCGAGAGGCTGTTTTACCAACAGAAGACTCCTCAAAGGCCCATCTGGTGCTTCTGTGAAATGATGTCCACTGTGTCTGAGCTCACATGCTGCTCAGTCACATCAACAGCAGTCCAGGGAAGCAGCAGCACAAAGAATTACAATGAACTGGTTTTATTTTTTTATTTCTTTACTTGTTGATTCCTTATTTCATTAATATTTAAAATGCACTTTGGTGTAAACATGAACAGCAAATACCTGACAACTGCCAAACAAACTTCTAATGCAGGGGTGTAACGGTACACAAAATTCACGGTTCGGTATGTACCTCAGCTTTTGGGGTCACGGTCCGGTTCAGCAGGGAAAACTAAAACATGCAGAAAATCATATTTTTGTCATTTATTTTCAAAAATGTAAACATTCAACAGGGGCTCATTGGCCATAATTCTTACTGTAACAATTAAGGCACTCAAATACTGCCATATTGCCAATAAGAAAAATTAAATAACACTAATGTCAGTAATGCTCCATCGTAAGACTCTGACCTGTTATACTGGTCAGGTGTTCCAGTTGAGGTTAACTGAAGTGTGCTTGTGTTTATTTGTGTGTGTTTATTTGCAAAGAGGTGAAGTAGGTAGACAGAGGTAGGAGTAGAAAGGAGTAGGAGTAGGTGAGGAGGTGCAGAAAGATGGACAGATAGGCAAAAGACCCAAAATTGTGTGAGAGGTGCTGGATCTTAAACTCCATAACTGCTATCCTGAAGGGTTCAACCAGCAAAGAAAAATACTAATCAAAAGAAGAGCCGACACCTTCAGGATAAAGGTAGGGATTGGTGACTAGAAAACAATGATCATCTGCCTGGTAGAACTCCCAATAAATCTAATCTTTTGACATTTAAACACCAGATGGAGACCTGTACTACATGCAGGCGCAAGAAAAACAAGTCTGAGCACCAGAAGAAGCGAACAAAGTCTTTGAGGAGTTTCATTCCAGCCATTTTGGTGAACTTTGGTGGAGTGGAGAAAACCCACAGTCCCAGAGTGTGAGAGACCTCTGTACTCCCTACCATCCACAGACCAATGGCCTTGTGGAGGAACTGAATGGCACAACACAGGGGTATGTTTTGTTTTCAAAGTTGGGACCATTCTCTTCAATCTTCCATGTTTAGTCTTCAGACCAAAATACAGCGCGTACTATTTGATGTTTGGGAGGGAGGCGAGGTATCCTTCAGAGGTGCCAAAAGAAGTAAGATTGTCTTATGTTCTCACCTTTGAAAAAAAAAATATATATACATTTCCATCTATGTCCTCTACGTTCTAACTGTGATTTGTGGCAGGTCACAGAAGACAAAGTCAGCAGCCTGCTGCTTAAAGAGGAGACGTCTGAAGGCCTATAAAATCAGGACTCCAAATGCAAAGAAGTTAAAGAGAATGTTAAAAAAAAAAAAAGCAGAGAGACGGTCTGCAAAAGGAAAGAAGAAAGAGGCCAGGAGGACAATTTTGAACTGGGGGAACTTGTCTTCCAAAAAAATGTCAGAAAGGAGCAAAGAAAAGGGGGCAAATAACTGACATAGATATTTTTACAGTAATCAGAGACATATGGGCAGGAAGCAGAAAGGAGACCCTGTAGTCAACGATTGGGCCATACAAAGTTTATTCTGAGAATCTGATGGACCTGGCCCCAGGAAAGGTACTTTTTTTTTTAATATTATTGGTCTGATATTTCTCTTTTTAGATTGTTATAAAATCAGTGGATCACAAGTCACTCTTGTAGTGCCTACCTCTCAATCGTGGGAAGGAGAACGGGGGCAGCCATTATGGACTCCTACATCATGAGTGCAGTCTGGCAGGGCTCGCAAAGAGCTTTTAGAAGGGTGAGTAGGATGTTTTACCTTTCCAATGTAGTGATATCTCATAAAAAGATATGTGTGTATAATATGTATGTTTTTATGTATTTTTAGTTATTTAGTTTTTTACTTATTTCCGCCCCCAAGTGGCCATTATTACAATTTTAAATGTATTAATCTGCTACTCAAACTGGACTTCCTGGATCGTATTTCATTGTCTCACCGTTACCTTAAAAATCGCAGCCCCCTGCACTGTTTTAATGCAGGGCTGTTTTCGGTCTGAATCTCAAACAGCTGTAAACACTTTTGCCTTCCAACATGCTCGGACGACATGCTGCACGAATGTGAGCATACCTCCACCTTCGTGCTTCATTTTATATCTAAAATGCCTCGTTTTAATAGATTTTAACAAGTTTAGGAGTTTGGAGAGGTGGTGAGTAGCATCTAAAAGATCGCTGAGCTAACGCGGCTACTAATCTAAATTGTGGACTACAGAAAGACCAAGGCTAAACATCTTTTCACACTTCACTTTCCACTTGAAAATCTGAGCACAGAACACATTAGCCTCAGTATTTAGACCCAGTGGTGATCTTAGGATCATTAACCAGGGTCTAAAGTAAAACCCCCCTGGGGTCTCCAGTTAAACAAGTTCAAGGTCAACAGCTACAGCCGTTTGGAAAAGAGCAATTTCTGTGCATGTGGGGTAAGTTTGGTAAGTTCTGATGAGCAGGATGATGTGAAACACGGAGGTAAAATGTGTTCTGTTTAGTCACCTCTCTGTGTCTCACAGCTCCAACTGTCAGCCTCATTTACGCACTTGGCTGAGACGATCTTTTTGCACACAGCCCTTAATTGATTAGCAGCCCAATTAAAGAGCAGCGATGGGGGCCGCGGGTGGAGGAGAAGGTGACAGAATCACGGCGCTCTCCTCTCCTCCTGAGTAATTCTTTTACCGAGGTTCTAAATCGGGTTTGCCTCTGACTGATAATGGATGTCGGGGCTATCTAAACATGCACCCAAAAGCCAGCTCAATCCCTCGGCTGAGATAAAGCAGACAAATTACACAAGGAGGAAAGTACAAGGAATAAAAAAAAACAGAACAACTCCTGAAGGGTTTTATCAGAAGTTTTGGTGTGTTTATGTTTGTAGATGTGCTTGTAAGTGGCCTCCATCTTTGTCTGTATATAAGTGTATGTGAGTTTTAGGAGACAAAAGGACAAAATTAGAGATAAAACTCAGCATGATAAATTGATCATTTAATGGGTTATCTCTGTTTCGTTAACCTTCGCCTGCGTGCAAATGATATGTTGGATTAAACAATGGGGTCCGGACATGGCAGGCACTACATCTCCTGACTGGCTGTGTGGAGAGACACATTGATCAAAGCGTCACGTCCAGGATCTCCAGCACTCCTGCTGCGCTGCGAGCCATCCATCACCGGTCCCTCCTCTGGCTCAGATGGCAGTGTCGTTTAATATTTTTATAAATGCCTTCTGCTCGACATACCTGCACAGGAAATATGGGACATTATAATGTCCTTCAACAGTCTAATGGTCACATGTTTGGGACGCCAAAGGACACAAAAACAGTGAAAGTCTGTATCCACGCTTGCAAACTTGTGAGGCTGTAATGTTTGTTACACTTCAGGAAACTAATTTGGTGGATAGATAAAAAAATGGATAAACTTTGCCGTTTTTAGATCATTGCCACTAGTGGGGGAGAAAATGTAAAGTTTGTCCTGAGGGTGGCGCCAGGTTTATCTCCTGTACAGTGGACATTTTTGGACATCTCAGAATCTGTCAGGCTCAGCTCTAAATCATCAGACTTGGTCCAACGTTTAGCAGTAGAACCTGAACTTTGTCAGGCTCAGTTGTATTGAATGTTAACATGCTGACATTTAGTATTTTAACTGATTAGCTTGCTAACAAGCTAACATTCACTTGTTACTGCTGCCTTCAATAGGAACTCGAGAGGTAATTTTCGACACGTTAAGTCAAGTCCACGATTTGTTTAGCGAGTGATGCAAGTCGTGAAAACACTTCTGCAGGACAACAGAAATAATTGAAATTTCCTTGTTCAGATTTTGAAAAAAGCAGAATAACTGTGTGTTATGTTTAGTAATGAGAAAACTCATGAACTCTAAGCCTTTAGAAATGTTGTGCATACCACATTAGTGGCCATGAAAGCACCCTAACATGTGCACAGATCGCATGTTAACATGTAACATTTAGCATGTTAGATCAGAGGTTCTCAAACTTTTTCTGTCAAGCCAAAAACAAGCCCAGATGAAAAATGCTCCAAGGAAAGATGGAAGTTAAACTTTGCCCAAACTGCCTGAGTTATGAGACACAAGAGAAACAAGACTCTCCCGCTGCACCAATTATTAAACCTGACAGCAAGATCCAGGTCCAGGTCTTGTACTGTACATAGTGTGTAGGTGTCTGAACAAATCTTTCAAACCTGAAATCATGACAGCCATGCAAACACTTTTGTTTGGTTGGTCCATAATGGCAAGCTGAGGCTACTTTGGTCTTTAGTTTCAGAGTCTTCAACTGAGGTGTTGGACAAGTGGATGTTTTGACCTGCTGGTGGCGCTAGATAAAAGTTGAGGGTATTACCAAAGTCATAAAGGATTCTTCCTGCGGGGGACATTAATGTCTCTACCAAAGTCCACAGCAATCCATCCAGCATTGTTATCCGTAGACGCTGCTTGAGTGACTAAAAACCTCAAAGAATCTCATTCAGATTTTGAAGAAAAGAACAAAGATGCCTCTGATCATGGCCATAGCATTGCATGTATAAAAATGAATTTGATCTGGACAATACAAACTTTCATTGCCATCACAGGTTATATGAATCAAAGCACTGATGGGTTGAGATCAACATCAGTACCCTTCACAAGCTGCAGCTGTCATCCGTTTACAATCTCGGTCCTGACCTGGACAGAAATCATCTGATCCAGCAGGAACTGAGCCTTCAGTGGAGCTGCAGAGGCGTACGGCTGCATGTCGCTGGAGGTCAATGTGGAAATATATCCCTTAAATATTCATAAAGTGATATGTTTCAGTCAAATTTAAGTTAAAAAACACGTTTTAATGTCACTGAGTAGAATGAACTGACCCCATGTTCAGGCAAAGAGACAGAAAGCTAAACAATGAAATGTAATAAATCAAAGGCATGTATCAGTACAGGATTATAAATCTAGTTTTTTGTTGGCAGGCTGCAGCGTGGCCATGCCTCTCTATTAAGAAGGTGTCAAACGTGATAGGAGGGCTCTGCTCCGCCCTTCAGGGAGCTCGAGCAGCAGCGACACTCCACTCACACTGTTCCCCGTGTTAAAATGCAAATTGCTTTTTCCTGACCCTTCTGCAGTGGACAGGGAGGGCCTGTAGCTTTCAAAGTGACCTGCTTTTTTGCTTCAAAAGGCTGCACACTATGATGCAGCAGGCACTGACAGGGTGAGACAGCTTAGTAGATAATATCGTCCATGGCAACAGAGCAGCCGGCAAACCAGACAAAAACACCAAAATATACTCTTACACAGCATATATTTAACCCTGCGCAGTCTGAGGTCACTTTTGCAGTTTTGCTTTACATTCTCATGGAAACAGAATCATATTATTTACATCTTTTAAGGTGGAAATAATGGGGGTGGAAACGGAATTCAGTCAGTAACTTTAAGGGATAAAATTGTTGAATTTGATCCTTAAAAGACCAAAGTGAAGCCATAAATGTTTCTGTATTTATGCTCCTCAGTCTGCACTTCATGATCAGAGGTTTTAATATCTTAAAGACCTTTCTCGCCAACATTTCGACTTGTCAAACACAGGTGTAACTGATTTCCTTAATCATGGCTGCATTTCATTCAGGTCTGGAAAGGATCCCTACAGAGACAGACCTTTTTGTTAAAAGAGTAAGATCCTTTTTGTTTAACCAGAAGAGCTGTGAAGAGCTTACCAGGCATCATTGCGCTATAATAAGGTGCAGGATCAAACTATATCTGCAGACTAATCTCTGCACCAGTCGCTGCACTAATAAATTCACCTACCTCAGATGGATACAGCGCAGCTTGCGCAATGAAATATTAAACTAACACAACATGTTAGTGGGGTGAGCCCAGAGGAAGGTTCACAGCAGACTGACGTAAATCTGGTCTGAATTTCTGGAGCTGACAATCATCTACAGCAGAGGGCCTTTCTGGGCTTCTTCCACTGCCTCTTATCTGTCTGCCGGAGGATACCCAGGAGACAGACACATATAATAAATGTGAGTGCTGAGTGAGTGTGTGTCTCCAAAGACTATTTCTATGCAACTGCATAACAAAGCCATCCTCCAATGTTGCAGAGAAGAGTTGTAAAAGAGGAATAATGACGGAAAACCAGAATACAGTGAAATTCAAACACGTGATACAGAGAGAGAATTTGCCCCACTCCTCTGTTAGGATACTGTCATTGCTGTCTTTTGCTCATGTATTACTAATTGTCTCCTGACATCATTCAGTCCCTGATGCTCAGCTTTGCTCTCCCGGTCTGTAAAATGTTTTTTGCGTCATACTTGGGAAGATTGTAGAGTTTTTTCGCACAAAAAAAGGCTTTTTCCCCTAGAATTCAGTGTCTAGAAAAACATCTCTGATCTTCCTCAAATAGTGCTACAGGATTCACTTCCACATGCTTCACCTTCACTGTAACAGCCCAACAAGCCGTCATACCAACACAACAAAATGACATCCCCAAAACATCCCTAAGATCCCAAAACTACAAGTTCAGGAAAGATCGACATCATGGATAAAAGAAACAACTGCTGATAGGACACCAACCACGATCTTCAGTGTTGAAGTCACGTTGTACGTCCATCCTCTCCTTTGAACTCCTCCCCCTAAGACAACCTCACGCTGCTTCCATTTTTGATACCAAACACAACCATATGATGTTTTTCTGGGTAGGACAGTCTTGACATCCATCTTGTTGCTCCACCTTCGAAAAAAGTGTATAAAACTTGGCTTCTGCATTGTGGTAGACAACACATGCACAAAATATTCTGGTTTTTGCTCTTATTCCCGAAAAAGAGCTGTTTACATGGTTAATGAAAATGAATCTTCCACTAATATTCCCGTTTACCTTCAGCCTTGTTGGACCATGTGAACTCAGCCTCCCTCTTTCATTTGTTCAACCACCTTCTTGAAAAGGTCGGCGTTTGCTCATATCCAAAAACCTGTTGATCTGATGAGTCTTTCATCATGTTTAACAGCAGCTGTGTTTCTCCTTTTCTTTTCTTCTGTGCATGCATCTCTGCCCCAGCCCTGCAAACTGTTGGCTAGTTGGTTTGTTTCCAACGCGCAGAATGCTCCTTAAACCTAAATAATATCAACATATCACACGTCTTAATCGGAAAATGCTACATTCAGAATAAGGCCTAATTCAGAATATCTAATTCAGAATATGCTGTTTACATGACCCGTATCAAATTCAAAGTATTGTCATATTCGGAATAATAGTGGAAAAATTAGTGTGCATGTAAACTCAATGTCTAATCTTGATCTGAAAGAACATATCTTCACATTCAGACCTAAAATTAAAAAAAAAAGTCTTTTAGCTGTGGAATGACACTTCACCACTCTGGACTTTGATTCATCTCCAAATCAATCAATTAGCTCCTTCTGGCTCCATCCAGCTCAGAGGAGAAAAGGCTGCAGAAGAGATTATTTATCTGCTGTCAGGGCGGTTGTCAGGCGACAGGACAACAAACGGCGGCCGTGTGTACTCTGAGGCACAGCTCAGGGAAAAAGGTTAATAAGGACACCTCTTTACCGGAGAGACGGCGCCGTCACTTTGCCAGCGAGGGAGCCTCGAACGGGCCTCTGCCACATGCAGCGCCGGAATATTTTAGAATATTAATTGCACACTTAGTATGCTGTTGTCATATGGCTTTTATTAGTATTCCATCAACTCAATGAGGCGTGAAAGGGCCAGATGCTGTGTCCTCATCTATCCCACATATATTCTTGTCTGTTGTCAGTTATCAGTGCAGTGAGTGTCAGTCTGCTCATCACTTCAGCGATCTGATGTCATGTATTTATTAATTGGACCAGTGAGTTTAAAAATGGATTAATAACACTCAGGTTGGATCTACATTATCATTGTGTGTAGAGTAAGGACCCTACACTTCTCATTGTTGTCAACACACACACACACACACACACACACACACACACACTAGTATTACTGTACTTGTGAGGATGCTGTTGACCCATATTAATTATCCGGAGACTCACCCTCACATTATCCGTTCTGCACCGTCTAACCACAAATCTTACTCTAAACTTAACTTGATCAAAATTTTTGAAGAAAAACAAAACATATCGGGGAAATTTCCACCGCGCACCCCCACCCGACAAGACTGAACCCATGAATAAAAAAATGGAGATTATGATGCAAGCAGAGTTAAAGAAAAAGATAATCTAATCCACTCACAAGCAACATGCATACACAGAGTAACGTGTCTTGATTCTTTCCTATACCTGAGTCAATCCCTGTAACAGAAGACAGACACTGACATTAATTAACACACATCAGGCATATGCACCATCTAAGCCCAATTACAGCTGAAACATTTAAGCTGTTAAAACTAGATTTTTGACAACGGACTGCTCTATGAGACAGAACCTCCAGCTGAGGCCCTTCTCCTTTCAGTTGGTGTTGTACTTTAGTGGAACACACTGTATTACCAAAAATAAATCACAATTTAACAAATAACTTGGGAAGTTGCAATCTTTGCTTTGCCCTGTTGGCGATCCAGCCATGGAGACCTGTTTGTTTGTTTGTTTGTTTCCATGAAGCGTGATTTACAGTTTCTATATCCATGTGGCTGCGAGGGTCCGCATGATGTAATTTTCACCATCTACCTCTGTGTGGAGCCCAAAATGTATGACCTCACAGGTACCCGCCAAAAAACATGTACAAACACCTCAACTTATGCAGACACACAATTTAGTATAAACAGAACCGTGTGTGCGTCCATTTGGGCCAACATCCACATCTTAATGTGACTGTGTCCCCACAACATGATGGAAACCAAAGACACACATATAGCCACACAAGCTTGTATTACTAATCAAGTGAGAAAATGGTATTGATTTACATTAATACCCCTTGTGTGTCACACATGGTCTGAAATTTCGCCGTTACAAATTCCGGTGTGACAAAACCCTTCTCCTAGACGTAATAATAACCACTACATGCCCGTACCCGAACCTGATCCGAACTTCAGTAATTCGAACCCTAAAATCGAGTTTCAACCATGCAGGTACCAGCTTTTTGTCCTCAGACGAACGTGCCCACAACGTGACTCTGTAAACAGACTTGTGTCCCCATAATGTCCTAAATACAGCACAAACACAGTAGACTTATATTAATGGATTTAACTGAGATGTCTGCAATGATGAGCTAATGATCATCTCCAAGACATTTACTTCTTACTTACGTCATTCTTTAGATTGATGCTGTAAATGAATTAATGAACAAACTCAGGCACATCTGCATTTTTGTTTCTTACTTTATTCCTTTGCTCTTTACATCCCGTCTGAGTCACAGCACTTACTGTTTAATTATCTCGGTTTGCTCCCACTTTTAGCCCTCCATTCTTTATTTTGTGAAAGAGGATCGTATTTTGTGGGTAGAAGTTATTATCTTGTAGGAGCAAGACTCATATATTATGCAAACAAGTTATCTTGTTAGAACAAGATCCGTATGTTCTGCCAGCAAGATCTTTATCAACTTGTTCCCACTATAAACAGATCTTATTCTCATAAATTCACATTTTATTCTCATGGGATCTTGTTGGGACTTTGGGGGTTCCTGCTCCTGTTTAGCTGCACCTGTTTATTGATATTTATGTCGGTTATAGGTCATTTTTTTACATGATGACTTGTGTGTAGATGCTTGTTTGTGCTTTGACATCTTGTTTAATGACTGTTTCCAAACCAATTTCCTGAAGTTGACATACTGATGTTCTCTGGCTGTGTAATCATGTAAAAGAGGCATTAATTTACAACGTTTTGTTCACTTCTGCACCCCAGCACTAGTGATTTACCTCAGTGGAAGTGACTTTTACGACTGTGTTGGAGGTGAGAGTCAATGAAGCACATGAGTGGAGGTCTTCCATAACATTATAACTCTCTTTTACTGCACTCCAGAGCTGTGAGCTGGTGGCTGAGAGCCAGGAAGGAGGAGCAGCGCCTCCATTTCTCCTTCAACACTGTCACTGTCACAAGACTGCTCACCTTCCTTGGAAGAGCTGATAGCCATCAGGAGCACTTTTTTATCAGGTGCTTCCCCTCTGATATCCACACTCTCAACATTTCTCTAAATAAATAAGAAAAAGGGCTTTTTAACCTTAAAGTGTTGGATTGTGGAACTTTCTATAGTGAAAATACTGGGGGTGTGGTTGAAGTACGAGTTTTAGTTGTTTTTCCTTCTCTTTTTAAGGGCATATATCTTAATAATGCTGGATTCATTTTGGGGGTTGTTGTTAGCCACACTGCCGATGTGTCTGTAGGGATGAACTTTTGTTCAGAAATCACCAGGTCAAAGTATTAACGTGTCCAATACTCAAAACTTATGACATTCCCATCAGCCTCAGCTGTAGCTACTTTGTGTTTAACATGCTAAACTAAGATAGTGTTCCTGGGAAAAATGATACCTGCTAAACATCAGCATTTAGCATTGTCATTATCAGCATGTTAGCATGGTGAGGTTAGCATTTCGCTCAAAGCACCGCTGTGCTTAAGTATAGCCTCACTGGGGAGCTCCTCCGAGAACTACAAACCTTCAACGGCTTTTTTTCTGTTTGCATTCGCACCGCCAACAGTAACACTGAAGTGACATAAGTCAGCTGGCGGTTGGTATAGTCACAAGATTTTTACATTTCGCTTTGACGAGTCAAAATCGTGTTGTATTTCCCCCGTCACGTATACGCTCGATAAAGCCTGGACTTCACTGTCAGTCCATTTGTCCGTGTTTTGGTCAATTTTTTAAGGCCACCATTACGAGCTGTGTTGACTAATCAACGTACACTTACGTCACACTCAAGGTTCTCAAGAAGTACAATCATTAGTTACCAAAAATACATTTTTAAATGTATTTTATGGCTTTTTGGTTATTGATGAATCATCCAATTAAATGATCAAGCAAACATGTCAACCTGTCATGGCGACAGTCAGTTCTTAGTTTTTATTGCACCTTTGACCTCCGCTAACCTCCGCTGTCGTCCACAGTCTGCTATTCCCTGCCTGCCCTGCTGTTGTTCTCAGTGTTTCCCACCTTTCATCATCACCTGACCTCCACACCTGCTTCCAAACCCCTTCACTGACCCCTCAGTATATTTACCTGCCCCTAGCTATTGTGCTACCCAACCTAGCATCACAGCTTTCTGCCTTTTTATGACCTGACATTTGTCTGCCTGTCTGTCCTTTTGGTTTCAGTCGCCTCTTCCTGACTGCCTGCCTGTTACTGAACCGTGCTCTTCATCCTCGACACAGTTAACTTGCCTTTTTTTTACCTGCCGGCCTCTGAGACGTGCATTTGAGTTAGGGTTGCACCAGTCTGATATGCCATATTAGTATTAGCGCAGACCTTATTAAGCAGATAAAGTATCCGCCATGATGTGCCTGATCTGCATTAATAGATAACCTGAGTTGAGGTATCAGGAGACAAAGTTAGATCGGTGCATCTCTAATTTAAGTCCTCTACGTGTTTTACATCAAACATTTGCTGGTTCCAGCTGTTAAATTATGGTCATTTTCTGCTTTTCCCTGTTTTATATCATTGTGAATTTATTATCTTTGGGTTTCAGTTGAACAAATCAAGCAATCTGAAGACGATCACCTTTGGCTCTGAGAACATATGATGGGCATTTTTTTAGAAGTAGTAGTAATTGACTAATCTAACTACATAGATCACTGCACCGGTTTTCACTGGGATTGTCTCATTTTTTTGAAAGACAAAAACTTGCCATCAGAATAATTTGAAAGATGCACATAAAACATTTCTACACGTAATGGCTTTAAAAAGAAAAACAATCTCTCAAAATAAAAATAAATCTCAAAACAAAAGCTGAGACAGAGCATGTCACCGTCTTTACTTAACTGAACTTTTTCCAGCTGAATTTTATTTGTTTTATAGCCCTTTCCACCCCACCCCCCACCCCCACCACACACACACACACACACACACACACTGATGGTGAGAGTCAGTTCATTAGAGTTTAGATTGGAATCTGTGGCGGTGTTGGTTGTGGCGGCTGTACTTTGTCCCCTGTAGGATTGGAGAGGAGGAAAATTGAAACCACAACCTTTGAACAAGCAGACATTTAAGGCCTTGTCAGAGTGAGATAGGACTCCCGGCCCTGCCGAACCCCGACGGCTGACTCCATCACTCTCAGTATCCTCCCTCTTACTCACAGCAGCCTCCCCTTTGAAACAAAAGGAGATGTGGAGAACAGATAGCTGAGTGGTGGACATTTCTACAGACTTTAAACTGAACGCAAAGTAAAACATTTTAGGCCGTGCCATTTCATACAAAGTCAAAGGAAGGATTCAAGTCATCATGGGTTCACTCATGTTGAAAATGTTTCAACTTGATCAAAAAAGTTGTGCTGATCAAACAATCTGCAGAGGTAAAAGAGAAATTGTGGGAAAATAACAGAGGTCTTGGTAAAGTTTAAAATGAGTCAGAATCTGAGCTACATCGAGTCGTTTAATCGTCACGTCCCCGGTGTGTAAAGGCCTTAATTTGTCTAATTTGTCTCCTTCTTTGTACTATGTCCCACTGTACTAATTTAAAAAAATGGAGAGAAGAATAAACAGAAGCTTTGCTCAAATAGTCATCCATTTTTATTAAGTGTGTCTGATGTCAGTTTAACTCGTGCTTTGGTTATTTTCATCAGTGAAACATGACAACATACTGTGAAGGACAGGTGTTGTTGCTATAGTTACCTGCAGTGCAGTGACCGTGTCTAGAAATTGACGTCTGCCAGCCAATCGGACACTAATATTTTCAAGCCCATGGTAAAACACAAGTAATAGTTTGGCATCCAAGGTAATGATTAATATCACAAGAAAATGAAGTTACCAATGTGAAACAGTAAACAGTCTTGTTACCTCAAGATAACAAGAAAATGAAGTCCTGGTCTTATATAAATAATGGGCCTAAAAGAAAAGATTAGCCACCACTGCCGCTCTCAGCTTTTATATCTTATAAAATATCACCTCATGGCATCATGTCACTCAGCTAACAGAGATAATTAACATCTTCCAGTGGAGTCATCGGCTCATTTTGGTGCACACAGTAGCTCTGCATTACCACACAAACACTGATGTACACAATAAGACACACACTGCACCGACTCAACACCAAATACATCAAATTAAGATGATAATTGTTGTTGCGTAGATCATTGCCATTTATGGCTCTGGCTCCAACGCGGCGGGAGAGATCCAATTTTAGTTATATTCCTGGTTGTGAGGTCAGTGACATTTTCATGCAGGCTGCCAGCTAGTTCCATCAGTGTCACTGTAATGACATTAAACCAGCATGATTGCTGTGAGTAAATCAACATTACTGAACATAATTTTTTACCGTCCTGACATCCTGTTCTGTGGGCACTCGCTGTTTCAGACCCTCCCATCGTTATCCTGCATCAGTTTGCAGAGATGGGACGGTAAATGGCAGGAGACGAATCGTGGGCCTCAGAGGAGCTCGCTGTTCACCTCGAGGGAACCCGGTCTCAACGACACGCGACGACGATGGCGACGACCACGGGAAGGTTAGATGTTCATCCACATAAATCTAAACTACTGTGAGATTAATCTGGCACAATCACCACGGTTATATAACAGCTACACAAACAAACAACAACAACAGTCCTTATGCTGCAGACACTGATGAATGGCATCATTATGGAGAATGAGTTGGAGTCACATTATGAATAATATAAAATCCTTATCTTAAGATTAATTGAAAATGCATTGTCTGCTCCCTCCTTCAGCTCGCCTCTCTCCTCAAGATGATCTAGCAAAGTTATTGTCCCATCTCTAAACGCCTACGCCTACACTTCATTTCATACATGGGTATGTTTGGTTGTAGCAGCGGGGTGCAGGCGTGACGAGGTCTCAACGAGTCCTCATACCTAAACAATGAAATAGATTGTCGATCAGTGCCTTTCATAATGAACTATATGAGTGTTTTGTGATCTGCTGTTTAAGGTCTGGTTAAGTTCAGACACCAACTACTTGATCTGATACTATTTAAAGCAACATTGTGCAAGAATTGGTATTTTTTGCAACTTGCCGCCCCCTACAGTTTTCAGAGTGCAGTTCCCCCTCATGGTCAGGTGCATTTGTTGACAAGCTGAAGGATTTGGATTTGGTGGGCTGACTTGGCTTATGATCAAAAACTAGTGAGTTGACAACTTTGCTAACAGCCAAACATCAAGCAACTACAACAACACAAGACAGAGCGAGCCAGCTAATATTACTCACTAGTCCAACAGCAAGAAGGCCGGCTCGCCGTCTGTCCTGCAGCCTTTTATTTCACGATGCTCTCGCCAACGACTCTCTTTTTCTCTTCTTAGCTTCCTCCGTCAGCGTCCTCTTCGGTCTCTTCACCTCTGCCATGATGTTCGTACTGAGAATACCGAGCTAGACCCGTGTGTGACGTAGTGTCATAAAGCATTACGCACTTCTCGCTGGAGATCATACCTGCTCACCCCGAGTTTCATAGTGCAAGAACAGACGTTCAGGACGCGGAGTAGGAATGAAAGAGGCGCCATTCTCCCTGTTACAAGTCACCATACCATCACAATGATTTTGATGCTTTTATTTTAAAGTAAAATAGATAGTGTTGCTTTAAGGCTGCCATTTCTTTCAGTAAGCCATTCAATGCCATCTTAGTTTAGCATGTTGGCATGCTAACATTTGTTAATGAGCATTAAACATAAAGTACAGCTGAGGCTGATGGGAATGTCATGCCGCTAGCGTGGCTAAAATCAACCCTGATTATGTCACCGGGGTTATCTTGTCTTGCGCTTGCAGACTACAGATTTACAGAAAGCCTGAGTTATGAACTGGGACGTGGAGTTTAAAAGAAGTGAGCATTTACCAGGCCGGGAGGATCTAATGAAAAGACAGTATTAAGTTGCATTATGGGAAATTAACTTGACCTCACTTTTGAAACAAGTTGATTTGTTTTAGAAAAAGGTGAAATAATCCTTCATAGTAGGCAGATTGATTTTTTTGTTTAAGAAGATTTTCAGACTTAATGATAAATAAATCAACTTGCTAAGATGCAGTGTTTTTTTTCAGTGTGAAATTCTGGGCCAGTGAAGGAGGGCTTCAATTTCATCCTCATATATGAGTTAATTAATTGCACCAATCCAAGCATGTGATTATTCACAACACTGGGGACTGTGGGACAGAGTAAGAGTTAGCAAGTGATCTATTGTAGACCTGCTAGTCTCTATGACACACTCACTCTGCTGGTAGAAAACCTCAGCCTAAGTGTACTGAGGTGGTTCAGTATGATGTCCCTGTGTTGAGATCGGGGGAATCTCCCTCTCTAACTGAACCAGGGCGGCCCTGTCTGTGCAAGCCCCGGCTCCTCCAGCTCACCATTTGTGATAATTAAATTTTCAGAGAGCAGATTTTGTCTTTCTGACACGTTGAGGGGAAGCTGTGAAAAGACCATTTTCCCCGCGAGGACGTCTGAGGGGGGAAACCAGCAGAAACAAATGTGTTTCATCAGGGAAAGGACAGCCGGGAAAGGCTATTCAAAACAATTCCATTAGCCGGAGGTTTCCATTATCACATCTGAGATGGAGGACACCGGGAGGGGAGGGAGGATCACAAAATAAATCTCTCCTAAAGCAAAACTGCATGAAGCAATACAGATATTCTGCACAAACATTTAGAGTTTTAAAAGAACTGCTTTTTTTCTTGGTCAGCAATTATTAGTTTCATACAATTTACTGATTATAATTAGAGTCCATATGCTTATTTTTCTTTTATTATATACTCATGTTTCTTCAGTTGACATTTCCAAGCATTGCATTGCATTTATTTTCATTCTCAGGTAGTAAACTCAGTCTAAATTTGATTTCATACCTGTTGACATTAAGTAGTTTGCAACGTCTCTGTTAACACCAAGAGAAATGAGGGTTGTCAAAGTGATTAAAAAAAAATTCACTAATGCGTAATCAATTTTAAACTGGATCGACCCGACCACTGATGATGTCAGGGAAACCCCCCAACATGTTTCGGATGCAGCAGCAGCAGCAGAGATGTTTAATGATTCATGACGGTGGCGACTAAAGAACCAGAGTGACTTTGCTGACGGGCTGAGACAGGCACCCTTGGAGTCCACTGGAAGGAGAGAGCACGAGGGGAATGCATTAATGCGGTATTGATCACAGTGACATTACTATCAGCTGAGACGAACAGAAAGGTCGCAGTCACTCACTCTGACTTTACCTCGTGTGTCCACCTCTCCAACACCGAGAAAAAAATATCCATGTAAAAACTCTCTTTGTGAGGCGTTTAAATTATGAGCAGAATTAAAATTATTCCTGTGATCAAACAACATGTTTGAGTTCTGGTTTTGTGTCAAACCATCAGTCAATGTTTCACCACCTCTGATCTGATATCACCATTGTAATCCTGTTCTCAGGTATGGTGTTACTCTTTTTTTTCATTGCATCTCTCAATCTGTTTTCCAAATAATTTCTTCAGGAAGAGTTTTCTTACTGCTCGCGTCTTGTTTTCAAGGTTTTAATCATCACTCCCGTCCATTATTATAACGTTTGACTCACTAATTTAATTGCGGAGATGTACAGAAACAGCCAGACAGATTTAAGCACATAGCACACGTTCACGGTATCTAAACCCAATTTCTTTGTAGGTGAAAACAACACATTTGCTCTCTGGATCGGTCTACTAGCTACTGCACCTTAACGTCTTCTGTCTGTACAGTAAGGTGCATCTGTGACACAAAATCTGGCTTTGGCTTTTTTTTTGGTGTCCATATTCGGAAGTACTTGAAAGCATTTATGACAAAAAAAGAACCCAAGATGACAGCTGTTGGGGAGATGCTAGAACCAGCATGCCAAGCTACAACTATAATACATTCAATCCAGGGGTTTTCAAAGTCTGACCCTTGACCTTGTGTTGTATTTTTTGTAGTCTTGCATAGCCAGACCTATCTCCACACTTAGTTTTAGCGCTGTGCCAGCGCTGGAGAAAGGTCTGGCTAAGCCCACAATATATTGCCAAATATTGTCGTGGGGAACTTGTTTTGGTGGAACATTTGCACGACGGGAGGCGAGCCCTGGCATGAAAATGCCACATAAAACACTAAAAGCCGTATGTTGACTAAGTGATACGACTGTATATCTTTACAACCATTCACCGAAAGAACCGAGCAGGCCCGCCTTATTGCATGAGCCAAATCCATTTTCAGCGTGTAGGTTGCTAGCTCGGAGGTTGCTGTTGTTTCAGGTAGCAACGGGGACTTTGAAAACGGCAACACACAGATAGCAGAAGGGGAAATAGTCAGCCAATGGCAGGCTTATACCCACAGCCTACTTCCTGTGATATTTTTTGGTGTCACAATAAAAGGCATTGTTTTTAATGGAGTGTATAGAGTCATGTGCTTATTTTGAATCCTACCATCAAGCTGGAAAGACATAAAGGCGCGTCATGTCTGCTCCTGCGAGCCTTATGAAACAATAATCACTCATCCACTGGAGGAAAAAGCAAACTGTTGGTGCTTCAGATCAGTTATTCAACAGGAATAGTTTGGATCATTAGGCGTGCTGAGGGGGACTCCCTGTGCCAGATGTGCTGTGCCTCTGGTTCAGCTGTGGGACAGACACATCTGAACATTAACTCACACACTGACAGCATCGCTTTATTGCTCATCACTGAGAGTAATTAGCTCTGCCGTCCTGGAAAACCATCTTGGAAAGGGTGAATCCCCATTAATGTTCAGGTAAAAACCTGTTTCTGCCTGGTGTCACGCCCGAGGTGACGGCAGCACCAGAATATAACAGTTTTCCTGCACTATTTGTAGCCAGTGGTGGAAAAAAATGGATAGTAGTTCCCTTGCTATGGAATTTAATATTAAGGGACATCTGTACTTTCAGATTCGTTAGGGTTGGTAGCAGAGTTCTTGCACACCAGAAAGTCTTATTAATCATTTCAACCCTCAGACCTTCATCAAGTAGATTTAAAGCTAAAAACAGACTAATGATCTTTACTTGCTCTGTCATGCTGTCTTTCTCTGGTGTATTATATAATTTCATAATCACAGTTTATTACATAACCACCTCAAAATATTTTGTAAAGCTGAAATAAAAGTATCTCGGTCAGAAAACACACTTTCCTGTTATGGATGCTCCCTCCACCTCTAGTGTTTCCCTGTGTTTTCCCTGTGTTTTCCCCTTCCCTGGTGTTTCCATTGTCTCCCTCAGTCTGTGTGCTTGTCTGTGGGCGGGTCCTTCCTGTTTCCCTCTTCCCAGTTGTCGGCTCCGGTCTCAATACCACCAATCACTGCTCTACAGCTCAGAAGCAATCATGCACCTGTTCTCCATCAACTCATCAACTCCACAGCTTAAGTACTCCAGCAAACCAGTCCATTGCCACCAGCTTGTTGTCTAACCCGTGCAGTAGTACACTGCCTTTCAAAACCAGACATGAGACTGGTACAAGTACATCTCTTGAATTAACTGTGTTAACTTACTGTCCTATTAGCAACTAAGCTAGTGTTAGCCCGTTAGCAAGGTAAGTCTTAGTTGCTTTGTTACTGTTAGTGACTAATTTCTCCAAACAGATATCTGCATATGACTGCAGAATCTGTAGGTAAGGGACAAGGTTTTGGTATCGGAAGCGTTCTGGTTTCCATTTGTAGTCCAAGTAGTATTGGACAATCACACTGGCTTTGGTTTCATGCAGGTAAACAGTCCGTGTGGAGAGCAAAAGAGGCGGAACAGATTGTCCGAAATGCAATCTCGGAACCCATCGGCTATCATCTGACCACGATTTAGCTTTTTAATAATCTCAGAACCCTAGAGATGAGCTTTTTATTAGCTTGTTATTATTTATCTGCATTTAAATCGCTGTCAGACGATAGCTGATGGGTTCTGAGATTGGTGACTGACTAGCCATACGAGTAGTCACTAGGTCAGCAGCACCACCTATTTCGTAAAGACATGCACGTAAACTTTGCTGTGCCACTCAGCCTTTAAGCTATTTTTTTTGGTTGTTACAGATTTTCACATAAAAATACACCAGAAAGAACTTATTTTCATACAGATCTTTTGTCCCCGTGCATCCAAAAGCTGATGTTTCCTGTTTCAAAAAGGCGCTAATCACAACATCCCCTTGCAGTGAGGACAGCTCAGAAAATGCTTCACGTAGTACAAGAGAAAAATAAGAAAAATAACAAAATGTGCAAAGCAGCCAAGTAAGTGCTAGATTTCATAAAAGTAATGTCAGAATGCAAATCATCCAATATTCACCTGTTTTTGTGTTATTGATGTTTTTAAAAATCAGATTTTTGCCCCAAAAAATTAAAATAACCCGATACATTCTCACATTTTATATAGTTTTAAACATATCCTGGTTCAGAGGATTTAAGCATTCAAAGTGAATATACGCTCGCTCAATGTTTAATGTATCACATGTCCCAGATAGTAAATGTTTTAATAACTGTCTCAGGCTCAGTTATGGCCGCTCTGTTGGTACTCTTCATCCGATCCCTCAGCGTGCAGCCGCTGCAGCTGGCGTGAGGTCGAAGGTGTTCGCAGCGATGCAAAAGTTCAAAAGTGAACAGGGAGTTAGTCTTTGCCAAATGTCAGCTGGTTCTCCACATGAAAAGACCACCTGGCACAAGACTGCACTGAACACTGAAATACCTCAACGGAAGATTCTGCTTTCAGACTTCAAACAAAAGGTCTGACACAGAAAAACTATCCACTAAACAGAGTTCTCATTCACTTCCTAAATTCATGCTCACCTTTCTTTTTCCATTTGAGATATTAATATCATAATACAAGCGGCGATGTCCATTTTTGAAATTAATCTCCTATTGAAAGGAGATCTCTTTGATGGGATTAATGCAGTGGAAATAGTTGCTGCTCGTCATATCAGAGGATAATGATCGCGGGAGTTAAATCCAGATTTTGTGTCATCTGTAGCTGTTCAGACCCGACGTGCTGTCACAAAAACACAAAACAGCACTGTCTTTATGGGCATGCTTACAGAATATAAGTCAGAATACAGGCCTAGATATAAATTGATTCATATTTATAAAAAGTTTAACTCTCATCCTACCGACTGGGGTACCCACATCATATCTCACAGGTGCTTTATTCTATCATTCCAATTTTTCATGACTTTGTCAATCAATTAGTTCCTAATGACTTCAAATCATTGTTTTCTGTTTCTGTTTTAATTAGTGCTTTTTAAAAATACCAATGTGTTAGACCCCAGTCATGAAAACCCAATTCTGTCTATTCAGCAGTTTATTATAGATGGACCATGGGTCCTAATTTAAAGTATCACACACTATCAGGGGAGGTAGGGGCAAATTAACTGTAACCTTCCTAAAATAATAATAATCTGGTTTCTTTTTTTCAGATGACATTAATTTCATAACTAATAATGTTTTTGAGAAGAAATAAGCAGGGTTCTTAAAAAGTCTTGAAAGTTTGGAAAATGCTTAATGTTAACTTTTATGTTTTCAAGGTTTGGAATATGCTTGAATTTGAATATATACTCCTTGAAAAATGCTTGATTTTCAACATAATCTGGTGTTTCATCATCGACACAATCACTCATGCGAACCAAAGATCTTTTAATATTTGAAATGAAACGATCTGTTTCCTGGAATTTATAGTAACAATTTAGATGTGATGATAAAGGCTTCGAGAGTCTGGACATTTTTGCTTTAGGTACCTTGAAAGTGCTTGAAAAGTGCTTGAACGTTACTCTTAAAAAGCTGTACGAACCCTGAATAAGTAAACATTTTGCTATGATGGTTGTTTCTTACAGTAGTTTATTCTTCGGTAGTCCTTGTATGTTAAATATGTTGGCAGGATGAGGGAATTAATTCATTTCACTATATATTTACATTTGAGGAGAATGAAGCTGTAGAGAGAGGAAAGGGAAGAGAGAAGGAAGGAAGGAAGGAAGGAAGGAAGGATCAAGTCACCTGCCTCCTCCTTCCACAGACAGTCAGCTCATTTCACCAGACCTCAAGGACTAACTACATGTTTGTTGAATGTGAGTGTTGGATGGATTTTGTGGTTTATTTTCTCTTGTTTAATTACTGTACAGTTTATTCTCTGTTGGCAAATGCTATAAAGAAGTGTGTCATTGTAAAATGAATTACGCCAACAGTGTCTCGTAAAAATTATGTTGTTACAGGAAGGTGAAAGGATCTGCTGGACCAATTCCAAAACTAATAAAATTAGGGCCCAGGTTTAAAAATACCAGACTTTCCCTTTAACTGGCAACAGGAAATACATTTTGAGAGAAACAGGTTACATTTCTTATCAACGTAAAGGCTGGAACATGCTTCTCTGGGCTGCCAACCCCGCCTCCTAGACATTACATTCATATACAACGAATTTACAACAGCAGATACATTTTGAAAGAAACAACTTTTTCTATTAACATAATGAGGAAATGTTGTTAATTAACGTATGTGGCAAGTCGCAAAAATGTTGATACTGAACGTATCAGTAAAATGTTCATTGACAACGTATTTAATTTGATTTCCGCCAAATATCAGAATTAATATCCGCTCGTAGTGCTACAGCATTATTAAACACGGTCTGGTTTAATACAGAAAAAGGCTTCAGTGACTTGAGACACAACGTGTTTATTAATATTTCACTGGAATTACGATCTTTCATTAACCAACCAAAGTGCTTCTGTTGCCTAAACCTAACCACAGACAGGACTCAGGATAGATAAATGTAGCGCCTCATTCACTCAAAAAAATGTTGCCTCTGAACGTGACACCATGTAATTTGTGTGTATCATGTAATTCCACAATGTAATAGGGAAAACAATTTAATAATATATAAACATAATTTCCAGGAGACAGGGTTGGGGCTGCACAAAGGCGAACATGCACGGGGGTCGTTTGTAGACGTTCGAGTGGCTGTTTGTTTTATACTTGTACGTATAATTTCTATAATCTTTACGTTTGTATTTTTCATGTTGGTTTCGTGCCACCACCCAACAGGAGCTGCACGATGGGTTGTTGAGATATGGAAGTTGTGAGCGTTGGTTCCTCTGTAAGCCTCTGCAAGCTTTGGTTACCTTCTCTGCGTAGGTCCGCAGAGATGTTCCCGTGTAACTTTGCCGAAGCCGAATGCTAGACTTTATAAATGGAATTGTGGATAATTAAGCAGATAAACTCTGTTCAAAGCAGGATGACTGAAGACTGAAGGGGGAAATACAGACAGTGTATTTTCTGTTTTGTGCAGACAGACAGCCAGTGGGGACATGGACTCTGACAAATCCCTTGACAGAGAACTGTGATGCTGAACTACAAAAAACAAAACCTACGCCAAAAACCCAACACATAAAAATTCATAAAAATGTCATCCAGGGCGTTCTGCCTTATTTCACTGTGATTTCGGTGTGTTCGTGCATTTCACCGGTCAAATTACAGAGCAGGCTTCAATGTAAACATGAGTTAGGAGACAAATGTCCCTTTGACCTACAGTTTGAAGAGGATGCCGTGGATTTGATGGAGGGCCTCAAAAATATATCAAGCCAATTTCATTTCATTGGTGGAAAATCAATATATTCCAGTGTCCTGTTTACCTGCAGAATATCCAGAGAGGGATGGAGGAGCAGATGGAGGCTGACCTCTTCCTGACATGATTACACAGATATTCTCCAGATGACTCAGGGCGCTACAAACTACAAGGCTGTTTTTTAAAAATAAATACTTATTTAAAGTTTTTAAAATTGAGAGTTATTGACAACAAGTCTGGTGAGGTTGAACAACTGTATTTGATTTGGACAATATTCGTATACACACTGATAGATTCACTCAGAGCATTTCGCTTAAAGGCAACTCAATAAAATAGCTTGCACAATCATACTAAAAAAAACTTTATGAGCGTGCTGAACGTTGTTGTATCATAACATTAGCGTACTGGATTATTGTGTTGCAAAATGGCATGTAATTAATAAAAAACGTATGCTGTGTGGCAGAAAGATTGCTGTATTACTGTTACAGAGTATAATTCTGTGACATTGTGTTCCTTCCTTCCTCACTCTCTGACGTATCAGCCGATGTCGAATTGACTTTCTGTCTGTCACTAAACAGCAACATTTATTATTTTTAATATTTAACTGGATACGCTTGCGGTAGTTTTGTATATAAAGTCTTAAAGTGTTTCATGCTGTATTGCTTGCAGTATGTAGATCTGCAATTTTGAATCTTAGTCATACCCTGTCCAGGTGTAGATTAAATGTGTAACCTGTTTTTCATGAAACCAGTGCCACATGTGTTGAAATAGTAAATTAAAACCGTATAAAACAGCAGATCTAAGAAGTTCATTTCATGGAAAATGTCATGGCAAACAGGTTGAGGATAAGGATCATGGAGAGTGTGCGCTGAAAGTGAATCCACTCCCTGAGACTCAGCTCACCTAAGGGTTGCTGAGGATCAGGATCTGACATGAGAGAGGGCGAGCGTGACCTTGATGGTTTTAGGGAGAGAAAATGACTTTTCATCCACGCCAGCTGTGAGGGTGAGGGGCGACGAGTGACACAAGAGAGCTTAATTCAGCCTGCAGGACGGAGAAGGGGGGGGGAGGATTCAGAGAACGGATGAGCGGAGAGGTGGAATTGAGCATTTGTCTGGCTTGGGTCATATCTGATTAAAGTATATGAGTCCAGTATGAGGGGTAATTTTCATCAGGCAGCCAGATAAGCCAGAGCTGCACAGACAGAGATTCTTTGTTATTCAGCAGGACTCGATCACAGGCGTGTGTCCTCCGCTGCCGTCACAATCCCTGCTGATTAACACGGGAGTAGAGAGGATGCTCTGTTCCAATTTCTCTCTCTATACCCCCCATTTCTCTTTTTTTTTTCTCCCTCTCAGCCTCCCTGGTGTCTCTCTTAATCATACAGAGCCTGGTCGGTGTCAGGGGAGATATTTTTGATGAGAATGATGAGAATAATTCCCTTAAATTGATTTGTGTGCTCAATGTGGCTTATTTTCTTCCCTCAATTTAGTCATATGTATCCTTGAATCACTCAAGTCTTTATCTCAAATTAATCATTTGTGTGCTACCATCAAATTACTAGGTAAGTTCCAGACCTCTGAATCCCTTTCAACATTTTTTCAGTGATTCGGTGAATACGGCAGGTCAAGGGTCGTGCTCAGTGACGACTGTTTCCCGGTTGGAGAAACAATTAACCAATCAGAGCTCTGCAGGCAGGATTAAGAATGAAAACATCACTGTGTCAGAGCCGATAAAATAATGATAGAAATATTGCCATGAAAATGAAGAAGAAGCATAGATGAGATGGACTCACATGCACCTGTTGTATTTAAACGTACAGAAAAAACAATTCTTAATGCTAACGATTAGCGATATGGATGATGGGGCCCCCTTTTGTTTGTACTTTGTGTATGTACAGTACATGAACAACGTGACAGGCATTCCTGCTGATGGTTTCAGGCTAATCCACTGATCGGCAGTTGGTGTTGGTTAAAACGGCCAAAAACAGCAATGTGCCAACACCGGCAAAGACGAAGCAGACTGCAAACTAAAAAACATGAACGTAAACAACGCAAGTTTCAAGATATTCAGGAAATCAGCTTTGCAAATGTTTTATGCTTTTTTTCTACAGTGTGTCTTTGCATGCAATAACAAAGTACTATATATATGTAGTTTTATGCACAAATGTGTGGAAAGATAAACTTGCACATTGTGCAGGAATATATCATCCTTTTCTAAACCGAGCGTCTTGACACCGTCTTCGTCGGCGTCTTGACTACAGTCCTGCTTTGAGTGAATGATGGCATTAGTGGGATAATCAACTACAACCTTGTCTTGGATTATACCTTAAATATACCGCATGCACCTTTGTATATAGCTTATACTATATGATATGTTGTATTGACTGTTACATTAATAAAACGTTCGACACAGGCTCCTCTCTCTTCTATAAATATAATATCTGCAGTGTTTTTATCTTTCCTGAGCACACAGCAGCCAGACGTACACAAAGCCCCGGGGACAAATTAACAAGCTTTTCAGGGGACTTATATTTTTGCATAAACCATTCTCATATTCCCAGTAGGTTATCAGACTAAAATACCTTCAGCAGCAAAGATCTTGTAAGGAAATGCTCTGATAGGAAAGCAGAGTCCATTTTACTGTTTAAAGGACAAAGGAATCAACATATGAGCAGCTTCATGGACGGCAGCTGCTTCTGCTTATCATGTTGTTGACAGAACAATGTGTCGAATGCAACCTGAAACATACAACATGCATATAAACATGTGAAATATATGGAAACACCAACACTGGTCTTCCTTAGACAGAAATGTGTGACTGGCAGGTTGAACTAAAGGAGGGATGATTCCAGCAAGTGGGCAACTTTCTATTGCATTTCTCATTGATATTTGTATTTGTGCACACCAATTACACCATTGCCAAAGTTCCACAGAGCACTGCAGTGAGAAACATCCTCTCAGAGATCTTCTAATTCTATTGGTTGAACTTCGTAGAGCGTGTTGAGATACATTTAAATCATTTGAACAGCTTTAGCGCAGTGTTTTGTGCCTGATTGCAGCAGCAAATATGGTAGAACTCTGGTTTCACAGCTCTCGCCGGAGTCTGCTAAGGTTCATGGGTAACGTAGTATTCTGAGCCATTCATCACACCAAACTGATGTAAACAAATTAGATTTCTCACATTTCTATCTGATTGATGAAATATAACTGTGTTGTTAAATGATCCAGCGGTGTAATGTGTTTCTGTGTTGAAGAACACTGAAATAAACATTTAAATGAATTTATTTAAGTTTTAAGTATTTAAGTGAATGTACAGTGGGATAACAGACTTTCCACTTTGCTGCGATATTAACACAGGGGTCAGACTACTCAATATCAGCCGAGGAGTGACACTTTGTCATTTTAATGTATGCTCAGTAGTGTTTCATAGTGGAAGAAACCTGATTCTGTGTTTCCATCCACCCGTTTTTAATGTGCATTTTAAATTTGCGCATACCTGAGTTGGAACGCTGAAAATTTGAAAAGCTCTTGAAATATTGCAAAAGAGTTTTTACGCTTGGCTGAGATGGAAAAGCTGATTTATCGATAAAAGTAAAATGCGACAAAGTGCAGCGGAAACAGAATAAATAATGACGTTCATGAAGCGTGTGACTTTACCGTCCACCGAAGAGACGAAACAAACAGCTGCAGACTAAAACAACAGATGTGTGTGGAGCGATGAGGAGGCTGCAACCTTCCTCAAATTAATACATGAAACTAAAAGAAATGTCATATTTCCATGTTTTCTACATTGTTTTTCACCATTTGAAGTTCGACTGATGCTCTTTTAATTACGCCATCTTGTGCGCCCTCTTCTTCTGCAATAATTTAATGGCACCCGACTGGAGAATTGGCTCTACCTACTGCTTATCTTGATGAACCAAGACCTAGAAATCGCATAACGGTAGCAGATGGAAACAGGCATTCATTCGCATTTTCTTTTACCGATTTTCTCGAAATTTCGAATCGAATTTCGGATACATTTGGATGGAAACCTTATGAAGTGCTCTGGGACATTTTGGACACCATGGTTGGTTTGTCTCTGCCCACTCCTCCCTGATTACCTTAGGTTGTAAAAGATCACAAGCTATGATCGATCAGGGTTTAACATGTAGTAGTCTGACATGTCTCGGCCAATCACAGCAGGTGACAGATACACACATTTCATGTAGTCTGATCCTGGTTTATGATGAATATGAACATAATTTAGAGTTGAATTGATTTCATTTGACGGCCAGTTTATGTCCGTGCTCGACATGTTTGATTCTACACTGCACCTTTATCACATTTTATAATTGCGCCAGTGAACAAGCAAAGCTACAAGAAGATGACATCCATTTTGAGAGTGTTGATGGACGAAGTTGAAAATCTTCTTCAGTTCTGACAGCTGAACCTCTGAAGGCCACGGTGGAGTCCGCAGTGACTCACTGGATGCCATGATTGATTTAAGGGTCAGTGAGTCCAATACATTTCCTCTGAGCCGATCTTTGAACGGCTGATGTGATCTTAATTGAGTCTAGTTCATCTTCCCAGGAGAAGGGAAGGAAGGGAGAAACACCCACTCAGATCCTCAGAGGTACAGGGAATATCGCAGAGATAACTGACAGCACGCAGATCTAAACACAAGTGTGTTCAGATAGTTTTCCACTGGTTCACTGTCCACACTGTCTGCGCACCAAATGGAAGAAAAAAAATTACGTTTTTCTTATTCCAATTTGGTTGGCAAACAGCAACATTGTTCTTCTGTTGTGAGATGACAAAGGAAGCATCAAATACCTATTTTTTGTCCACAGAATCAAAAAGACGTGTGAATGACACCTGTACTGTGTGATCCACTGTTCTGATACACGACATATCGCTTCTTAATATTACAGCTACACAGAAGTAATAAACTATGTCTGTAACAGATGATTACGTACATACACGAATCTACATACATCTGTGTTTGGGGCCTCTGGGGATGACAATGTAGGTCGGTCCACCACTTCGGTTCAGACTGTAATATCTCAACAACTATTGGATGGATTGCCATGAAATTTGGTTCGGACATTCATGTTCCCCTCAGGATGAATTGTAATAACTTTAGTGATCCCATAAATTTTCATCTGCTGCTGTCATCAGATCAATAATTCAGTTTGTGAAATACTTTCATTTAAGACCAAATAACTGCAGACTAATAACATTCCCATCAGCCTCAGCTGTACTTTATGTTTAGTGCTAATTAGCAAACATGCTAAACTAAAATGACGAACATAAGTGAACACGATAAACATTATCTCCTAAACATCAGCATGTTAGCATTGTCATTGTGTGCATGTTAGCATGCTGACATTAGCATGTAGCTTAAAGCACTGTTGTGACTTTGTACAGCCTCTCAGAGCTGCTAGCATGGCTGTGGACTTGTTAACATGTGACAGTGGTGTATCCAGTGAATCCAGTTTGTTTTTTCCAAAAGTTTTTCTGTGGTGAAAACGGATCAGCTTACTGCCCACAATGTAGAAAGAAAGCTTAAGGTGGACATAACATTTGCTTCACTTTGTGCTGCTAATTTTTACTTTTGAGACTTTTTAAAACTTCATTTGAATCACATAAGTGAGACAGAAATAAGCCACAAAAGGCTCGTAGGGGAAATAAATGGAAGACATTTTTTGACATGTCCATAAATCTCAACAACTCCTCTGTCCCACAAAGCACATTCCCTCCAGTGTTCAGTTAATTGAGTTTGAACTCATTTCACATAGTTCATCTCAACTTGACCCAAACAAAGATGACAGACAGACAATTAAGTGTTTCCGGTTGCCATCTTTGCTGGGGTCAAGGACTGGAGACCCACCTTAGGAAACAGGTTGCATATCTAATTTAGTGAACACCAGACGAAGTATCTTTTTCATGCAGCAGAATATGAAAAATAACTGCATTAATCAATATATTATACATGATCAGTCAGGTCACTGTCATGTGCAAGGGCTGCTCTCCAGTCCTGCTTTTTTCCTGCCAATCAGAGTTTTGAGCTGCATTCTCGTTGCTGTTCCTATGGCTTTTCCCTCTCTGCTTTACTGATTTGGTTAAATTACTAACATTTATTACAGCATTTTGCTTTTTCCACACCCTTCAGTTATTTTAACTCTGTGCTAATTTAAATTTTTACTAAGTCTTGTTTTAACCTTTATATAAGTTCCTAATGAGACTGTATCTGATTTAAATTGAGCTATATTGAAAGAAAAGATCCTGTCCGGTCACCGCGCGCCATCTCTCTCCTCTCACTCCACTGGGGCTCATTTTAAATCACATCACCAGCACTCATCGTTGGATTTGTTCATTCCTGAGCACAGAAACAACCCAGTGAGGTCTGAAACAGCAGCTTACATGAACTCACCTCAGGCTGCAGAGTCTGAAGAACATCGCCCCACGTGAAGTCGTCAGGAAGGGCGAACAAGTGGCTCCCAGTGTCCCTGCTCTCTCAGCCGGACATTTCAGCTCCGGAGAGCAGCGGAGAAGGCGTCGTGACTCCTGCACGTGAGATCCGCGGGGACGCCGCGTCTACTGTCACAGATTCTTGGCTCCTTCATCCAACATTTACGCGCTTTTAAGATCTTGAGGAGACATTTTCTGGCACGTTTCTTTCCTTGGATGACATTGTAGGATGTTGTACTTTACCACTGTATTGTTTCTATTTCACTTTTGGAAATAAACCAAAGATTGGACGCACAAAATTCCGCCTTTATTCGTGCGTAAAAGCCGCGCCGCCCGTCAATGAATGACGCGTTGTGCATTTCGTCAATGAAAGCTGGGTAAGTTTTCAGAGGCACTCATGAGCTCCTGTCAGACGGAGAATTTGGCGACTGAGGGAACCTGTTGGATTATAAAAAACATAATCTGTTACTTTCAAGGACACGTTTGGAGAGTCTGGTGTTTCTCACTCTCGTGCGTCTTCAGCGGATTTTTTGCGCCTGTGTGACCCTGCGAATTCCATCCTTCCTGTGGTGATTGCATGGTAGAAACAATGTTTTTATGCAACACGAGTGCCATAAAGGACTGGAGCTATTTTCTGTCTCAGATATTGCCTCTGATGAATAAAACTACAGGCTTGGTAAACATGGACAAAGCGGAGGATGTGACGACCACCATGGTGACAGCTCTGCAGCCGGACAGCGCCATGAGCGCAAGTAAGCCGCCTCTCAACTCCAACCACACCTCGGGCATGGAGCACGTCTTTCAGTACTCTTATTCGGAGAGTGACCTGCTGTACACGGACTACCGGACACCTGCACGAGACTCCATCCCGCTGCCCAAAGCGGTTCTCTACCTGGTCATGGCAGCGCTGGTGGTGGTGGCGGTGGCATATGCGATAGTTGGGCACCTGGTCAAAGATGTGGTTAATGAGTTTGTCGGTATGTGACCCCTATTGTGTGTGTGTGTGTGCGTGTGTGTGTGTGTGTGCATAAATCCCCACTGGGATTACTAAAAGGAACATGAAAACAATTGGGATTACTGTGAAGAAAAGGTTGTAAAAGTAGTAAATCTTTTATTAGAACAGTTAATTAATATACAGTTTTACATTGGAGTAACTTGTAGTAAAATATTAGTGAAATTGACCTTTTCCTAATTTTGCATCTGGACCCCTGGAACCCCTTCAAGGACCCCTCCTGGAGCCACTTTGAGAGTCACTGTTTCAAGAGAAATGCTCAAATGAAACTGACATCCCAGAAAACAAACATCAACTTAATTAATGAATGAATGAAGTCATTTGGGGTCTCCCTGACATAGCAACAGACAGGTTCTTTATTAATTGAATATGTTCAATGACAGGTGTTTGGGTAAACTGCAACCAGTAGACTGTGGAGAGTATTTCAAGTCCTTTAAATGCAGACGTCCAGTAAGCTGTACTCTCATATCAGCCGATGACCTTGTGAGGGAGACGCCCTGACAAACTACACTATCAGCAAGTGTCTGTTTGAGAAATGGAGAGGAGCTCTGCTGTTTTTCTATTTTTGAAGAGCGTCCTGTGAGCGATACATAATGAATGACTGAATGAAACAATGAGTCTATTTTTAGGACACATGTCGTCTCATAGTGCTGACTCGGCCTGATAGTCTGCTCATTACATCAAGTGATTTAAAGCCAGATAGAAGATTTCACTCAGTAATGTTTCACTGGGGGCAGATCAGGACAGGGGCACGTTAACTAAGCAGCTGCAGGGGGGCCCTCAGCCACCAGGGGGCCCCCAAAGGAAGGGTGCATGTACTCTCTGGATACGTTTTGTTATCATAGTTCATGCATTTAAAGACGCACTCTTTGAATTTGTTATCAGACTCAATAGTGCTGCAAAATTACCAACTACCTAGAAGGAGAAATGTTGAGAGCGTGACAAAAATTAAAACACTAATTCTGGGATTTAGGAGCAGTATCACAAATGTGGGGGCGCTACAACAAATTCTGAGGTTGTTTTGAGGTCGTAACAACAAATTGTGGAGGCACTGATCTAAAAGTTTAGACTTTGGGGTGCAGCAATAACATTTATGATTATGGCAACAACTTTGGGGGTCATTATACCAAATTTTGGAATTCTGGACGCTATAACAAATTTTGGGGTCATGACCAAATATTTGGGGGATGTTATAAAATTCACAATATGGGGATGGGAACATTATAACACGTTTTTGGGTTTGGTTGCAGTTAAATACAACAAATTTGGGGCAACAAACATTTACATTTGGGGGCATTATACCTAATTTTTGGACTAGTGCACTACAACAAATGATGGGATCATGACAATAAGTTTTAGGTACATTTAATTATTATAATTTTCAGATTTGGGGGCATCACAATAAAATTTAGGATTATGACAAAAATTTGAGGGTCATTATTCAAAATGTAGTGATTTGGGGTTTTTGTTTTTGGCATCACAACAAAATGTGGGGGGTATAATACCAAATTGTGGATTTTGGGGTGCTATAATGAATTTCGGGGTTAAGACAACCATTTGGGGGGATTATACCAAATTTTGGGATTTGAGGCACTACAACATATTTTGAGTTCATTGAGAAATAACACGTTTTTGGGGACCCCATGGACAGTTTTGAGGTGATATAACACATTTTGAGATTATGACTAATACTAATAAGTTTTGGGGTTATGTGACAAACTCAGGGGTTGTCTTTTTAAGTAAAATTATACCATTGCCATGAAAAATACCTTCTAATGGGCTGATAGGTGTCTGTTAAAACTGTGTAACAGGACACCTCAAACAGTTAAACTAACGGTATATTGGCTTCATGCTACGTTACCAGTTAACCCTCACTGCTGAACCTAACCTTAACCATGGATTAAACCTTTACACCCTTTTGACCAGGTTTTTCAAGTCATTTGAATTGTAGTTAATTGTCATTGTGCACATACATGAGAAGAGCTACTAAATCTCACATAGGGCCTGAGAAAGGCTCGAGCCAGCTGTGCACTGTGTCTAAGCTTTCTCTCTTTTCAGTCACATTATCACACCATATCATCGTATCATAATTGTCTTTATCATTTCACGGGACACAGATGGAGTCTGTGTGCAGAGTCACTAACATGCCTGTTCTCTTGCTTGCAGGTGGAGGCAGGTCGATCGTTGCTGAAGGTGATGGCGCTGAAACCAATGAACCAGGTAAAAAAACAAAACAAAGCTCACATGGGTCACAGTCTGCAGCACTTAGCTTTGCCACAGAGACATGCTGACCCCCCTTCAACTGGTCAGCAGTGAGAGCTTATCTGTCTGTCTACCTCCACCTCACCTGACCTTCCCACCTTCATATGAAAACTCACACGTACGCGTTCACACAGACACACAGGCGACACAGTGTCGGGGCTCCTGGGCATTTCTGCTCAGGTGTAAATGTGGAGGATGTGTGTTTTCCTTCTCACCAGAGGAAGGTTGAAAAGACACTGTCAACTTACTGGTCACAGCAAGATGCTTCACTCTTGTGACATGGTGCGACTTAAAAAAGGCAAAACAGCCTGTTGTAGACATGTTACTGCCCACATATGAAGGAAAAACATACGTTGGAATGAATACAGAGAGCTCACATTTATAAATTGTTTTTAAAGGATAATTCAGCTTTATTACAACTTGGGTCATATTTTCATAGTTTTGGCCCTATCAGTAATAATAACTTTATAGTCATTAAGTTAATTGCTGAGATCTGGGAACATATGAGGCATTATTACCAACATTTCACTTTTACCTGTTTTCATCATGTATCAGTTCTGTGGGTCTGAGGAATCCCGTTCTGCCTTCTTCGTCTGTTCTTCACACTCACGACTGTCGGCCTCAATCTCAGCTCCTCATCTGACAGAACAATGATTGATGTGTCCCAATTCTAAAAGGCTCCACCACACATGATGGGGCTGCTGTGCTGCAGACATCTCCCCCAGAAACAATTTTATGGTGCTTTGCCTCTAATGGAATTACAGAGGCTGAACCCATCATAACTTTCTGTCAGATGGAGTTTGCAGCCTTGTTCTGTGCACAGACTAAATACTCAGCTTGCTTGTTTTTTGGCCCATGCATGAATGTTCCAGCATGTATGTGGTCGCGCTTCCTACCTCCACTCCCTGGAGGCTGCATCTGTGAAGGCTTGTCATGAACTCTGGTGGTGGAGGAAACAGTTCTCAATTCCTTTATTTAAAGAAAAGTAGTAACACCACAGTCCTGCCTGTAAAATTCCTGCATTCAGGTTTTTACCTAAAAGTAAGAATTAAACAAGGACTAGCAGGAAAATGAAAAGGACTCTTGATTTTACATCAGTAAGACAAGAAAGAAAGAAAGAAGAACAGTATTTTGTAGTGTTTGTGTTTACCTGCCCAGTGACTGTAGATGGAAAGTATAGTTTGATAACTGATTAATCATTTGAGTCACTTTTCAAGCAAAAATGCCAAACATTAATAGCTAATAATCACTTCCTAAATGTGAGTGTGTTGTGCTTTGTTTTATTGTGGGTGGAGTAGCTTCGGGTTTTGCTGCCGCTGCTGGAAACACTGAGACTGAACCAGGGCTGCAGCTACCTTTGAGGACACTGAAGTTATGTTCCTGATATTGTTTTGTATCAATTCACTCTTATCGTTGTTTTAGGGGCCTGCTTTGCTTGCTTCTATGCATGCATTTTGTATTTTGTGTGATATTTACGTTACAGTAAAATAGGACCTTTAGTCACTTTTTTAAAGAAATGCTTCTGGAATAGTCCCCCTCACTGTTGTTGTTGTTTCAGGTTGATTTTCTGAGCCTACTTATGTCTCTTAAAGTTTTTATGCCATGGGTTTTACCTCCCAGGCACCACAGTCTGCCCTTCCTTAAAGATAAAGTTTGTTGGGACTGTATGCAGTCTGAGAGGAAGACCTTCAGACACTACTCAGGGCTGAAAGGGCACCGCCAACTACATATATGTTATTATTATTTTACAGTTAATATTCTCCTAAAAAGACACTATAGAATTGAAGATCCGTCAAAGACAAGACAGTAAAGCACAGTGCTCTTTGTAGTAAACATGCAAATACAACATGAAAGTACAATACAATACAAACAAAGGTCTACATATCATACAGCACTTGAGTAAATTTACTTCACACGTCTGACTAAAATCTCCATCTCTTTACCACTATTCTCCCTTTGTCTCTCTTCAGACTGGGTGTTTGGCTCTCGTCGATTGACCAGCCGCAACAAGACTGAGATCAACTGCATCACCAACAACATGAACGAGATGAGCGAGTTGGGCGAGATGCCCCGGCTGGTGGAAATGAGCTACATATCCCTGAACCACACTAACTGCCTGAGCTCCAACAACAGACCGGAGGAGACAGTGGTCACCATAGACGAGACGTTACAGCAGCGACCTCCGGACACTCACTCTGGGACTTAAACCGCGTCCTTCCTCCTTCTGACCTTCTCTGAGAGAAATGAAGCAGCGTATTTGTTTGCGTTTCTTGTTCAAGTGGATTTACAAGTCTGTCATGAATTGAAGCTCTATCCACTGTTTTATCACCTGCAGGTGGGCTGTAATACCTGTGTAATGTTGGGCCAGAGGGGACTTAGACTTGCCAACCTGTGCTGGAACATTGGAGGCATCAGAAGCTGATGTTTGTACCAGATTGGACTCCTTCCTGTGGAGATGATGAGAGAGGACGGCTGCAGCTTTTCAAGGACAAGCAGTCTGAGAAAAAAGTTGTTTTTTTTACTTTTTGTCCTCATCGTACTGACCCTTTTTTCAAGTGACCCCTTGTGAAAATACCACTCTGTTAATGTGACACAACAGTATGTAATCACTCTAAATATACAATACATGCTGGTCAGTGCTTATTGTAATAATGCTGCTAGCAAAGATAAACGCGTCACCTCCATAAAAACAATCACATCCACAAATTGTTTTGTTTTCCTTGGTGCTGAGACACCTGAAGGTTTTTTTTTTTTTTTTTTTTTGGTATTATTGTAAAATTTGTATCAAGCAGCTCAAATGGCACAGGAAGGGTACAAATGTTAACACCTTCTCCTTTTTATTGTGTAATAATGCTGTAATTACTGGGGGCAAAACAAAGTTCACTACACTGTGATAAAATAAAAAGTATTTTGTAGTTTCATGTTATTAGCTTGATGTGAACAAGTGCTAAATCACCTTTAAGAGCTCTGGTTACACGTGGTTGCAAAAAATATAATATAAAATCTAAAAGTATCAAAGCCATTGATGTTATGTAAAAAAAAAAAAAAAAGAAGACAAATCAGACTGATGGTTGTCGAAGGTTTCTGGTTTCTTGGTTTTCACCTTTCTGGTTAAATGTCTCTAAACATGCCGTCAGCTATGAAGCAAAAAGTGTTCATTGCTTGTTCATCTTTCTAATGTTTAATATTTCATGTGAAATGGCTTTTGTCAAAGCCTTTGTTTACCTTTATTACCTCACTGTTAAGGGCTATGTACTGCTGCAGTCTACAACTACAACTAATGGGGCTTATTTTTCTGTGCACGCTGGGATCATTATACTCTGCACACACAGCTACTGTAAACTGTCTATTTGGGAAGATATCTGTTCTACCTGTTACTGATGTATGAAGTACATTTTACACACATATTCGGGGGGAAATAGAGTAAAGCGGTACTTGAATACAGGTGGTAGTGGTACCTATTTTAAGGGCAATACATTAAAGTGGTGTTTAACTCTGCAGCAGTGATCATTTCCCAGACGTCAAGCATAAAGGCTCCAAATCTGAACCTGCAAAAAAGATTAATCACTGTATTCCTTTCAAGTCATCTAATAAATACTCATGGGCAAAAGTGTTATTGTTAATTACTTGATTATTATTTTCAGATACATTGCTGACTTTGACCTCTGGGTATGTGCACATGTCTTCTGTTGTCATGGAGATAACTGTCAAAGAATCAGATGCATTTATTGATTTTAATTAATGTAATATTAATGTAACATTTTTTGATGTTTTCATTTATTTTCCATTTAAAGTCATTTATTACATAATATGCCTGTATATTATGTACTAATTCTATGTAATACCAGATATAAGTTTGTTGATTGATCTTTTTAGTTCTACTGTAAATTAACATTTTTAATTGAAATCTATAAAACTCAGTATTGATCAGTTAACATGGATGTTAGTAATCGTTCTATGTGTGTATATATATATATATATATATATATATATATACATATATTTTAAGTATTTTTTATTAGATAGCTGGAGAGATGACAGGAAAGGAGAGAGTGCGATGGGGAATGACAGGTAACAACATTTCATTACATATAGCTCCAAATCAACAACGTTTTTAGGATACATTTTGTCAATTCATTAGAGAAACAAAGGACAAGGCTGGAGTTCTTTGCCTCAAGACCAAATCCAACAATGTGTGAGTCTGTCTCTCAGTACCTTCTGACTTCCCTACCGTCTCAGCTCCACTGTAGTTTTTAGCAAATGTCACTCAAACAGGAGGAAATAGTGCATTTGTTGGGGACTATTTTCAGCGGCGGATGAATCCACATTTGGTGCTCTAGTGAGTATTTGGGGCAGCAGGACGGTGTGTGTGAGTCCACATAAACTACAGTGTGTGTGTGTGTTCATGTTAATGAAGGAACAACAGTGTGACTCACTGATGTGTTTTTAATAGTTTTTGGAGCAACAATGGAGCTCTGTGGCTCAGAGGAAGAAGATACGTATATCACATTGTATGTACAAACAAAATGGCATCGATATAATACATTTGGTTTATTTAAAACTGTTAAACTTTTATTTATTAGACACAATTTTATAGTCATAGATTTCTTCACTTGAACTAAAATTCACAGAAACAGTGACGGGCAGTCTAAAATGTCTATATAAGGTCAAAGGGACAACAGTGGTGTCCTCCTGAAGCGGTAGAGCATTAAAATAACATTTCCTTATACCACAGAAATGAGGACAAAATCGCTGATGCACAGCTTGGAAGTTTTATAATAAAACCACAAAATCAATAGATGGATCTGGTGCAACTTGACCTTGAGGACTGACGCATGCTGCAGTATGTTTTTCCATATCCAGCCCTCCCTCAACAACTTCCAGTCTCAGAGGTTCTTCAGTGCGGTGACCAACTGCTGTGAGGATGCAATGGAAATACTAATGAGCACGGCACATGGCTCACATGTATAATATATATATCAGTGGGAAGAGGGACATCTGTGTCATGAAATTCTACTTAGGGCTCCAAAATATCTTGAGCCAGCCATGGTAGTGGTGTGATGTTGGTCTGTTGGTCAGTCCAGACTGAAATATCTCAACAACTATTGGATGGATTGCTGTGAAATTTGGTACAGACATCCAGGGTGCCCAGAGGATGAATCCTACTGAATCCCCAGACTTTTCCTCTAGTGCCACCATGAGGTTGACATTTGTGTTTTTTTAGTGAAATATCTCTACAACTATTGGATGGATTGACGTACAGACATTCACATCTCCTTCAGGATGAAATGTAATAACTTTGGTGATCCTCAAACGTTTCATCTTTCCCATCATCGGGTCCAAATTTCAATTTGGTGTATGATTAAATACCTGCAAAACTAATGACATTCCCATCAGCCTCAACTGTACTTTGTGTTTAGTGATAATCAGCAAATGTTAGCATGCTGACACTAAGATAGTAAACATTAAACCTGCCAAACATCAGCATGTTAGCTTCGTCATTGTGAGCATGTTAGCATGCTGACGTTAGCATTTAGCTCAAAGCACTGCTGTACAGCCTCACAGAGCCGCTAGCATGGCAGTAGACTCTTAGTCTTGTTATTTTTTAAGAATAAAAGAGGACAACACAAGACAAATAGTTCTGGTAATTGTTTTACCATCTGAAAGATTTTTATCACTTGACTGCATAGCTTTTGAAACATTTAAAAGTGGAACAATTAGGATCAGATTCTGACAGAACACTTCTGGAAAATCAGCGTCTCAGATTCCAACAGATTCATTCACCTCTACATTACCTAAACGAGCAAACTGAATTAAAGATGCCCCTTGCAAAAAGGAGGATGTCTAGAAGAAGATGTATCTAATTTGACAGCACACACTTCACAACTAACCCTAGTCTAAATTTTCCTCACCTTAAAGCACCTTCTGAGTCTGAAGTATTTCTGCCTTCCTATATTCTGAGGACAAACTCCAGCGTGTTACCCACACTTCTGAGCGTGGTTGTTACCTGTCAGCCTTCCCTCCCGTCAAAGAAGCACATGACACGGGAGCTAATGAAAGAGCAGCAAGGATTGCCGGTGACCCTGCCCACCCAGGTAACCATCTGTTCCAAAAACCTCCCCCCTCCCCGCTCGCTCAGTGAGACCTCCTGTCACCTCAGCAGCTTCGTCCCAAGAGCTGTCACCTTGCTTGACTGGTCCTGCTACTCACTGAGGGCCTCCAGCCTCATTCTGTACATGCGGACTGTGAGCACGTATATCATCATCTATTCACTTCATTATACCCAAGCAGCTCTTGTATAATGTTGCACTTTATATGGAAGACCGGGGGTTGATTTCATCACATCTTTTGTTATTAACACCAAAATCACTGACATTGTTGTGTAGAAATTCATATTTGCTTCATCTCTCATGTCTGGTCGTTATAGCTGGAATCAGGATGTGGTTAGCCTAGCTTAGCTTAAAAACTGGAAGCAAAAAAAGGGGGTAAACAGCTAGCCTGGCTCTATCCTAAATTGAAAAATACACCTACCAACACCTCCAAAGCTCACTAATTAACATGTCAATTAAAATTAATTGTATGGCTGAAGAGTAAGGCCTTTTTGACTGTTCTTTTCCATCATATACTGTTGTTCATAATATAAATATCGAAACTGCATACAGTAAATTGCCAAAATGTCTGTGCAAATTCATGTTCATTTACTGTACATTGTGATTTAAAATGATCACCAAATGATACGGAAAGTCTATTCTGTTCTATTCTATTCTAATCCTTTTCAGCCTCATAAAATGTTCATTGTTCTTGCTTGACTTTGAAGGAGAGCTTTAACTAAACAGAGACATTTTTCACCGTGACAGCAGGTCCTCCTCATTGTTTGTGCTGAAAGAGAGCAAAGCACACTAAATTATTGATTGTCTGAAAATGTCACACAGGCTCGTATACTGGCGGGGCAGCGTGTTCGTGTGAGCAGCAAAAAGTTTGATTCTACAAACTCTCTAAATTTCAAATGAAGTAAATGTCATAACTTTGTTTTATATTGATTTTCATCACAGGATAAAGGTTTACATGAGTGAGCTCCACCACAGCAGTTGGTGTGAACAGGAAGCCTTTTGATTCACATCCATTAAATCTGGCTTTGGCTCTGCTGTAACTTTAGTCTGTGACCTCCAGAGCAAACATGTTCGCACTGAGTATAAAAGTTTAATTCTGCTGAGAGCAATTTGTTGTTCAGTTTTAGAGGAGGAGGCAAAATCATGAATTAAAATATCTTTATTTATGCTGCAGTTTAGATTAAGATTTAGTTTCTCAACTAGTCCTCATAAATTAGTGTTTTAATAAGTGCCTTAAACCCAATAACATTCCTAACTTTTCCCCATCTTTCATAGTAATTATAACATTAAAAATATGTTGGAACATTAAACATGCACTCAAAGTGTGTATCAAGGTGTTTAAACAAACTATAGACACATAATGTGATATTTACTGGGTTATAAAAAGGGTAAAAGTGCCCTCGAGTGGCCAAACAACAGAATACCTGCAGAGAGCAACTTGATGTTCAGAAAGAAAATGTGTAGTACATTCAAGGGCGTTGTTTAATTGTTAATTAAATGCTTTGATTAGCAAATGGATTTCGGAAATTCATATTGTCTGCAGGAAATCAGTTTCTGTTTTCGCTCCTGCAAATATGTCCGTCCACGACATACTCTTACAATTTCATTGTCATCTACATATTTATTTTCTTGACACTTGTGTTAGTTTTCAGATGTCAAATGTCACAGCAGTAACTAACAGTGTTGGAAAGTAACTAAGTACATTTACTCAATTACTATATTTAAGTAGCAGTTTTGAGGTATTTTGATTTTTCCATTTTATTCTATTTCATTCATATTGTACTTAAATATTATACTCCACTACATTTATCTGACAGCTGTAGTTAGGTACTTTGCAGATAACGGTTTCACATACAAAACATGATCAGTTTACAAAATATTACACATTGTTATAGATTAAAAATGCCCAATATTATACAAAAACCTTAAAATTAACTCCCCCACAGCCTCCTACAGCACTAAAACCTGTTTACTTGTTAATCTATCAGTAATAATAATCCAAATGTATGATAGATTACTCTGAAAGGAGCCATTAGTCATACAGTGAGTAATTATTATTGATAAAAATAATACTTTAATATAAAAAATAATAATAACACTTTCTTTATTTAAGGAATAGTACTTTTCCTTATTTTGAATGCTGAACTTTTACTTGTAATGAAGTATTTTTACATTGTGTTATTTCTACTTTTACTTAAGTAAAATATTTCAGTAGTTCTTCCATCACTGGTGGCAACATTAGCTGAATTGTTGCTAATATGACCATAGTAGACCAGAAGAAGAAATATACAGACATAAGGATGAGTAAAATTGATTTGGCAGTATATTTAACGTTGATATTTTCATGATATCAAGTAAAAATAGTTAATAATAAATATTCAATTCTGTATACAAACAGACATTGTTTTTGTTTTGGAATGGCAAATTGTAACGAGTTAAGAGTTTCATGTGTTGTCAACTCCATGCATGAGCAAACAAAATCCCTGTAGGTGAGTGGTCTTAGTTCAAGGTTGCAGCCCAAGAGTTTAATGGAGGAAGGCTTCACCTCAGAGCTGACCAGCTGCCTGCGTGGACAAAGTCATGGACGTCTGGGAAAGAGCTCTAATTAACTGGTTGGCCGGGGACCCAGACAGGAGGCCCTGCCATATGGAGATGTGGCCAGACAAATGGAGAAGCAATGAGGATGAGCACCAGCCTCTGTCAGACAGCAACAATGTACAGAATGACTGAATGAGGTCAGGTCATTTCATTATGTCCATACCACCCTGAAACAACGTAGTTTTGTCCAAACTAAAATAAATTGGATCAGGATGAATTAGTAGACAAGAATGCTGCATAAGTTTGGTAAAAAAAAAAAAAAGCGTTGAGATTGTGAGTAACTAAGACCAAGTTTTGCTGCTGCAAAATGGTGACATTGTGATGAAGGAAATAGGCAAGAATGATGATAATGATCTAGCTAGACACTGAGGACTAAAATGAAAAAGGTATGTGAGATTTTGGGCTGTCCAGGAGTCAGACTCATATGGAGGTTTTTTTTTTATGGCCTTAAAAAGAAGCCAGACCACAGTGATACAAAGGAGCTCTCCTTCCACTAAGGAGCAGTGTGAAGGTTTTTTTAATTACAAAAAAATATTGACCAAGCACAACAACAAATTCAAGCAGCAAATTATCTGAGAGTGTGGACTGAATTTTTAGTTCAAATGTGTCAGTAATTAAATGGGAGTTGTGTCTGTAGACAACTGAGAAAGTGATACTACTTAGGAAGCCGGGCCTAACAGAATGATGCTTGGCTCCTGGATCCAGCTTGCACTGGTCTTTGTTTGAATTTGCATGAGAGCAATACTGGCTTGAGCTGGATGTTACTGTGCTAATACAATGCAATGCAGTGGGACAGACGTGCTGTAGGACATTGCATATAATGTGCCGTGCTAACAATGTAGGTTCACAGGGTCCAAACAGTTTTGGGACCATACATCAAAACGTAAGAAATAGATCACTGCAACTTTATTTTGGGTATAAATGGAGCTGCTTTTCATAGCGAACCTACCACCTTATAATTTAATTCCCAAACCATTTAACCATATATACTGGAAAAACTCTCTTGGAGCTCTGCCTTTAAAGGGATTAATGAGCAATAAATGCATAATGCAAAGTGTCACATCATCTCTCCTTTCTGTAGTAGCCTATCTGCAGAGCGTTTCCCGTAACTGGCAGTATAGTATCTGAACTGGACCAACACACTAACTGGTCCTAACTGCATAACATACTGCAAGAGAACGCAGAAAGTAGTTTCCCATCGTGACCCCATCGAGAAATTAAACTAAAAATGAAGTTATAGTCATAAATATTAATGTTTTCAGTCCCACGTAGAGGTGGAGCTTCTACAATCTTTTCGGAGCCCACACACGAGCCACAGCCCTGACGTTGCCGTAGCAACGACCCGCGGAGTAGGGGGACGCCTCGAGCGACTTGTAATTGGTCAGATCAAGCTGTCGTTCGGCCCTAATCCTCCCTCTGATTTGTTACATCTACTGTCGCTCTTACTTGCTGAAACCTGATTGGCTAGTTTCCACATTCGCGGCCCGCCTCGGTGGATAAGCTCTCGCAGCTGCACATTAAGTCAGAAAAAAGCGAGCGGAGGAGGTGCTCTCGTAATGAGTTAAAACTGGGTTGTTTTGAGGAGTAAAAAGTTGTTCATTTTAATCTACTGTTGGCTGACCCTTGGAACTTTGTGTTTACTTGGAATTCTATAATATTGGGAGAAATGTAGGGACGTTTTGGCTGCTTTTGTCGTTGCTTCGCGATGGAGGAACCTGCGACAAGGCAAGTTAACGTTAGCTAACTTAACGTGCCGTTTGTAGTTCAATATTGTTGGCGTGAAAGCGGTTTATGCAATACTCTTTAAAAGCTGAAGGTTGTGTTTACAATACAGGGTGATGTGTGGCAAGTATGTCTAAATAGCGACACTTCTGAGCAAAAAAACATTGATGTTACTCTCCACAGAGAGTTTGAGATGTCCCTGTCAGACGGTGCCTCGGACGACGATATGCCCTCAACGTTACCCACAGAGGGGAGCATCCGAAAGGTGAGACACCTAGATACACACATTCTCAGACACATATATAGGCTACATATATTCACACACTAGGAGTATGTGGTAAACTTGAGGAAAGGGTCTGATAACGATTCTGGAGATCCCCCATAGGTCCTGGATGGCTCCATAAAATCAAGAGTAAGGTAGCTGCAGACTGTGGACTTTATCCCAAAGCACATTATGTACAAGAGTAACTCCTGTGTTACCATACTGTAGGCATTTGTTATCTATAAGGACAGATTATTAGATTAAATTAAATAAACAAGATACCATCTTTCCACATAAAGCTACTTAGAGAAACATGAAGGGACCCCTGACCCTCAAAGATGATGTCTGTATTGGCAAATATGAGCTTTGAGAGTCTCAATTCCATATTATCTTTGCTGAACGTATTTGGTTAACTTTGTATAAATTTAGCAACAGCAATAATAAAAAGTATCTTGGTTTTAAAAACACTGCACCCACATTATTGAAAAAAAACATTTTCTCACTTACCTCTACTGGTATCTCATTATGCAGATATTATCTGTTGTATTTGTCTGAGTTTTTGAGATGTCAGCCTCTGAAACCTCTGCCACCATCTCAATACAGTGGAGTTGAATAGATTTACGATTGTGGAGTTCAAAGTAATTAAAGGTAACATTTGCCAAGTGTCTTTCAAAAAAACAATTGCCTGCTTCCTCTAGATAGTCCACAGAGCTCGCTGATAACAGTTTTCATAGAGACTATTTCATCAGTAGAAAATAGTTCCAACGTCTGTAGATTACGTATATGAGTATTAAAGAAATTGTTATTGGAAAGGCGCATTACTGCTGAAATGTTTTAACTTCATTTGACAATGTTTATGGTGGCAGCAGAAAAAGCAGAGGAGGAGATCTCAAAACTTCAGCAGATAAAACTTAAACTATCTGTATGGCTAAATACCACTAGTGAGGGAGTAAGGGAGAAAAAATGTATTTGGTTATTTCTATGAACTGACCCTTTAATTGCCTTAAGATACTGTGGGTGTGTTTGAAAAGTAAAACCTCATTTGCACCTGCATTTGTACTGACACTGATATCATGTGCAGTGTAGTATTCAGTATATCGGGCAATATGAATGGAAAAAGATGGCTACTGTTAATGTCTTCAAATACTTGTTATCAGTATGCCTGTGGAATGGTTTGGGTCCCTGGTTTGAATGGGGAAAACCTGAATGGAGAAAATGAATGATTACAGACATGGTGCTCCTAAGCAAGGCACTTCACCTTCTGCTGCTTGACTGTGATTGTAGCAGCAGTGTACAATTTTACTTTGTATCTGCGTTGCTGAAAAACAAGGTGTGCACGTGAAAGTCACCTGGACATCGCAGGTTTTTTGACACAGGCTTTTAGACTTTGTCTGCACGGATGTCGAGCAGTCTCCATCCTCCTGCCCCCCTGATGGTAGAGTAGAGGTGGGAGCTTGGCCAGGACTCTAATCCACACAGGCACTCTGAGGATTACTTGACGTGCGCATGCTTAACAAACACCTTAACTGGGTGAGAGGGAACAAGAAAGGTAAAGGGAGAAAGAGTGTGAGAAAATGAGAAACTGCACAAGTTGACTGCAAGAGGGATAGAGAAGTTGAGTATGCAGCATGTTTAAAGTACAGCTGCTCCATCTGTCACGTTACTGTACATCTGTTTACCTTTTTAAGTGTGAAACAGTGGTGCATTGTAATGATAGATTGCTGATTTTAGTGAGCAGACATTTAATAATGAGCTGTGGGGAAGCTGTTCGAGATTTAAGAGGCCTTTAAATCTTCAGACAGATACACAGCTCTGACATATGACCAGATCCTTTTTCTATTAAACACATTCTCCTTCTGGAGAGAGGGTTCTCCTCCTGCTGTACCATGCCAGGTTATTACCATGTTTAGCATCCACAATGCTTCCAATGCTACATCCTCCTGAGCTCAGTTTCCCTACATCCCTGACAGCTCTTTGACACACCCATCATCTCTGGCATGCCGTCCTATCCAATGTGGACTTTTTGGCCTGAAGTAAGCCTCTCAGGCAGCTCTCTGACCAATAAGCTCTACCAGTTAAATGCTCTAGTTTACTGATGGTTAAAGTCGGGGTAAAAGCCATGTGTAATCTACCAGGAAGACCAAACTTTAAGGGCAAAAAAACGTCCCTAAAGGTTCACTGTTATTTATCCCTGTTTATGTACTGTATGTTTGTCAGCAAAACAACAATCTTCCCATCACCAATAAGATGATGAACAGCAGGTTTGTTTTTTTTGTTTTTTTTTAAAAACAAAAAGACTAACTTATTTGAAACTTTGAGTTGGTGGTGAATGTAGTCAACTGTGGGTGTCGTCATCTGGGAGATTTGTCTTTTTGGATGTCCTGGGCAGGATGGGACATTCAAAAAGACAAATATAATTTCCATGAGGACACTGATATGACTACTATTAGTACTATGATTACTATTTTCACGAATATAAGACAATGATGTCTTTTTTTCTGGAAATTACACTTGAAAAATGGGGATTGTTTTACATTTGATACCCAGACTAGACCAAGTAATTTCACAAATTGTCACAGTATCTGCCTGAGTGTCATGCTTTCTCTCTAATTGTTGCTGTCTCTTAAATAATTGACCTTATCCTAATTGTTGCTGTTGGGCTCTCTCTCTGACTATCTCTCTTTATCTTTTGTTTGTGTAGAGGAGAATTTCCGTGAGGGAAAATATTAGTTATCAGTCTGTAACTCCAGCAGCTGCTTCCAACATGGTCGGTGCTGGCTGGTTAATTAATCCACTAATCCACTGGTTAATGCTGGTTCTCTTACACATGGGCAATAGTTTGTCATGTGTACAGTATTTATCTAAATAACTCGATTTAAAAATGGGATTCTTTTTTATTGGTTAACTCTATTTTATGTGACAACACATTTAGAAGATATCACTGGTTGTCTTGCAGTCAGGGTCATCTCATATTGGGCCAGTATGGTACTTCTTACTCAGCGGACACAGCTGTCACACCACAGTTGATGTAGAAACAGACTCCACTTCCTCAGCACTTAAAATGATCAGATTTGCTGCACCATTCATCACTTCTTTTGCCTTCTCTATTTCTTCATTTTCTCTGCAGGGATGTGATCCTTTCGCCCAGACTCAGCGCAGTAAACTGCAGCACCGGCGAGCTCGCATCAACCAGCAGATCAACAAGGAGATGCGCATGAGAGCCGGAGCAGAGAACCTGTTCAGGTGAGGTGCTGGGACGGGTCAGACGGCTGTTTGTCTGCTCTGATGATGTACATTGTTTTTTATTTTGTCAAGTCAAAGTTAGGTATGAAAGTGTTGACATTTCACAGCCTTAGTTTGATTGTAGTTTTATCTGTTGAGGGACTTTTCCTGCATTGAACATGTTGGAAATCAGGTGCATTACAACAGTGTCTAATGTTGTACAGTGGTTCATGGCATTCATTTTGATTTTAAAAGCCAAACTTCCTCCTGGGCTGCGATCGAATAGTCTTTTTTGCTTATGAAGGTTCCTAACTGAGTGAAATGACCTGTAAGTCTCTAAGCGGCAGCCATGATAAGAGCTGGTGGAATTCTCTAAATGCTAAGGAAAGGTGCTTCAATGCTTCCTTTCTTATCTCCTTTAGCATCGTGTACACTGGACCATCCTTTACCAAAGGAAAGGAGATAATGCCGTCCCACAATTCCTTGTGGCAGCAACATTTAAAGCAACCACGGCAGACCCACGTCAATAACATCCGCTGTCGCATAATTACATAGCCTAGTGTAAGTGCAGTTGGATTCTCTTTTCCTAAGTCCTCATGAATTCTCCTTCACATCTTTCCTTGACCTCATGACGTTTTTCATCGAGGTCGAGGAAATGTGTTTAGGAAAACACATAGGACGTAATTTTTTTGACTATTGGACCGCAGCCCTAGTTCAGGTTTTCCTCTCTAATGATAAATGCTATTCTGGTCTCCTCCGTGTTGGTTGCTCTTTGTGAGCGTGTTGGCTCTGTCACATTGGTGGTGGTGTCCTGTGATGGGAAAAGGTCAGAGGTCACTCCCCTCCAGAACACACACACACACCAGCACCACCCAGTTTTATGGCCCTGTTTGTGTTCACTGTGTGTGAACACGCATATTTATGTGTCTGTCTGCTTGTGTGTCTTCTCCATGTTTTGTATGTTTGTGTCTCCTCTTCCTTTTTTCCCGTTACAGTGGAAACCTCTTATAGTGATCACGTCTGTCCAGGTCAAACTGATCACTATAAGTGGATGATTATTATAACCAATTTTTTTATTATTATTTATTTCTCATGCAGATCACCAACTAATTGACATTTGTATACTTATTACATGAATATAAAGTAATGAAACCAACAGCTTTGCTATTTACTGACTTGTATCGACTGTTTTAAAATACAGTACAGCTGTTTTCAAACACTTTTCAAATGACTTTACAAATGAAATGACTCTGCTTAGCTTAATACTTCCTGCAGCCTGAGGAACTACAAGTTTGGCTGCTGCATCTCGTTTGCTTGTTTGTCATAATTAAGCTTCGAAGAGATGACGTTTTTCATTCAGAGAAAATGATGTTCTTTTTCCCGTCATGATTTTAATATGTAACCAGCAGCAGCCTCAGGTAGCAGCAGGCGGGTTACTGCGAGGCAAAGCATCATGGGAGTAAAGTAATATATATATAATATATATATATATATATATATATATATAGAGTTACTGTAGTTTTAAGTCTTTTTTTTCCCCAAATGAACACTGTAAGTGGACTACTTATAAGTGATTTATTTAAACAGCATTTGTATAGGAATGATTCTGTCCCAAGCTTTTTGATCCATATAAGTGGTTTCCACTGTAATATTCTTTTTATCATTAAACAGTGCATACTTTTCAGCATGAACACCAGCGAGGTTAATCACCCAACTGAGCTGTGCTGGCTTTGTGTTTTAAAGCAGCTCGCTGTCATTCACACAGCAGCATGCAAGAGTTTTATTGGTGAAGAAACGAGGGAAATAAAAAAAGAACTGGTGGCAGAACATCAAAGTATTCTCTCTGAGAACATTAGCGTCATCTTTATCCCCTCCAGCTTCTCTCCATCTCTTTGCTTTCTCCCTCTTTCTTTCTCCTCAACTATTTCTCAGGCTCTGTGTGTTTGTTATCCGCTTAGAGATAGATTACTGCAGAGGCTGAACGTATACATTTAATATATGTGCATACATTTAGTCTGCACTTTTGTTGTGGTAGTTTTGGGAACATTTACAACATGAATAGCCCACTGTGCTAAACTCTCTGAACACACACTTGCAGTGGACTTGTTGTCGCTCTTTTACTCATAAAGATTCATTTTGGGAGTAGAAGGAGGAGGTGGAGGAGGAGGAGCCGCTTCATTAAAGCAAGGAGCTACTTTCTTCCTCCTTAGTGGTGCCGTGTCAGAATCTAATTAGATCAACACAGAAAACAACAGTGTCTTTAATTAAAAGACAACCAAGGACTCCCCTCACTATTTTCCCATGACTTGTTTGGCTACAACTAATTAAGTTTCACAAATATCTTTTTCAGGGATGGATGGATGATAGATAGCAAGGCTACTACTGATCTATCATCTGTCTATCGCTCTATTATTTTATTCTTTACATTTACAGGAAAAGTGAAAAATGCCCCCATTCATATATCCAAGGGGTCTTCAAATTGGTTCTTTTGCCTGACTAATGCTCCAAAATCCAAAGATATTCAGTTAACAAGTATATATATATATATATATATATATATATATATATATATGTATATTATACTAACTACTTTTCAATCGTCATTTTTCCAGTAGAACAACCAAACATTACCTTGTTCTAGCTTTTTAAATGTGATGATTTACTGCTTTTCTTTGTCTTATTTGATAGTAAACTGAATATGTTTGGGTTTTGGGCTGTTGGTTGGACAAAAAAGTCATTGGAAGACATTATCTTGGGCTTTTAGGAAACTTTGACAGGCATTTTACAGACCAAGCGATTAATCAATAATATAATTGAATGAAAATAGTTGGTTGCAGCCCTATTTAACAGAGAAAAGCAGCAAATCCTGGGGAGAAGCTGGAACCAGTGAATGTTTGGCATTTTTGTTTGATAAATGACTTAAACGATTTATTAAATTATCAAAGTTGTCAATTAATCTTCTGTTGATTGATGAAACGATTAATTGTATCAGCCCTAACAGGCAGATTGGACTTTCTCCCCAACTCCATTTTGGACTGGATTCAGGCTGTTATCCGAAAAGGTGATGACTCAGTTTAGGGGAAATAAAACAAGCGCTCCTGCCCTTTCTATTGGGACGATGGGTCACAGAGACAAAGAGCACCCCCGCACAGCCTGCCGGCCTGTAATCAGCCGGCTTTGTGTCCGCCTCCTGTCCTGTTCCCATGCAGAGCCCCGGCAAGCTCATCCCCCACTTATTTGTCTGGCACAGTCAGACCTTTTTTTTTTTGTCTGTCCTCCCCCTTTCCGGTCAACTGGAGTAGTCCACACACACACACACACACACACACACACTTCACTCACTCTGAACAGGGTTGTGGTATGAGTGCTGCTGGTGGGGGGGTCAGTTAGTTTGGTTATTCCCAAAATATCACAAGTTACTGAACAAACTTGTTTTCAGCATCTCTGATGCTTCATATCTTTCAGTCGGTGCCTCCAATCAGAGGAAGAAAGAGTTATTTTTTCCCCTCAAAAGCTGCAGTATGTTGTGCGTGCAAGTGGGTGTGTGTGAAGGGGATATTTGGCAGCCCATTTAAAGCTGACTAATCAGATTGCCCTTGGCTTGATCCTAGATATAGGTGTGTGTGTGTGTGTGTGTGTGTGTGTGTGTGTGTGGCTGAGGGAGGGAGTGACAGATGAGGAGAGAAGTGTAGGTAAAGTGGTCTTACTAGACAGATTAACGTTATTTACAGGAGCTCAAAGGTCGTGTATTAAAGAATCACACCTTTCAGTTTCTCCACCGGTCACTCATTGCCATGACATTTAATTTAAAAAATATATATAATACTGTTTTTAAACATCTGCCTCATGTAAGGTCTGTACAATTTATCATATCTAATTATATTTACTGTACATATGTAGCCTTTTTCAAATTAATTCAATAAAAAAATTCAGAATTTGTGAAGATGTTTCGGTTCAGTTTTAGAAGGTCAAGTCTTTTTCCTAAAAATGCACCACCCTGCCATTTTGTTCTCTTAGGGCAGGTCTTGCTTTGGCTGCCAGTTTTTTGTGAATTAATGTGAGCATCTGTGGGGAATTAGCACCAGCCACCAGCCGAATGCTGGTAAAATCTGAAAGTGGCTGGTAGATTTCAGGCACAAAATAATGATTTACTATTGAGTGACTAGTGAATTAGAATAGTTATCTGTCAGCGGCTGGTGCATGTTCACATTTAAAAAAATAAAGTTCCCACCCTGTGTGTTGATGTTGATCAGCATACTTTAACACTCTGACAAATGGAAAAATACTCAAGAGGAAAAACTGTTGGCAAGGAGTGAATTTAAAGGGAGAATAGTTTTAAAAAATGTAAGCAGTGGAGAAACAGCACCTGAGAATAGTTACAGATAGAAGTTATTGATGTTGTCAGTGATTTAACATCATGATATATACACTGGATACATTAAAAAGAACAGGTTTGACTTAAATTTCCAATCAGATAGTCTAACTTTAATTAGGGGCTGTTAAAGGTGAGGGCAGGAAGAGAATAAAGCCTACTCTGTGTGTGTTTTACCATCCATGGAGTGATAATTTAAAGGAATAGTTTGTCCACAGATTATATGTCGTCTGTTCACTTTGATGTCAGTTGAGACACGAGTGAGTTTTCCATGAACACAAGATCTTATGCAAATAATGGACAGAAAATACGATTGACAGGAAGCCTGACAGGTCTGGCATTTTTGTGAAAAGAAAAGGCCTTGTGGTCAAGATGTTGGATAATATTCATCATCAGCTCTTACAGCCTGTTTGCCCAGCGAGTGAAGTGTTAATATTTAGTTTGAGTTTATTATTAATCTATGACCCAAAACATAACCACACCTGCTTTTGACAGATTATCTTGTGTATCTTTCCTCCCCAAATCTTCCACCTGATGATGCATCTAATGACTCATTCAGCACCAAGACCTTTAATCTTTCTTTTTACCAGATAAAACTGAGACTCTGAGGAAAACAGCCTATCAGTGTTTCTCATATGTAGAATTTATTTAAGCTGCCCGACCAAAAACCTGTGTGTTGTGTCTCTTTAGCTGTTTTTATTATTTCTTCCACTCTTTAAAGTGCAGGTTTATTTAAAAAGTCTGCCCAAATGATGCATGCACAAGTGCACAATATCATTTTTCTTGCCAGTGCTCAACCTAAGTCTGTTAATGACAAATGTGTGTAGTCATCTTGTCCTTGTGTTGGTGCTTTACACACACACACCTCAGTCTTGTCATCTCATTGAGACAGTGAGATTCAATGATCACATAATGAGGGGGATTTCCTGAGCCACATTTCCAACTAAGTGTATATGTCATCAGTTACCACGACAACCCAGTGATGCCTCAGATTTCCAGGAACATTGTGTGTTGTTGACCTCAGACCCCCACAGCAGTGTGAGCTGGCTTCACTCAGCACTAAGACCCCCCCCTGCCCTCCCTCTGTGATTGGAGGAGGAGTGGAGAGTCTTGGATGATCGAGGTGGAGAGAAAGTTGAGATAGTTGCATAAATTAAAGACGGGCTTTTGTTCAAAGAAATGTCCACTGCTTAGTGTGTTTCTGGTGCCATGCTTACATCCATGAATGCAGATTTACACCTGCAGGCCAATTTTCAAGGTTTTTATTTGTGATGATGAAGATAAGCTGTGTGATGAAGCAGCTAATGACACACAGCAACACAATGACCCCTGACATACTGTTTTATACATCCCAGTGCTAACATTGGTGGCTAATTTTTTATCTTTGCATGGGTAAGTGAATGCACCAGCCCTATTAGATCTCAGTGTTTTTCATTCCCAAATGACAGGGGTCAGTAACATGAGCAGCAGGTGTCAAACAGATGAAGAAGAAGGGAGAGACATAACTGGTTATTCAGTTATACTTTATTCAGTTCAATTCAGTTTTATTTATATAGCGCCATATCATAACAATGTTATCTCAGGGCACTTTTTTATATAGAGCAGGTCTAGACCGACTATATTTACAGAGTCCCAACAGTTCCCACCATGAGCAAGCACGAGGCGACAGTGGCGAACAGGCAGAAACCTCGAGCAGAACCAGGCTCTGGGTGGGCGGTCATCTGCCTCGACCGGTGGCAGTAAAGGCTGTTATAGTCTGTTATATACTGGTGTTAATGGAGGATGAGATCTGATGTGTGTGTGTGTGTGTTTCTGCAGGGCGACGACCAACAACAAGGTAAAGGAGACGGTGGCTCTGGAGCTCAGCTTCGTCAACTCCAACCTGCAGCTGCTCAAAGAGGAGCTGGAGGAGCTCAACAGCAACATGGAGGTCTACCAGACAGACAGGTAAACAGCTCAGACACACACACACACACACACACACACACACACACACACACACACACACACACACACAGTCATGGCCTATTTAAAAATCACGGCCCATTTATTATTTGTTCTGTGAATTCCAGGTCACTCTCATTAGTCTGAGAATTATAATTGGTGAAAACAAGCATCCGTTTCATTTTTGTATTCACACAGAGTACACTGTGTGTATGTGCTCTTGTACTTCTATCTTTGTGGGGACCAATTCATGTTTTAGACCTTGAAAGTGAGGACATTTTTGTAAAGTGAGGACATTTTGTCTGCTTCTCAATCCTTCAAAGGGCTGTTTGGGGGTTAAGACGTAGTTAGGTTAGAATTAGGTTTCAGTTAAGGTTATGATAGGGGGCTGGATAATTATGTCACTGAGGGTCCTCACAAGTACAGAAGTACAAATGAGTGTGTGTCCTTCACAGCCAGGAGATTTTTCCCTCTGCAGCCGGGGTCATGGGAAGGATAAATCCCCTGATTAGTGTCATTAATGACCCTGTGGCGTGTGTGCGTGGTTATGTTCATTGTGAATGGGGGGGGGTAAGGGTTAATACTTGGCTTTAGCTTTGCTTATTAGCAGGATGAAGCAGTGAGCAGAGAGCCTGCTGGGTTTGAAGACAAGCAGATGGCAGTGCTGACTTGACTGTGGCTATAACCTGCACTGTGTGTTTACATGTAGGTGTTTACATAGTGTAACCTGTGAAACATTACACACACACTGTATTTATTTCTTTTCACAGTGAGGCTGTCAACGTTCCCATGATCCCACTCGGATTGAAAGAAACCAAAGAGGTGGACTTATACACAGTTTGCATCCAGGTGAACATGGCGTCCATCTACTCATATTTCACCCCCTTCATTTATCTCATTTATCACATTTCCTGTTCTGAGTGAAAAACAGGGGTCTGCATGAAAAAGTGCATGTTGTATTTAAAATATTAGAACAAGGTAGTGGAGGAACATCATTAGCCTCTTTTTACAAGCAGTGTTTCAGCTTTGAAGCTAGTTTGAACTGAAAACAACACAATTAACCTCACATCCAAAGATGTTTTTGCATTTCTTTCTTTATGAGAAGAAGCTGAGTTTCAGTCACAAATGTAGCCTATAAGTATTACTTAAATATGTGTCAAAGCTTGATTTTCTGACTTACAAACATGCTGGAGTTTAAACTAATGTGAAAACTCAATAGTTCATACATTACATAGGCTAGATCCTTTTTTCCTTATTTGACATTTTTTCGTCTTACATACATTTGTTGCAAGGCTGCTGAGGGGCACTTAAAAACTCAGTCAGGTCCTCTGCAGTCTGTTTGAATATTAGATGATACCTCAGCTGTGAAACAGATTTGTCATCATGTGACCATTTGTCTCCCCTCACAGGACTTCATCTGCGAGCACTACGGAGAAGACAGCGCTCTCTACGACAAGGAGATCAAAGAGCTTATGGAGCTCAGACAGGTTAATAAATGCACTCATACAACTACATACAAAACAAGCCTTGATCTAGGTCAGTATTACATCTGTTTTTCATTAAGGGGGTTGTAGGAAATCAGCCTGTCTGATGCATATTTATGTGTGTTGCTGTTGTTTGGGCCAGGCCATGCGGACACCCAGTCGTGACCAGGCCGGCCTGGAGCTGCTGATGGAGTACTACAACCAGCTGTACTACCTGGACCAGCGCTTCTTCCCTCTACACAGGAACCTGGGTGTGCACTTCCACTGGTAGGACATGATCACTTTTCAAAATAAAAGCCTGGGTGGTTCTTGAAGTGTGCATTAAAAATACTGTTTGTGTGGAGAGAAGATGACAAGTGAAACGTTATTTCTCTGTTTAATTACTAAGTTCCTCAGCTGTATTTTGTGACGCACTCTGATTGAACCTGATAGTTTTTCAGCTGGACATCATTACATGAGTAATCAATAATCAAGTATCATCCATGCTCTGCAGCCAGCTTTACTTCCTGCTTGTTTTGGGGGCTTTTTGCCCTCAGTTTGGTCTTCAGCAGGTGAAACACATGCTCAGTTAAATTGAGTTCATGTGACTGACTTATACAGTAAAGAACATCACAGTTTGGCCCTAAAACTACTTGGCTGTCTTGTCTCTATATTTAGACTCTATGCTATGTCTGCGTTTATATTATATAGTATTAAAATGTATGAATGTGAACACTCTTAAAGCTGAAAGTCTGCACTTAAATGTCATGGCTATGGCTTTAGTTCAAATCTGATGTGATAGAGTGCAAAGACAATAAAAGATATGTAACTGCATAGTAAAAGAGGGGACAGTTAATGACACACCAACAGGATGCAGTAAGTAATTTTATTCCTTCTTGTCTGTCCCTCAGGTACGACTCTCTGACAGGCGTCCCGTCCTGCCAGCGTACGTTGGCCTTTGAGAAAGGAAGTGTGTTGTTCAACATTGGTGCTCTGTACACACAGATTGGAGCACGGCAGGACCGCTCTGCAACAGCGGGCATAGACAAAGCTATAGATGCCTTTCAGAGAGCTGCAGGTACTGAAACAGCACATACTTACCTAAATGCTCCACTGGCCTTGTCCCCATGTTTTGTGGGACTCCACAGTTTGGACGTAAAAGCAGCACAAAAACAGTGTGTGTATTCACCATATCTGCTAAAATATAGTTCAATTTGTACCCACATTTTACTCACATCATTTTTTACTTAGGGCATTTACTACTCAAATAATTGTTTTCATAATTGTTTAATCTATTATTTTCTTCAATTAATAGAATATTTATTCTATTCAATGTAAAAAAAAAAAAAAGAAAAAAATCAGTAGTGGATATTACAAGAGGCCAGGTTGCTTGCTTTGTCTGACCAACAGTCCAAAACCTAAAGATATTCAATTAATGATATAACACAGAGAAACGCAGCAAATATCAGAAGCTGGGACCAATTAACTAATTGATTAATTAATTTATTGTTTCAGAACTAAATGTTTTGTGTGTTTATGTCCATTTCCTTGTGTTTAGGTGGATTTAATTACCTTAAGGAGAATTTCTCCAACGCTCCCAGTCTGGACATGAGTAGCCCGTCGCTCTGCATGCTGGTTCGGCTGATGGTTGCCCAGGTGCAGGAGTGTGTGTTTGAGCGTGTCACACTCACCACACAGGACACACACTTCACTTCCCAACTCCGCCTGGCACAAGAGGCTGCTCGGGTGAGTTAACACGGCTCCGTTTGTGCTGTGAACTTACTGTTGATATGCTGTGATTCTCACGCTGTACGTGTGTGTGTGTGTGTCCTGCAGGTGTCGGACGTCTACCTGTTAGTGCAGCAGACCATGACGCAGCCGCTGATGAAGGACTACGTGCCGTTTTCTTGGGCATCCATGGTTCAGGTCAAATCTGAACACTTCCGCGCCCTCTCACACTACTACGCTGCCGTTGCACTCTGCGACCACTCGTGTAAGTCGCACCGAACAACTCAGAATATTTCATCTATTTACACATGGTTAATTTTAATCGTTATGTTTTCAAGGTTAGGAATATGCTTAAATTCGAATATACTCCTTGAAAAATGCTTGATTTTCACCATAGTAAGGACAAGTCCTTTTGTGTTGTTGTGTCTGAATTTTTGGTTTAGATACCTTGAAAGTGCTTGAATTTTACTCTTAAAAAGCTGTACGAACCCTGCATTTAGGTGGTGTTCACACTATTGTATCCTCAGCCACATTCAGTTGTTTTAATTTGAATGGTCTTGGTTTGCACATTAAAACATGCAGTAAAGTAAGAGATAAATACATGAAGACATTCACATTCATATACATAAACACATACTGTACATGTACAGCTTTAAAACACTGTGCAGAAGAGGAGACAAGCTGAGGCCTTATACAAAAAACTAAAAGCAAGATAAACAGATTACATTAATTATAAATAATGGAGGGAAGAAACACTTTGTACAGATATCATGGATCAGGTTTTGTAGTGCAGACTTTGCCCTGTTCAGTCTGTGATATTTTGCAAAGACTTATGTGCCTTATGGCGGGGCAGCAGTCAAACTATTAGCTGCCTAGGCAATGTGAAGTCCTGCCTCCTCTTGCCTGACATGCAGTCTCTTAGAAATAAGATGAAGTACCTTTAGAAATGTTTGTTGAATTTCACTGACTAAAAGATAATGAAAATACCAGCTATAAGAAAAAAAGCTGCTCAAAAGCGGCTTCTTTCTGTACACACTTAGGAGCCAGCCATTGAATTAAACGCTTACTTTTTGATTATTCGTACCCAAAACAATTCTTTGTGTACTGTATCTACACACGTTAACTTGGAATGTCTTGTTCTGTAGTGTCCGCTGAGGAGGAGGAAGGTGACGAGGAAGCAGAGAAGGCTTTCCTGCAGTTCTACGTCAACGTTCCTGCAGGGCCACCACTCAGCCAGGTTTTACGAGACCCTGAAAACAGAAGAAAGCTTGGTGAGTTCACGTATGCAGGGAATATGTTCATATTTGGTAGTCCAAATATACAGCAGAGGAGGCCTTCTGTCATTACAAAGGGAAAAAAAGCCCCAGGTAGCTAGGGATGGGTATCGCTAAGATTTTAACAGTACTCTTATCAGTTCTTTTTTAAGAGAAAAAAAACAATATCATATACTTTAATGCATTCAAACTTGTTTAAAAAAATTCTTAATAACATTCTGAATTAAACATAGTTTTTTCCGGAGCTGATGATGGAAGTAGCTAACGAGTGAGCCATCTCGCTTCCTTCTCATCTCTGTTGAGAGTTGCACATGTGCAGTACGGATCGGGCAGTGACAGGGGCAACAAGAGATGAACTACTAGCTAGGCAGTCGAGAGAGAAATCTCTCTTCTGGACTGGGAATAGCGAAAATGCATCATAGACGAATGTCTTAATTAGGCATGTGATTGGCAAAGGACACAAAAGCAGGAAAATTTACATTTCCTTTATAAATTTAAATTTACATCTATTTCTTAATTTTTCCAATACCGAGAGCAGAACCGGTAACGTCTGAGCTTATCAATACTACGGTCTTTAATCATTTAGCCCCGGTGCCCGTTTAATACTGGGTTTCGGTACCCATCCCTACTGGTAGCTGCTTTGAATAGCATTTACATTTCTGTGAAAGTCAACTTTGTGCAAACATCAAGGAAGTAATATACAATTTTTTTAAATGTCTGTTTACATGCATGCAGGTAAAGCTCACCTGCGGCGTGCAGTAATCAGACATGAGGAGGCCATGCGTGTCCACAGTCTGTGTAAGATCCTGAGGAAGATGGACATCCTGCAGGACGTGCTGTCTCTCACACACAAACGCTCTTTGGACAAGTACTCAGAGCTGGACAGAGAGGACGACTTTGATGAAACCGCAGAGGCTCCAGAGATACAGTGTGAGTATCTGTTTGAAGTCATATCTGTGGTTAAATGACAGTAAGTGATCGTGGTCTCTTCCGTTTTCAGCTCAAACCCATCAGAAACCAGACATCACTCCTCCCAACTTCTCTACAGTCCAAGTTACTGACATCTTCCAAAGACTGGTAAGACATATTCATCATGAGAACAGTCTGACATTTAGGTAAATACACAAATTTACTGCCCCAGTGACTGAAAACATAGACCCAATCAAGACACCCATTAAAAAACTGCAGCGCCACCCACTGGTACTTGACGAATATGACTCTCTCCTCTGTGCTGCAGGGGCCTCTGTCAGTGTTTTGTGCACGGGCTCGCTGGGGTCCGGTACGTGTGATCTGCCTGCAGAGGAGAGAGGGTGGACTGGGTCTGACGCTCAGAGGAGACTCCCCCGTCCTGGTGGCCGGAGTGGTGCCTGGAGGCTGTGCAGCGGTAAGACAGACTCCACCGATCTATATGTGCATCAGATACAGCAGTACTGCTCCGCCTGACTGTTTTCTGTAAACTGCAGTGAATGGCGTCTTGCGCCAGCAGGAAATGCAATAATCTTTGGTTCATGCAGACATAAAATCCAGCTGAAAATCAGTTTAAAAACTGTATTAAATTTGAATCTGCTCCTGGGTATTTTTTATTAAAAAAATAATTTCTGTAAAATCTGTAAACAATGAGCCTTATGTTGGATCTACCTTAAAATCAGCATGTTAACAATTTCAGTCACTGTGTATTAAAGCTACAATAATTCTTTCTGACCACTAGAGGGCATAAAGGACAGTGCATCCTGAGTGAAGAGGTGGGAACAGTCTAGCTGGAGTTTCAGGCTGGACGTCAACCACAAACTTTAACATACAGTAGTTGGCCTGCATGTTTAAATGATGATTGGTTGCAGAATTTGCAATTAAAAATGTATTGCATAGTTCTCAACCCTGTAGAAAATACGACAAATACCACTACACTCTTACACTTTTTTGTGATTAACAAATGATGTGGATTTTTTTGTCTGTCTGTCTGTCTGTCTGTCTGTCTGTCTGTCTGTCTGTCTGTCTGTCAGGAGGCAGGACTAAGGGAAGGAGACTACATAGTAGCAGTGGATGGACAGGACTGTAAATGGGCCAAACATGGCGAGGTGGTCCACATGCTGAAGAGCTGTAGTGACAGAGGAGTGGAGCTCAGTGTGGTCACATTACACTCACATGACACACAGGTCAGCATGTGTGTGTGTGTTTGGAATGTCAAGGCTGCTGTTTCAGTGTATGTGTGCTTACCTGTGGATGTTACCTTTGTGTGTTAGCAGGCGGAGAGGAGGGCCGCCATGCTGTCCCACAGCAGCGATAAAGAAAACACTGGGCAGCGTCTGCTGGGTGGAGCCAAGGGCCAGAGCTCCGCCTCCCTGTTGAACTGGAACAGGAAGAAGAAGAGGGAAGGCAGCGGAGTCACTAAGAGACTAGGAAGCACTTTCAGTTTGTCGTTTGGTAGCATCCGAGACACAGAGGCCATGTACTGAGACAGGACCGCAGAGGAAGCACTCAGGGAATCACAGCAGCGGAGCACGTGGTACGACCAGGACCACATTCAGACCGACAGGAGCGCTGCACCAAGAAACAAGCACAAGTTTAGTCCAGTACGTCCAATGTATCTGGAAGCTTTGTTGGCCAATCAAATACACCTTGTAGCATGAAGCTTTTTGCTCATGTTTTACCTTGCATGAGTGAAGAGGGAGGAGCTTACTGTTGCTTCCATGATCATTTTCCAGAGTTGAACAGTCCTGCCTCAGAGGAGAACTGTATGCTTCGCTGCCCTGGAGTCTAAAGGTGTGTTGACACAGAACGCAAGGACATTTTTTTTATTTTTAGGCGCAAAACTGAGGCTAAGACACATTTGCGCAAGTTGAAAATGTTTGAACTTGTCGTCTTCGGTATATTATTGTACCAGCGTCTGATTCAAAAGGAGTTTAGCCAACTTCATTGACAGTCAGCAGCAGAGCAGAGAGTGTCTGAGCAGCCAACAGACACGAGTCGGTCTGCCCTGCTCTCTGTCTCCATCACAGTCAGTTTTGTGTTTAGGTCATTTGGAGACGACACTCCGTTTGTAAAGTTTACAGACTGCCATGCTGTTACTCCTGCTTTGCTCTGTGTGACGAGTTTCTGGTGAGTTCTGAGTTTAGTCTGAGCTGCCACACAAACACGTCCGTTTCTAGTTAGCTAATGGCTAATGTCTGTACAGTTTGATATACAGCAGTTTGAATTTGTGCAAAGATTACCTATCATTGGTTGGACTTTAAGTCTTAACGATGCTCACATTATGTGAATGTTAAGACCTGACGGGACAAACAAACTTTTTTTTTTGCTTTCATTCTAACCCAGATTCAAACTATCAATATTAATCCAGTGTTTTTGGAGCTAAATCTGATCTGGAATTGGGTTTATCAAAAAATGAGTCCGCCTTTATCGACTAAGGTTAACATACACTGGGAGTCGCATGACGCAAACACGCCTATTTGCATGATCTATTCTTTGTAAGACCACCCCCCACTGACAGTGGATATACCACAGTCCTATTTCCTGGTGCTGATGCTTTAGAGAAGCAGATATTTGATCACATTCGCTCCCTGTATCGACACACCTCAGCTAATGTACCGTGACTACTTCTGTCTACATAATGTGTGCTGCGAGTGTCAAATGACAAATCTTGTAGTGAAAATTAAGGAAAACATTACTGAAAGCTCCTTTACACAAAATGTGTGTATTGGTACATTAATGTAAGTGATGTAAAAAGAATTCAGAGGGCAAAGCAGAATTAAGAAGCAAGCAGCAGATTTCTTGTGTCTTATATTATCCTTAAGTGGTCTCTGAGGTTACGCAATACTATAACAGTCACCTGTTTAACCACTGAAGTGCTCCACAGACCAGCTGAAGCTTTTGATGCATTTGGATCAGTTCATCCACTGATACTTTACTAATAAGTATGAAGTTGGATTCGGCGTTCTTGGAGAAATATTTGTGTGTTTTTGTCATTTTTAGACAATTAAAAGCACTTCAGAGGTTTAGATCCAGTGTTTTGTAGTTTGGGTATTTTTGATGCACTGTGAATATTGAAAAGGACAAATCTCTTGTTAATAATGTAGTTCCGACTTGATGTTTCAACAGTGAACATGAAACAGTCGCGCTGAGGTTGTGTGTATTTGAAATGAAAAGTGATACTGAGAGATCCTGCAGGAAAAGCGTGACACAATCTGTTGTGTTCTTAATGGTTGAACGTGAACGGTTGTTGAAGTCCAGCCACTGTACTGTATGTTACAGTCCGCCAATATTAGGAACAATACAGGAGGATGTTAGTGGAAAAATACTTAGTTTTTGAGCTTTTTGTAAGATTTTGATACAACTACAATTATGAGAAGTGTAGCACATTATTGTTTGGTCCAGCTAAAAATGAACGCTGCATGTTTTTTGTTTTGTCTGTACAATGTTGGTGCCATGGTGGTCCATAGTCGTGAGTACAGAAAGCCAGAGGGGACAAACCCAATGATTTCTCATGTTTTGTTTTTTTACATGATTGCAACGTAATTATTCTGTGATGCGTTTTCTTTGTTTGTTTCCCGTATTCACAAAGTATCCATAAAAAAAGTTTAAGGATAATTCTGGTATTTTTAAACCTGGGCCCTCCCCCAAATTTTGGGGTGTAAATGACTAAAAGTTCGCCTCAGCTCGTGGCAGAAACAAGCACTTTTAGTGGACAGACTTAACGGCCGCAGTTGCCCTCAAGGATTACCATTGCAGCCCGTTTCGCTTTTCACTTTTGGTAACTATTAGTCGTTTAGACCCAAAAATATGAAACAAAATAGGGCCCAGGTTTAAAAATACCAGAATTACCCTTTGAGACTACAAAAACAGTGTTGACAATTTATGCCACGATTGCAAAATAGTAGCATCTTTTGATCCTTATAATCATGATATTCACGTCCAATTTCAAGGACACTACTTGTCCTGTTGTGATCACAAAGAAAGTAACTTTCTCATCGTAGAAAAACTGTTCAATTGTCTTCAGCTCTCTGTACTCGATGTGCTCTGTATGTGTGTGAGTGAGTAAATGTTTGTGAAGACTGAAGAGGAATCATTTTTCCCTCTCAGTGTGTTTTTGACTGAATATCTGACCATCCCTTAATGACTGCATCTGGGGATTTGCACAGTATTTTTTCATGTATAAATACAATAAAAGTGAATGATGAACTACTGTCAGCTTCATCTGTTTGAATGTTACCCGCTCACTCAGAACTACCTCAACATTGTAGTACACATTATATATGTACTGTATATAAATATGCCGTTTCCTGTCTGCATTCATCTGCACCACTTAGATCTCTATTACACATTAAACAGATAAAACTAGATCTCTTTTTTAAAATTCTACCAACACGGCATATTGTATATTAAATCATTATTTATTCAGATGTTATTTCACAACACTACTTTTATGTTTTTGGTTACTAGTAGTAGTTAGCTGACATTTTGGTGAGGTTGTTGGCTTTAATTAGAGATTACAGATTATTGTTTTGCACATAAACATTTGTAGTTGTGGTTAAGTCGTAGCAGTCCTTTTCTGATATGCAAGTATTAAGAAAACACAGCTTTTTAACACTTTTTATACAGTCTGCACGACAGGAGAGGAAGTTCCTACCTTGATTTAGTCTCCAGCTATTTTAGCCCTTCTTTTGTATCAAGTTAACTGACTGCTGCCAAACTGCATTTACCAAAGCTAATCAGAAAACTGCCAGAGATTTTGCACCGAAATGAAAAAAATCGCAGTGTAACTTCAAGCTGTATAAATGGATTTCTGACCAGTAGGGGGCAATAAACGATCAACAAAAGCTGACAGACATGGCCTGAAACGCTGCTATGAAACTGCTGATCCAGTCTAATTTACTCTAATGTACTTTCTGATAATATGGGTAATTCTTATGTGTATTTGAATGCATTCTTACCTTTAAGTGGAGCTAGTGGAAGGTATTGGTCGATGTAGAAAACACATGAAGGAATGGACGTCCTCTTGAGGAGATGGAGAGCCCGGTTGTGAGAGTTGCTGCCTGCCGTCCTCACCGTCTCGTCCACACTCTGCTGCACTGCTGCCGGGCCGACCTTCTTGCTCCCCCCCGTCAATGCACCTTGTTCACAATGACGAACTTCTGATGGTGTCTCTGGGACAAACCGCCTCCTCCTTCTATTGGTCCTTCTGGTGCTGAAATAAATTCAAAATGTTAAGTACAGAAGTAAAAACAATCCTCCAAAGTCATAATAATCTTAAATAATCTGGCTGAATGTCTACATACCTCCAGGGTGGCATCCTCACCATGACACATGAAGGCGTTGGACTTACACCTATAAGTCACTGCTGCAGGCTGAATACCACATCGCACTCTTAAAGCCACTATGTGTAGAATTTGAAGATACACGACTTTGGCGCCTCCCGGTGGTAGCATCATTAAGACACTGTGGCACAGTGCACACTGCAGATTACAGCTGAGCTACAAAGAAGTTTGATGGAGCAAGAAACATGAGCAGTCAGAACAATTATTATCACAAATAGGAATGATGGCCAAAAGTCTCGAAATAAGACCCAAGTTGTAACAAACCGGAACAACATTGTGCAAGAATTGGTATTTTTCACGACTTAGCGCCCCCTACAGTTTTCGGAGTGCAGTTCACCCTCATGGACAGCTGTCCAAGGATTTGGATTTGGTGGGCTGACTTGGCTAATGATCAAAAACTAGCGAGTCGACAACTTTGCTAACAGCCAAACATCAAGCAAGTGCAACAACACAAGACAGAGCGAGCCAGCTAATATTACTCACTAGTCCAGCAGCAGAAGGCCGGCTCGCCGTCTGTCCTGCAGCCTGTTATTTCACGAAGCTCTCACCAACGACTAAAAGCCAGTCCCAGGTTTGTTCTTGTCCGGTCTCTTGCTCGGTCACTCTCTCTTTGTCTCTTCTTAGCTTCGTCATCGTCCTCTTCGGTCTCTTGGCCTCTGCCATGATGATAGAAGATTCTGTGACAGTTGACAAACTACCTCAGTACGATGTAGATTACAGTATAAACTCCCAGGACACCAGAGACTAGGCTTGCACTAAACAAGTGCCACCTGCAAAAATATCTATTTTTACTGACAATTTTACACTAGATAACGTGGCCCAATCACAGTTTAGTGACAAATCGACACGTCCTATTTTTCAAAAGGCAAGTGGCTTTAACAGTAAAGGCTGACTGGGACTAATTCGCTTTTCATTCAGCTTTGCAAGGGATCTTATTAGGAGGTAACATTTTCCAACCCAAACTGTACTACTTGACACTGACATGTGTTGGCTTGAGACTTTTGTATAAACGACACACCAAAGTAAAGAAATAATCTGGCAGAAAAATCTATTTGGAATATTTCAGCATGAAAGCGATGAGATTTAAAGATTTGAGGTTTTGAAGATAATTTATTAAACGTCATGGGTTTTCAGGGATAGCTGGGCTAAAAAGTCCTTCTGGTCCAGTCTGATATGGAGGGTAGGATAGAGTGGAATTTATTTATCATAGAACTGATCAATACCACATTATTCTCCTGTGGTTACACCGCGACCCGGCCCCGAATAAGCGGAAGAAAATTAATGGATGGATGGATGGTTACAAATTTGTGCACAATGAAAAGATGAGTGACGTCAGATGATTAAGACAGAGTTCATGAGAAGCTACTGATGCTCCTTTCAGTTCTTTTGCCTGCTGCAAACTTTATATCCAGTTTGAAGAACGGGTGTATCCCAGTGGAAAGTGCTGAGCAAACAGGCACATCTCTCTGTGTCACTTTAAATGAGGACCAACAGTTCCTGCTGGGAATCTGACTTTAGTCCATCTCTGGTCTCCCTACGACCCGCCGGAGGCGACAGCTGGCCCCAAGCCGCTCTGTTCCAGCTCCGCTATAACCGACATGTGTTTGAATTCTGCAGGGTGGTGGTTAAATGCCTCGACCAACCGGTACGTCTCCTGCCTCTGCGTGCCGTAGAACAGCTGCACCTGATTGGCCAAGCACTGAGCCTGGTGGACGGTCTGGGAAGAGGAGGGATAGACGGTTTAACATAGAGCCAACATTTGAGTCTTTGAATATGTCAGTCTGTTTTGTTGTCCAGGTCTGATACACTATGTGGTCAATAGTATGCGGACACCTGAACATTACACCTGTATGTGATTTAAACACGTTATTCTAAAACCATGAGAATTAATCTGCTGCTGTAACAAGATGAGCCGAGGTGTCCACATACTTTTGGCCATGTTATCTGTATATAATGGGAAAAGACGTGCAAGAAAACACCAGTAAGGTCCATTAATAAACATGAGAGAGGACTCACTATGCACTTGGGGTCCATCTCGGCCGTCATGAGGATGATGCCCTTCTCCTCCTTCAGGTCTGGGTAGTGGTAGAGGATCAGCTGACTGGGAGCATTCTCGCCCAGCATCTGGACACCAACAGGGAGAGAAAACTGTAACAAACACCTCCAGGTAACATGAGCTAAAAGGCTTCATATTGAGAAGAAGATTTTAAGTGCTGTTCAAAAATTCATTGCATATTATGCTGATTTAATGATGAAAGTTCCCTAAACCCTGAAATACCAGCAGGCATTTCAGGCCATTGAGCAAACCTTAAACCTTGGTAACTGTATATTTAGAACGGTAAACAATGAGGTAGCTCTGGACATTTATAAAGGATAGTTTTGGTAATAAAATTAAAAATTTACATTTGATTGCCTGTACATCTAGACACCAAACTGTCCCTTTATTTGTCCAGGTTTTGTGCATTTTGCAAAACTCAACAAGACCTGGAAATGATTCTTTTGTTTCTCCATAAAAATTTCAGGAATGTGTTCATTGAGAGTCTGATCTCTACAGCAACATTACTGTATTCCAGACTTTAAAAGATAAAACAGACACAACTACTAACAAAGCTAAATGAGCTCTCAGATTCTGCTACCTAAGTTCCCAAGTTACACTGCGATTATCATGTTTAACTCTCTTAAAGTGACAGAAAAGATTAGGATTTGTGTTTAAAGCTGTGATTCATAACTTTTTTACAGCACAGATGACGAAGCTTCTTTTGTTGCATTTGTGAAGTTGTGTCACCTCACTGTTGCTGGTATGCAGTGAAAATGTTATCAACAACGTAACATTAACTTAAAAGCTATTTACTGAAGCACCTGCATCGTCAGCTGGGTGACTGTGTGAATTTCGGGGTGACCTGCACTTGTGAGTGGTGCCGTTAGAAGCCCCGACAGCGCCGGACTTCCCCAGCAGCATGTGAAGGGGCCGTGTGAGGCGGTTTACCTGGACGTTGATGAGGGAGGTGAAGTGGAGCTCGTGTCCGGACCACTGACCCACGAAGAACTCATAACCCTCCTTCTGAGGCAAAGCGTAGAGGAACTGAGGGAGGAGGAAACCCCAGAGAGAGAGTTTATAATGACAGAGCGATAATCTGCAGCTCTTCATCAACATGTTTCAGTGTAAGCGGCAGTGATCTCACCATCTGGCAGGACTTTGATCTGCTGAAAATCACCTCGTAGATCTGCATCTGCAATATAAGAGAAGACAGGTTATTAGATCATTACAGTTTATCTAATAACCTAAATAAACTGTCTGTTTATCACTTTTTCTATTTACAAGCTTCATTGTGCTTGCTTCATATAGAGTTTTAGCAGTCTATGTCAAACTGTATGGAATATCAAAAGCCAAAAAAACACACTTTTTGTGCACATCGAAATATGTTGGATGGCAAAAAAAAAACAAACGTAAAAAGTGGAGTGAAAAAAACATAAATGCAACTACGAAAAAAACAAAAAACAGGAGGGAATAATAATTTTGAACTTGGGAATCCAGGAAAAAGAATTTGCTTCAACACCTCACGCTTCAGGATTTTCAAGCTAAAAAAAAAAAATATATATATATATATATATATATATATATATATAACTACTATATATATATATATATATATACTACTACTATATATATATATATATATATATTATACTTGGGGGTGCCATTGGATTAGTAACAAAAACGAATCACTTGTTCCATAACTCCACCACAGGTTTAAGATATGATGTTAATTAAAAAGACTAACAAACAAAAACAAACACAGGAGCGCAAAACACAACTGGTGTTCTGAAACAAGCGGTAAAGGTCACAAACATGAAACTAAATGGAATTATTGTTCAAGGCAAGAACCTAATTTTGTTCAATTCAATTCCAAGCATGAAAAGAAAATACATTAAAAGACATAAATAAGTATTAAATGTTGGGAGACTGTGCTGCATCAGCATGTTCTCTGGGGTTAAACTCACCGGGATGACGGCGCTGATGGTGTCTTTGTTCAAATAATATTTCATCCAAAGCTGAAAGAAAAACACAAAAGGTCAAAACAAAGAACAGTTTCTAACGGTGCAAACTATCAGTGGTTAAACAGACTCACCTCTGCTATCTCCTCGCCCGTCTTGTCCCTGATCAACTCCAGGTTGAGGATGGAGCCCAGCGTCTGAAGAACACGTTACACAGTCTGTTACCATCTTCATCATCATCATCATCATCTTTTATTTTACATTGTAAAAGTTAGAAGGAAAACAGTTAAAACACTGAAACAAAAAGGAAAACTAGACTGGTTCAAGAGGGCACAAGGTTTTGATCGAATATGCATAAACACGATTCCACAGAACAGGATGAAAAATGACAAAACGCTACAAAAATCGTACCAAAACAATGAATTGATTAGTCAAATAGTGAAATTAATCTGTGACAATTCAGATATTTGATTAATCATTTGAGTAAAAAGCCAAAGTTTGATGCTTTCAGCTTTTCAAATGTAAAAATGTGGCGCTTATCTCTGTTTCACATCATTGTCAGTTAAAGACTTTAGGTTTTTGACCATTAGTCAGAACAAATTGGCATCACATCATTTCCGACTTGAGTTGTGTCGAGGCATTTTTAATTACTTTGAGATTTATTGAGTATTGTTAATTATAAAAATAAAATTACAATCAGTAATCAGGAAGATCCCTAAATATAACCATAGAAACAGAATACATTTAAAGTGAAGTAAAAGCAATATTATGCATCCACCCATCTCACCTTGTTCTTAGTAAAACCTCCTGATGCTTCATCACCGGCAGCCATCTTGTCTCTTTTCTCCAACTGCAAAGATTCCCACAACAGAAGTGACATCACGTTCACACCACCGTGCTCGAGAGCCGTCACAGGCAGACGGAGAAACATCTTCTCTAATCCTTCTCCATTATGTCGATAATAAACACACACACAGAGTATTGTTCTGTCCAACTACTGAGGACATTTCAATGCACACTGTTACCAGTTTAAGGTTAAAGTTTTGGGTAAATGTTTGATGAAAGAGTTTGAATGGTTCACAGAGATCTCACAACTTATCAGATGATGCCCCCCAAAAAACAGTGCTTAAAATATGTGAAAGTTTGGCTGTTTAAATTTCTGACTTTAATATGTTTGATATTTCAGGACTTCCAGGACTGATACTCCACCTCCTGCTCCATGAGCCTGACGAACTCCGCCTGCTTCGAGTGTCCGAGCACTTCACTCTTGACCTCGTGCCGCTTCTCCAGTCGGGCTTTGAACTCCTGCGGTGTGGCGCTGAAAACAAGTCGGACAAATCAGTAAAACTCCAATAAATCCCCTTTCAGTCTGATGAGGTTCAAATGCAGCAACAGTTTAGCAAATGTAAATCACCTCTACTTTAGTTAGTGACTTCCATCATTCCCCAGAATACCTTGTAACTAACTCAGAGAAGAGGCCTCGGCGTGATGAAGCACCATACTAGTAGTTTTGCATGTTTTACCTCATTGACTACAAGCTGTCTGCAGACCATTTTTAGAACGATTTGCAGCCAATTATTTATTTACATTAATCAGTACACTAAGAAAGTGAACTTGTTATATTATTCAGTGTCTCCTCACAGGCAGGGAGGCCACAGCAGCATGCAAGAAGGTGTCACTTTCCATGATTGTGTCTGTTGGTAGTTTGAGGTTCCAGCCCAAAGGGCAAACTATGAATGAACCTAAATAGCATGAAAAGGATCGTGTGATTTTTGGAGAGTTCTCGCTTCTGATCAATCAATGAATTGTTTGAGTCATTTATGAAGCAAAAATCCAAACATTTTCTGTTTCCATCTACTCAAATATGAAGATTTTGGGATTTTCTCTATTTTGAATCACTGTGAATTTAAAGTATTTGGAACCTTCTTTGGTCAGACAAAAGGAACTTGTGACGTACATTTTTTTTACTATTTTCTGACATTGTATAGCCAAAAGAAAGAAAAAAAATCCTATTTGCAAACTTTAATTAAGCATCAATTTTGTTTCACTTTTCTTAAGTTCACTGGTTAGGTGGGGATGTCAAGGGGAGGGTTCAATGAAGTTATTTATAATAGTGGGGAGGGCATAGCTTTAAAAAAGTGAGTCCTCAAGTTAAATCCATCCTTCCACAGGAAGCAAAAGAATCTAGTAGTAAATTCGGCACACTATAGACGTTCCAGTCAGTTGTAAATGTTAACATTTTATACGTGGATACACTACTTGGTAGTTTAAATGTAAACCGAATATATCATTAGCTCATAAGAATTTCGATGAACTATTTTGCGATAGTCTAAATAGTATTTACGCTTGTCATAAAGCAAATTACTTTTAAAATTACAGACATTTCTAACGGAGATTCGGATATCGCGGGGAACGCGTTGTGTCGCTGGTAGCTTGGTTAGCCCGCTGACCTGCGCAGCTTCTGGATCTTGTCCTGGTACTTGCTGAAGTACGGGTTCTCCTCCAGCTCCGGCTCCTTGCGCACCGAGAAGGCTCGGAAATGCACCGGGACCAGCCCGGGGATCCGCGTCCTGATGCCGGTGGCCCTGACCGCTAACATCCCCCGGTACAAACATGACATTTGTACCAAAGCCGCCGCCATCTTTCCATCACTCCCGTCCAACATCTATAATGTTCCGGCGGGGAGCGGTTTTCATACATTGGTTCCGACCAAAATTAGAAATCATAATTAATCATGTAATTATTTCATTATGTTAGCACTGTTGTCTGCTTAGTTAAGCCACCATTAAAACTAACGTAATCTTTTAATTGTTTATTTTCTCATGAAAACTAAACAGTATTATGGCACAAACAAGATAAAAATAACATTATGATATAAAAAACAATATAAAAAAATAATGTAAAGTTTCTTCAAATATTTATATATATATACGTTTTGTGTAATAAATAAATAACAGCACATACCATATACTTTGTTAATAATATTGATAATATATTGAAGGTTTGTGAGGATAACAATGTAAGTGTGATGTGGGATGACAGTTTTCCTGTGAACTTTGGGCTTTAATGTGCTGCTCTAACAGCCTCCACTCTTTTGGTTTCAGCTTGGTTTGCTCCCATTCAGACACAAGAGCATCAGTGAGGTCTGACACTGATCAGGTCTGGCTCAGTACTTTGTGCAGGCCAGTCAAGTTCTTCCACACCAAACTAGGAAAACGATTTCTTCATGGAGCTGGCTTTGTGCACGGGGGCATTGTCATGTTGAAACAGGAAAGAGACAAACAAAAAGGCTGACACAAAGTTGGAAGAACACTATAGTTGTCTAAAATATAATTGTAAGCTTTAGCATTAAGATTTCCCTTCAAAAACACACAAAACACTTGTGTCCACATACTTCTATCTCTAATGTCAGTTTTGGAGGATTTTCAGAGTATTGTTCAACATATACATAAAATAAAAGTGAATAATGAACAACTTCAAGTCTGCCACAGCTGTTTGGATGTTGTCCTGACACGCTAAGACCACTGGAGGTCACTATATCTCTTCATTGAGAGCTGCCTGAATGTCTCCACATGCATAAATAAAAAGCTTGGTCCTCACTGGTCTCTGAACACTGCGAATCACTGCAGCGATCTCCCTCCACCAACACAGATCGACAAACAAATAAATGAGCAGATAAATACAGTAAACAATCTGCTCCAACTCTCCTGAGTCTCTTACTGATGCTCTCATCTTTTCCTCTAAACCCACGCTCATGTTTATGCCTCTGTGTGTGTGTGTGTGTGTGTGTGTGTGTGTGTGCACTAACAGACACCATGCTGGCTAATGAGATGTGTGTTTCCCCTGATGACCGTCTGAGTGCTTCTGTGTTTACTTTCCACAGCCAATCATTTTTCAATCACTAATCAATACACAAAGCAGCTGGGAGCTGTTGACTGTAAGTCTGGGTCCCGGCACATGATAATGGCGGCTAATGTGAATGTGTTTATGTGTGCGTACATGGCAGCCGCTCTGCACTTCATCACAGATAATATCACTGAATGTGCTACACAGGAACACCTGTTAATGTCCTTTACATTGTTTAGTTTTCCAGTGTAGGCTCAATTCAAGTTTATAATTACAATAACGTGACTGCATGTTCAATTTTTTGTTATTGTGGAACTGCTGTACGTAATTAAAAATGTGTGGATCAGTACATTACACACACAGTAGCAGCAATGTTGTTGTACTTATACATGTGATGGGTTTTGCTCTTGTGTGTTCCTTCTTAAGGTTTATTTCATTTTTCCCCATTTAAGATTTCTTGGAGTTGTTTCCTGCCTGCTTGTGTTGTACAGGGTTCCCACGGTCATGAAATTCCTGGAAAAGTTATGAAATTAGAAAAACTAATTCTGGTTTGGAATTAACAGAATGTTTTAGAAAAGTTTTGAAAATACATTGTTTTGCTAATCATTTAAAATATGTTCATAAAAATCCCAAAACATGTCTAACATTACTTGAAATACGTTCCTTGTATTACAAATTTAAAATCTAGTGCTGTGCTATGTGACCGTTGAAATGTCACTAGCATCACGTGATACACATTGTATGCAGCTAGTTGGCGGCGGGAATGTCTAGTTAGCAAGCGCTAGCAGTTTGCTAATCCGCAAATGCCTGGGAAGTGTGTGTTTAATAATGTTTGGCTTTCGAACGAAAGATATAACACATGGATCAAGAGACAGGCAAAATCTGTTAGTCTGCGGCGCGAACACACGGCATCCGTACACTTTCCAACATACAGCCAGTCATAATGTGTGAATGTGTTATGTCATCTGTAAATGCAGGACCCCGAGCAGATCTGGTACCTACACTGGATTTGGGATGGGGGGCTGGTGAAAACCCGGTATGTAGGAAATTAACTTTTAGATAAGCAAACCAACAAAAAAAAACTGTAACATGTAATTTATGCCAATGCAAAGTTAGTGAAAATAAAAGAATATGGTTGCTATAATATTATTCTGTGCTACAATCCCTGTCTCAGGGCACAGCACACTGGAGTAAGAGGCTCATTATTGTGCCCTATGATCGCTAGATAGGCCTACTTATTTGAAACTACTTAAATAAAGTCCTGGAAATGGGCTAAAATATTATGGAAAAGTTATGGAAAAGTTTTAAAAATGTGTGGGAGCCCTGGTTGCACGTCTCAATCACTAGGACCTGATGTGACAGTCACAGTATTTGTGAACTTCAAATTCATGTAAAGACACATTTTAACAACATTTTGACCGTATACATTTGAGGAATATTCTCAACCACAAATGAAGAGTTTCAGTTAGAGCTGGCAATTTGACCTCAGACTTAGATAAAGGCCATTTACAGCTGTCTTTACAAACATCAGAAAACATCTAGCTGTTGTCTAGTTAGTTAAACGACCTGTCAATCAATTTAAGAGTGATCCTTGGTGCTGTTGGTCTTTGCAGTGCAGAACAACACGGAGGTGCTGTTATTACACCATGTTTGTGTGTGTACATGTGGACTCTAAGGTTCCCATGATGGCTTTTCTCTTCAGTCATCACAGGCGGTGTTGATGTTGCAGCACACACATGTTGACCTGCTGGTGGAAGCAGTGCTGTGGCTGTGACACTGAGTCTTGTGGTGGAGCTGGTGGTTTTAACATGTTGCCATGTCTAAGTTGGAGTGCCAGATTAATGATCAGACAACAAACTTTGTTTTAAGGTAGCTGCTTTTTTTTTTTTGCTTCCAGGCACCAATTTTTTGTAACTTTTACACAAAAAAAGACCATCAGGCACTTTATAAGAAATGTGTCTGGAAACAGTTGAATAGTCTAAGACTACAGGTAACCTACAGGCAAAAGAAAGCATCTTATCCATAAGAGCAACAGTATTTTAAAAATCCTGGCTGAAGCCTCGTCTGCACCTGTTCACACAAAACACAAAGGTAACAACAAACACAAAGTCTTCAGTTTCAGTTTGAGTTTGAGTTCAGAATCAGAATCAGAATCCGCTTTATTGGCAAAGTACGTGTTCACATACAAGGAGTCTGACTCCGGGTTTTAAGTTGCTCTCAGTGTTACACACAGAAGAATTAAAAAGCTAAAAACAGGGAGGACAAAGACGGTAAAAACAAACATATTACATACTGTATATACAAGTAGGTGAAAAAAATAGGTGTATATATAAATATATAGTATAAAAAGCTAAAAAAAAAAAAAAAGAAAGTCAAACTGTTTCTGTAAATTATAAACAAATACCAACAGTGAAAATGAATACACATTGAATGATTAATGTAATAGATTACTTTCTATACAAGTGGGTGGTTAAATATAGTATATGCATGTCTATATAGAGTATACAGAGCGTGCAGGATTTATATTTGACAGATAGATGATACAAACATGTTAAAGCACAGTGTGTATTTGAAACTGTAAATATATAACTAATAATTTGTAGGTGAGTGGATGTTTTAGTGTTACAGGGTTACTGACATTATATATGACTGGTGTTAACTGTCAATCAGAGTGATGGCCTGTGGGGAGAAACGGTTCTTGTGTCTGGTTGTTTAGTTAAACTTAACTAAACTTCTTAAACAGCGAATCTCAGTCAGTTTTATCTGTTTATCTGTAACAGGATTTCCACACAAATCAGATGATCCTGAAATAAGAAGAACATTTTATAACTGTATCTGTAAGAATTTGACTTTTTAAAAAATGCATAAAACAAAGGAGAATCTACAGATTTATACCTTTTATTAAATAATAATTCCAATAACCAGCAACAGTCACGCAAAAACAAATAAAATCAACAACAAAATCCTCTCAAATAATTCTGTCGTCTCCATCCTCCTCGCTGTCAGACACTGAACGCTTTCTTTAATCTCTGCTACTGTTTTTTCTTCCTCTCCTCTCACTGACCTCCTCCTCCTCCTCCTCCTCCTCACTCTCTTTGTTAAGGAGTTTGTGGAGGATGTATATTTTATGTGCGGCTCTGGAGGCTTTTACCATTAATTATAGAGAAACACTAAGCTCTCCATTTGCTGGACAGATGTTATTTTTTACTTAAGGAGAGAAAGGGGACTGTTCCATAATTCAGAGGTAATCCCGCTCACCAGAGAACAAATAAATAAATGAATAAATAAATAAAGCAAAAGCAAAAACCACAAACATTTGGTACAGCGCTCCTGCGTGCTCAGACATGTAACGCAGCGGCCGACACACACGCACAGATTTCCTCTGTGTTCGGCCTTTAAGTGCCCTCCACGTAATAAATATGGAACAGCTGCTTTATCATTTCATTTCTTATTCAATCGGCTTCTCCCACAGTATTTCACAAAATCACACACACACACACACACACACACACACACACATAATGCCAAACCTTTCTCAGCTTCACAACAATAGATGTGAAAAAAATCAAGCTGGAATATTTGGTACAAATCTGGATTAAAAGAATAAAGATGTTGACCAAAGGCAAAGCAGAAATGAACATATTTAACCTTTAAAAATCTGGAAACATCATCAAAAACTCTTGCTGTGCAGCCACGTAGAGCTGATTGATTAGTCAAATGATAGTAAATTAATTAACAACAATTATGATGATTGAATCATCATTTTAAAAGTCATTTATCAACCAAAAATACCAAACATTATCTGCTTCCAGCTTCTCAAATGTGAGGGTTTGCTGCTTTTCTCTGTTTTCTTTCATTGCAAACTGAATATCTTAAACGTCACTTCGGGTATTTTTCAGGGTCGTAGCAAATATTGAGGACACTGAGGTCACGTCCTCTGTAAAATGTCTGAGATTTGGGGGAATTTAATGTCAGCAAGATGAGCTTACAATCATACTGAGTATTTTTAGGGCTGATTCTGATATATTTTTTAGACTAAATATCTTAAAATTGTACTTTTCTTTAGTCTAAAAACTGAATACCTGAAAATAAAAGGGATGTTTCTGTAGTCACATACCAAGTAGTGAGGAGGAGACATTTAGAGCATAATGTAGAGAGATAAAGTTTACAAAAACTGAACAGTTCAATGAATAAATTGAATGTGAAATTAAGGTGTTTTTTAAAATATCCCCCAAAACTGTACAGGGTTTGGTCGGTGTCTAGTCAACAATGTATAAAGGCAGTGTGTTGTGAGGGCAAAGCTGGACTCGTGAGCTGAGTATTTTTGGCTACAGACCTGCTAGTTTTTATTATGTTTTGCCATTTTATGAGACCAATGAAATGATTAACCCCTCAGCTGCAGCCCTACAGTCAATGTTTATTCTCAAATCTATTAAACCTTATTTTAAAGTCATTACGAAATAGCCAGTCTGTGCAGTCAAACTTTGTTCAACTTCATTTAAAATTCTAGTCAAGATTCCAAAGTTTCCAAAGAAACCAAATATTTTGGGGAAATGTGTGTAAAAATGACACAAGACCTCCAGGTTTTGACTATTTTACTGACTTTTTATTTACGTGTTGGAACAAGCAGATTCAGAATATCTGTGTGATGTTGTTCGTGTGGAAATAAGATTTTTTTCTAAAATTATTATTTAATTAAAATAGAATTAAATACCTGTATACTGCAGACCAGCCAGCCCAGAATAATATCTGCATTCTGACATAATTTACATATAATTAACCTAAAATCTTGATATTAAATTCTGCCAACACTCTGCAAACTCCAGATGTCTTGTTCATCTTTTTATACTTATTTCCCCAAAACTCTATTTGTTGTTGTTGTTTTGGAAAGTTTGAGCTCATTTATCCTCTAAACATCCTGTGATCACCTCGTATGTCCCATTAAGTATCTTTAAGGTTGGAAAAATAATATTATTCTGTCTGTCTGACAGTATATAATATAAAGTTGTTCCAACTCTTCAGTGAATTTAAATCCTGTTTTTACTGAGTGAAATGTAAACATCTACAGCTCCATTTTAACTGGTCAAACTCATTGATCGTGTGTTATGACAGAAAGTGATGGAGATTGTTTTCTACCATCCCATCAAAAGGAAATATTCTAGATGTGTTGTGCTTCATTTTACACAAATTACCCAAAACTTCTATTTAGCCTGACGTATTTGATATGTTTGAACCTCTTCTTTTGGGGCAATGAAAGACATCTAAAATATGTCTGTTTTAAGGAATGATGCAGCCATAAAAACATGGTGGTTGAATATTTCACACAGCATAATCATTGTAAGTGTTGGAGCAAGTAGACCCAGAATATACTGAATATGTGATGCTGTTATACAGTGTAGAAAACCCCTAATTTGAGGAACCATAAGGAGAAGTTTGAGGGGAAACAGGCTAAATATACGTGAAACACCTCAAAATGTCTGGTTTTTCTCCAGATATTAAAAGTATTCATGTAATAGCAGGTCAGTGATGTGTTCATGTGCAGTCTCAGTCTGCCATGTTGTGTTGGCGTCAGTGTGTGACGTGCAGGTTTGATTTCAAGCCTTGGGGTTTTCGGGGTCTTGGGACCACTCACTTACCCTCCCTCCGGCAAGCTGAAATCGCACCCCTGGGCCGGTGGATGACCCTTAACCACCCCCCCACCCCCCACCCCCCTGCACACACACACTCTCTCTCACACACACACACACACACACACACACACACTGTTAAGCACTTACTTCTCACACACACACACACTCAGTGAAAAAGGGTCGGGCTTGGCAGAGGAATCCCATCGTTTTAGAGAGGGATCCCATTAAAAGTGCATGAGTGTGTCTGTCTAGGAATCAAGACACCCGCTCTGCTGCTCAGCCGATAGCTCTGCGTGTGTGTGTGTGTGTGTTATTTATTCATGCACAGAGTTATTAGAGCATCCTGTGGCGGGCATCACTCACTTCTCGCTGGACACACCGAGGAGCTGTGGAAGGTTGAGTGAAATCTGGAGGTTCTGCAGCTTTGTCCTCCAGGTTTGAGTTTTCAGGTCTTCAAGGGATCATTAACTCGTCGACCTCTGACCCTGGATTACACAGTGACCATCCTGCAAACACACAATCTTTACATCTTTAAATCATATTCAAATCCCCCCCAAAAATTAAATGACACACCCAGGATATGCAGTCTTGTAGGTGAGGAGGTTTAGGGCACTGATCATCTTCTCTGCCTGGTTACAGGAGCTGACTGTCCTTCACTCAGACCTGAAATTCAACATTTTGCATTTACATGAAAAGACATTAAGATTCAAACACTGATCCAGAGAAATGAGTGAAGACATCGGAGCATGCAACGGGAAAAAAAAGTGAGATTAAGGAAAAGGAGAAGCAGTCCGCACGCTGAATTCTGCAAGATTCTTTTAAATGATGCAACATTTCAAGCCTGAAGGTCTTCGTCAGGTCAGAGCTCTTCTTCCTGTATGTGTTGTCCTTTTGTCCTGCACCAGCTACGGTTGGACGTGAACACTAACCACCTACTTTGCTTTAAACGTGAGATTAAACATCATGTCTTATTAGCCCCCACCAATAACATTCTGAAATTGAAGTTGTAAAATAAGTACAGTAAAGGTTCTGTTTGATTTCACTATATAAGATAATTCACTTCTCACATTTACAGTGTTGAAAATTAAATGAGATCTTCAGAAACATGTAACAATAATTATCAAACTAACCTAAAAACTTACATGTTTCTAAGCTTTTTAATTTAGAAATATTTCTAAATTAAATCATCATTAATATATCTAATTTATATTATTAAAAGATCACAAAAAAAGTCATTTTACCAAATGTACAGGACGTTAAATACGTTTAAATCAAGTCAGGATCAGACATTAATAAAGCTTTCTTCTTTCTCTTATTTTACATGCAAATATTATTATTTGTGCATGAAAACTTAATGTCACACCAACTCCATAAACAGCACTTACTAGCTTCTGTTAGCCAAAATAAAAATGTGCAAAGACTAAACAAGTTTAATTTATGTTCGCTGCTCCGATTCATCTTTCAAACTCTCGTCACATCTTTTTCATGAAAATAGAAAATAATAATAGAAATAAAACGATTTAATCCAAATATAAAGACTCACAGTAAAGACACAGTCCCGGTTGGTTTTCTCACCTAAACATCTGGTTTTCTCCGCGGTCTGTCGGTGTGATGTTCCGATCAGCACCGAGCAGAGAGAGAGCACTGCGGCAGACTGCTGCTGCCGCTGCTGCCGGGCTGCGGCTCCTCCTCCGACCAGCAGGCGGCGCTGCTCGCACACAAACCCGGCGGGGCTGTGAGGCCACAGAGGGGCCAAAGCGGACCAGCAGGTCCACATAACAACAGACTCACTACAGAGAGGTCAGAGAAACACAGAAACAAACAAAGGGCATCTTATTTAATCATTATTCTTATTTATCGTCTTATTCTGTGGATGAAATGGCTGACCGTCACTCTGTTATCACTTTTTATTTCCACCTTGTTTCAGCATTTAGTTTGTCTTATTTTCTCTTCTACTCTCCTTGTTTCCTGTCCTCCTCCTTCTCCTCCTCCTCCCCCTTACCCCTTCCTCTCCTTGTTTTTCTCCTCGCTTTCCTTATGTCTTTCCTCATCTCCTTCCTCTCCTCTTCCTCTCCTCTCAAATCCTTCTTTCTTTCTTCTTGTTCTTTGTCTTCTTGTCTTCCTCTCCCTATCTTCTTTACTTCTTTCTCTTCTCGTCCCCTCTTTCATCTCCTTGCTTCCTCTGGTTGTTTCCTCTCCTCTTCTGTCCTTTCCTCTTAGCTTCTGTATCCGTCCTTTCCTCCTCTCCTTTCCTCCTTTCTCCTCTCCTCTTGCTTCTTACTTGTCTCTCCTCACCTTCTTCCTCTCCCCTTGTTGTTTTTTATTCTCTCCTCTTTTTCTCACCTGTTATTACATCTCCTTGTTCTCCTCTCTTCCTCTCCTCTCCTTTCTACCTCTCCCTATTTCCTTTTCTCACATCTCCTTTCCTCACTTTCCTTCTCTGTATCCTCCTCCCTTTCTTTTGTCATTCTCCCCGGCTTTCCTCTCCTTCTTCCTCACCTTCTCTTCTCCTCCTTCTCTCTCCTCTTGCTTTCCTCTCCTCTATTCCTTCCTCCTCCTCCCCTTCGTCCTGGCCACGCTCCAAGGGCGGATGGAGGGGGAGCATCTGGAGCGCGCTCAGTGGCGTTGACAGCTGTCACTTTGGCTGGTGCTAATGCAGACGGGCTAACCTGAAATGAGCAGGGACAGGCCTGAAGCTCAGCGCGTCACTGACCGCCTCCTCCTCCTCCTCCTCCTCCTCCTCCTCCTCGGGGAGAGGTAGCAGCAGAGTACGGGGTGAGGGCTGAGGTGCAGGGTGCTGTGGTGGGTTGGGAGAGATAAGGCAGCGGATATAAGAGGGGTCAGCGGGGTCACAGTGTGGTTAGCACTGACAGCAGGGCTCTGAAAGTGATCCAGCAGCAGCGCTAACAGAGAGGCAGAAAACAAGACAGGATGAGGAGGAGGAAAACGACGGAGGAAGGAGAGAGGATGAGGAGCAGTGATGGAAGAGGAGGATGGGGACCATTAGGGGGCCGGATCCCAAACGTTTTGGGCCTGTGAGCACTCATTTTAATTGTTTTTAGATCCTGAAGAGGTAAAAATCCAAAAGCCAAAAAAATGATTTCACTCTCTAAAAAGAAGCACCTTTCTTAAGTTAAAGGTGAAGATTTCAAAGGTCAAGAGTGAATTTTAAATCTCAACTTTTAAGCCAACATTGAAGTGTTTAAAATAGAAACGTGAACATTTTATTAGTGGCTAACAAATCATTTATTAATGCTTTATGGATCACTTATAAGTCATTAGTAAGTGATTCCCATCTTGTACCTGGAGTACTTCGGCAGTTGTCGGGGGGTACATGGAAGGATTGTGAGACAGACGTTTATTAGGCCTCAAGGAAACACTGAATGTAAACATAACTTTGTTTGTTTTCCAGCGGTGGAAGAAGTAGCAACACAGTGTAGAAATACTCTGTTACAAGGAAAAGTCCTGCACTCAAAATTTAAGTACAAAAGTATTAGCATCAAAAAGTAAAAGTACTCATTATGCAGAATAATGTATATTATATTATTGAATTATAATCATTGCTGCATTAACATGTACATCACTTTAATGTTGCAGCTGGTAAAGGTGGGGCTCATTATTAACTATATATACTGACGGGTAAGGATCAATAATCATAATACATCATAATTAATTTGTTGATTTTATTTTGCATTATTAATCTGAATCTGCAAAGTAACTAAAGTATCAAATAAATGTAGTGGAGCAGAAATATAAAGTAGCACAACATTTAAATACTCAAGTGAAATGTACTTTACCTTTAAAGTACAGTACTTGAGTAAATGTACTTCAGCCCACACATGACCCCTCACATTTATCTCGTGACCCGTTGTGGGGTCCCCAGCCCCACGTTGGGAACCACTGAATTAGAGAGAGGAGATGGGATGAGAGAGAGAGACATAGAGGGAAAACAGAGGAGAGCAAAGTTCAGGAAACAACAGCGGAGGGATGAAGATGACTCCTGCTCATTATAACGCCTGGTGTCAGTCTTTGTCTTTCCTCCTGTGTCTCTATGAATGTCAGATGCATGCTCACTTTAACTCTCTCTCTCTCTCTCTCTCTCTCTCTGTGTGTGTGTGTGTGTGTGTGTGTGTGTGTGAGCGTACTGCATATCCACAGTGCATGCTGATTCAGCTCGTTATCTGATGGAGCCGCAGACAGAATGAGTTTAAATCTCAGCATCGCCGCAAGCTCTCACACTGCCTCATCTACTGTTTGCACTCTCTCTCTCTAACACACACACACACATACAAACACACACACACTCATACTGTACACTGCACATATAAGGCTTCACAGGTACACACACTATAAGTGAGAGGTACAATAGACAACACAAGAGTGAGAAAGAAAAACATGGTATTTTACAGAAGGTGAAATGGCTTTAGGGAAGTATCTGGACACCAGTTACACCCATATGTCATATCTGAACATGTCATTACCAAATCATGGGCATTGATGTGCTGCTCTAACAGCCTCCACTCTTCTGGTTTCAGACGTTTCACCAGATTTTGGAACCTGATGCTGGGTGATAAAAGTCTGGCTCGGTGTTCCAGTTCATCCCTAAGGTGTTGGATGGGGTTCAGGTCAGGGCTCTGTGCGGGCCAGTCATGTTCTTTCACACCAAACTGGGAAAACCATTTCTTTACGGAGCTGGCTTTGTGCACGGGGACATCGTCAGGAAAGAGACAAACACAAACTGTTGACACAAAGTTGGAAACATAATATTTATACATACATATATATATATAAATATATATAGTATGCTGGAGCTTTAAGAGCTTAGACCAAACCAGGTGAAACAGACCCAGGCCAAAAGTACACAAAAGTATGTGGACAGGGATGTCTGCATACTTTTGGCCATAAGAGTTTATGTCACTGTAGCCAAGAGTACACCGACAGTATTAGCAATGTATCCAATGAAAAGGCTTTAATTTCAAATACATGCAAGACAAGTCTGCTTAGGATGGACAGGGATAATAAGGATAATACTTTGGCATTAGTCAAAGCTTTGCAGTATATTAGCCGTATGAAAATAAAGACTTCAATATTGACAAAACAGCAAAAGCTCACAAGAATGAGTAAAGCTACTGCAAGAAAAGGCCAAAAATAACTAACTCAAGTGGCCACAGATATTAAGCAACAATTACAACTAAACCACTCTCTTAAGTACCTGCTGCAAAGAAGCTCGCTTGGTGTCTCCAAGACTGGCATGAATGTTGGCAAAGACCCAGGACAGCTTCAGAAGCACTATGAACTATCTCCCTGAGTCTAATGTGACATCTTGAGTGCTAGTTTTGTCCAACCAACAGTCCAAAATATGAAGATGTTCAATTTATAATGACATAAAACAGAGAAAAGCAGCTAATCCTCTAACTCTATCATCAAAATGTATATTTTTACTACTTATCTCACAGCTAAATTCAAATAAATAAAAGTGTGGCCCCGCAGACCACGTGAGGGTGAACAGACAGTTAACACATCTAGTGGAGGTTTTACAGGGTAATGACTCTCATTTAGGGATTATCCCAAAGTAAAAACTGACAAATTTTTCAACCAACCCCTCTTGGTAATTTGAGCTCTGGGCCTGGTGAGCCTGTACTGGTGCAATAATCAGGATAATCTGCCTGTAATCACTGGATTACAGCAGGTTAGGGAGACTGTCCTCTTTGGCGGAGCCCTCCTCTGGATCTAAACTCTAATTCATTAATCAACTAATGCCCATTCAAGGCCCGCTTAGAGACGCAGAGAGACTCAGCAGAGCTCTGAGAGAGGGAGCTTCAACCCACTGCTGGGCCCATCATTACACAGACAAGCATTGTTCAAACAGAACTTTATTTTAAGGGTAAGGCTGAATATTTTATATTTTTCTTATTGTCAACAAATCCCAATCAGCAATGTGTTCATCCATCTCTCAGTACTTTCTGACTTCCTGTCTGTGGCTCTCAGCTCCAAGCTCATTGGTTCCTATTGAAAATCTTTAAAAACGTTTCAAAAATATATAATTTCATTTTTCATTCATTCATTTTTAATTGAAAAGGCTCAGTAATTTCCTAAAACAGCTGGTCACTGTAGTTTTTAGCCAAAGTTACTCAAACAGGAGGAAATAGTGCATTAGTTAGGGACTATTTTCAGCGGTGGATGAATCCACATTTGGTGCTCTGGTGAGTTTTTGGGGCAGCAGGACGGTGTGTGTGGGACTGAGATCAAATAAACTACAGTGTGTGTGTTGATGGTGATGAAGGAGCAACAGTGAGGCTCACTGACGTGTTTTTAATAATTTTTGGATGACAATGGAGCTCTATGGCTCAGAGGAAGAAGATATATCAGGCTGTGATATACACAGAATACTTAAAGTAATGAGACAAGAGTTGAAGGTACAAATACGTCTTTTGAATAAACTGTGAACTTACTGACCCGTTAGTGACCAAGCTAGTGCCCTGACAGCTTGCTTGTTAACTGACAGGTAGAAAGCCCATAAACGTTACAGAAAAGAGGGAACAGAAAGAAACTCAGAGAGCTACTGTAACTGATTAGTGCTAGCATGTTAGCCGTTAGCTTTCCAGCTACGTATTTCCCTGCGAGTTGTCCCTACGTCACCAAACCTCACTGTGCCACTTTCCAGTGTGACCGAGTTATTATCCTTTAACTTCAAGTGAAGATCCTTTCTGAAAGTGCCAAATTAGTGAGAAAAGCCTATTATTATTATTATTATTATTATTATAATCAAGTTATCCTGACTTGGGAGTGCGTACGCAGAATTCACGATGGTTAGCTGCCAGCCCTGCAGTCACACTACATAAATATCCTAAATTAGCTTCTGTTCTGTTACATACTTTTAGAGATTCACCAACAAGTAAAACCAGATACAAACCAGTAGTGTGTGGCTCCTTTTAAATGAGCTAAATTGATTCTATGAGAGTAAATATTGGATTTCATGTTGATGTATCTGCCAGTGATGGTGATGGTTTGCAGACATGTTGCTTAGTGGTTTATTGACGCTTCTTCTGTAGGTGTTTCAGGTGGTTTTTTCCACTTAGCTGCTATAACGTTCTGAATGATATGATGTGAACACATAGTCTGACTAAAGAGTTGAAACAAGCTAATACAGTAGACGTAAAACAACAAATACAACTTTATCTGTATGTATCAGGATGAGTGCTGGTGGTCATGACTATGAAACATACTGAATCTGTGACTCTCCTCCCCCTCATGCAGCCGGCGTCCCCTCTGTGGGGCCACAGGTCCGGTGTGAAACGCACGCAAACATTTAAATATTTCAGACAGTACTCTTGCTCACCAACCAACCAACCAGCCAACACACACACACACACACACACTGAGAGAGAGAGAGAGAGACGGCGGCGGCGACAGCTTCATAAATAGTCCATGAGGAACGGACGGCCCCTCCTCGCCACAACCTGTCAAAGGCCCACAATGATTTATTGATTTCTTTATTTGTCACATAAAAAGGGAAACTCGCTCCTCATGTCTCTCTGGTTTTTCTCTCTTTCTCACCCGTCGTCTTCTTCCTCCCATCATCTCTGCTCTGAAAAAAAAAGGGGAGGACAAATCGCCAGTTGACAGGTTGAACAGGAGGGAATTCCCCGTGTGTGTGTGTGTGTGTGTGTGTGTGTGTGACTGCATCTGTTTAACTGTCTTTGTCATTTTCTTTCTTTCTTTCTTTTTAATAACACAGCCTTGTTTATATGTCAGAGCAAAGAAATACATTGTTTTACAGTGTAAATTACAAATACAGCAGGGTTAAAATACATTCCTTCCTTTCTTCTTTCCTTTCTTCATCTTTTTATTCCATTTCACTCCTTCCCCAGTTCCTCTCATCTTCCTTCCCTTTTTCCTGTCTTTTCTTTCCTTTCTCCCTTGTTTCCTCCCTTTCTACCTTCCTTTGCTTTTTTTCATTCTTGTTTCCTTACCTTTCTTTCCCATCATCTCCTTCCCTTCATTCTTTTCTTTCCTTCCTACCTTCTTCCCTTCTATATTTTCTTCTTTCCTTTAATTTTTCTTCTTCCTTGTGTCCTTTCATTTTCTTTCTTGTTTCTTTTCCTTCCTTTACTGCATTACTTGATTCCTTCCCTTCATTTTTCCTCTTTTCTTTCATCCATTTCTTTCCTTTCTTTCTTTCCTACCTTCTTTCTTTTATTTTCTAAATTATTTAATTTAATTTCCTTCCCTGCCTTTCTTCCACCCTTTCCTTTTTCCTTCATTCTTTACTTTACTGTTTTGCTTTTCTTAATTCTTTCCTTTCATTTCCCTCCTTCCTTGTGTTTTTTAATTTTCTTCGTTCTCTCGTTCTTCCTTCCTCTTCCATCCTGCCACTCTTTCCTTTCCTTCCTTACTTCCATTCTTTCCATTAATCCCTCCCTCGCTGTTATACACTCTACTGTCACATTTCCTGTCCTTCCTTGAAGGTGTCCCACTCTTCCATCCTGCACCCACAAACCTAAACTAGATGTTATGTGAGGCTCTGCAGAGCGTCATTCAGTCCCAAAGCAGTGGAGGCTGACAGGGACAGTCGTGTGCTGCTGAGGACACGAGGTTGACAGAACAATGAGACGTCTTCAGGTTGTTTTATTCCCTCCAGACTCTCTCTTCTCTTTTACTCACCTTCAGTCTGTCCTCTCCCCCCAAAGTAAACCTCACTCCCTCTCATTTATACGTATGGACTGCTGACCCTCACTCTTTGTCTGTCTGCTTCCTCTTCCTCTTCCCTTCTCTCTGTCTGTGTCCCTGTCCATCCATTCCTCTCTGTCCCCCCTCCGTCTATCTGTCCCCTGCTTTCAGAGCCTCTCTGAGCGCTGGCAGCCTGTCGATGAGAAGCATTGGTTGGCGGCCGGCGCAGTCGATGACCCTGACAGTGTGCAGTTATCGTTCTAATTAAGATGCCACACTTGAGTTAAACCGCAGCATTAGGATTTGATGGGGAATTGATCAGGGTGTCAGAGGCGGAGTGAGACAGAGAGAGAGAGATGGGGAGGGGGTAGATATGGTCGGAGAGGAAGACAGGGTGGGAGGGGTTGACATAATGTAAGGGTATTTGGAGCGAGGGAGGGGTAACAAACAGGGTAATAGAAAAAGACAAAGAAAGAGAACTTGAGTGAGACAGAGAGAGAAGCAGAGACAGAGGAGGACAGTGGCGGCAGGACACAGAGTGGACCAACTCCTGCCATGTTTCTTAGGCATGTAGTTGTAGTACGGTGGCCCTGAGGTGCAAAAAATAACATTTTGAAAAACAAAATGACCGAAAGCTCAGACAATAAATTGCAAAGAAGATGAAAGTGCAGATATTTTTCTTTTTGTTTTCATTGACACTATTTTTTACATTATTACAAAGATATTCCTACATGAATTGTAGTTATACAAACATACAGTACAATGTGTAACTGAAACTGAATACAGCAAAACCAACAGCATATTGGCACAGCTGCACATGCATTTCCTTTAAGAGGTCTCAGCTTTGATCATGATCTTGTAAAGTTATTTTTTCTTTAACTTAAAGTTGCTCAATGCTGAACCGTACGAGTACTTTACTTACTTTTTTTGTTTTACAAAGGAAAAAAAAATCAAAATACCGGAATCAAATACCGCACAGTATATACTTAGTATAATATAAATATTGTCTTGTACATACAAGATAATAATAAGATAAGTGTGTAATAAATGAATGACAGATTATATTCTTTTGATAGGAAGATAAATCTTGTGGTGATTAAAGAACAAAATTGGATGTGGACTTTTTGTAAATTTAAATGTAACTTATCTGATTTCTTTGAGCATTACATTAATTTGTCCATTAATCTTTATAGTCACTAATAAGTCAGGTTTGATCCTCCATACAGGGACCTCCATGGATCTTGCTGTATGTTTGTGGAGTCTGAGGAGCAGCAGGGCGAAGGTTAAGATAATCCTTGATTCCACTTGATCACCAAGTCAATATCCTCAATGACAGGAGCTGAGTGTGTGTGTGTGTGTGTGTGTGTTTGCATCCTCTGCACATTAGTCTGACACTGAAAGCTTTGACAGTTTCTTATTGCTTCTGTCTCTTGGGGTTTGACTTGAACCACACACACACTTACTGTAAATGACGGAGCTGCTGCTTCATACAGAACATCAACAATAAGTACGTTCACTCACTAACTGTTTGCAAACACAAGTAAACACAACACACACTGCTGCACCGGTGGGTAGGTTCACATTAGAAAACCGTGAGTGTGTGATTACACGCAGCAGAACAGCTGTGTGTCCGGGTGCATATATGTGCTGCAGATAAATATGAATGAGCAGCAGATAGGCTTCATGCATTAAAGTGGGTGCGGCGATGCATATTCACTCAGCTCACTGCACACATTCACATGCATTTTAGTCACATTCTCACACAGGACTTTACCAACAACTCTGCACGCACAACACAGTGGGCTCCCCAGCCTGCAGAGGAGGGACCGGTCCAGGGCCGAATTAGATATCGGCTAAGAAGTTTTGTTCATGGGTGAGCAGTGAGTGTGTGTGTCATCAACATTAGTGGTGGAAGAAATATTAAGGTCTTTTACCTAAATAAAAGAATCAATATCACAATGTTAGTAACATAATTAATTTAAGTACAAGTACAGAAGTATTATTAGCAAAACATACTTAAAGCAACAAGTCCTCCAACCCAAACAACCACATAGGTTATCTGTTCCTAACCTCTAATACGACCCACAGGAGCGTTTCCTAAATTAGCGCCCCAACTGGTGGCAGGAGATATGACTCCCAAAACAACATACGTATATCATGGTAACAATAACAAACACAAGGTTAATGTTGTGAAGCGGTCGTAGTTTGGTTAGGTTTAGGAAAAGATCATGGTTTGGGTTAAAATAAGTATGTTAGTAAGTTAAGAGTAAGTTAAGTTATGTGATGTTAAAATAAGTCAAGGTTGACTTTTGATTTCACACGGGACACAAAGAGCGGTCTCCTGGGTGAAAGTCCTGTATTTCATCCATCCACCCTGACCTCCTCCCTACGTGGACTTTGTCACTCTTTACACTACCTCACCTGACTTCCTCCTTTGCTCCCGTCATAATTACTACGCCCACTAGAGGTCACCGTACATACAAATGTAAATATTGGTTGTAATAAGCTGCTGCACAGACGACCTATACAGACGTATTTTTGGGGAGGACAGTCTTCTGAATCACCTCCCACACCTCCAAGTTATTCAGCGGCACAAATATAACAGCTATCTTCAGTTGTTGGAGAAACCATCAACCAATCAGAGCTTTGTAAGAATCATCATCTTCCTAGCTAGCTAGCTACATAGCGGCAAAACAAATTGCCTCAAAAATGGCAACAATTGTGGATGAGACCGAGATCAACATAGCTGTGCAGGTTTTCAAGTTGGCTTACAAAAATGTTAACTCTTAAATCAACATATTTCTTCAATCAGTGTAAAAGAAACATTAACTGCTCCAAGCAACCGCCACTGCAGCTTCTGCATCAACTGAAAAATGACATCAGTGGAACAGATACCACTGACTGGTCAGGGCAAAACAAAATAACACCTCACAAACTCAGGACGGCATTGTGAATAATCACAATGTCAGACTAAATAAGGTGAAACAAAATAAAATGAAATAGCAATTAAGTCTGATTACAAAGCTAACTTAAAGCCACTATGTTTAGAATTTGAAAATGTCCAACTTTTGTTACATTTAAGATCTTTTGGACTGTTTTTTTTTTAACAAAACAAGACATTTAAAGATGTCACTGTGGGCTCTGGGAATGAGTGACATTTCATAGACTATAAAATCAGTTGACTGACGGACTGACGAAAAATAACGATGAATCAATAAAGAAAATAGTGTTAGTTGCAGCTGTAGTGGTATCGGTATTATATCAGAAAGGAAACCGTGTTATTGAGCCACATCTACCCTTTGCTCTTGGCTGTATTATCATGCCTCCGAGTGTGTGTGTGTGTATGTATGTGTGTGTTCACTTGCGTCTGTGTCGGGTCTGGTCAGTCAGAGTCCTTTCAGGCAGCTGTTAGCAGCAGACAGCACTCCGAGTTCAGGTGTCACTCATGCTTCCTGTCAGTGTTGATGATGAGCTCGTCCCTCAGGTGTTTTATGTCACTATGTCCTTCTTCCACTCAGACAGCAGACTTATCAGGGCAGACATAAGGTAAGTCTCACAACATGACAGTACAGTCCAGATTTGGACTGACAGCTCACGAGCACCTTCCATCTCTCCTCCTCCAGCTGCAGCTTTTAAAAATAATTCACTATCTTCTACAGACATGGGATAACCATTTCAGAAATTGGTTTACCAACATGAAGCGAGGCTAAAGTTGTTCAGTTAGACTAAATAAATTCAAATTGTTTTGTCCATTATTGGCTTTGTTTTGCCGCCATGTTGTTGATGTTTATTCATCGCCTCCAACCATGATGCACGTTTTTCACCTTGCTACAGCTTTGTCCTGCTCCTTTACGTGTGTTCATCAAGTTGGTCGTGCCAAATCTTCCAACGGTGATTCCGACTCTCAAAACACTCATGTTGCACATGACATTTAGCTTTTTTTTTTTCTCCATTAGTGTAAAATATCTCCACGGAGCTGCTGCTTGTGCTATACAAAGTTAGCCTAGAAACCAGACGAACTCATGTTTTATTTGCCACATTTATTTATCTAATATGGGGCGGGTTTGATACGATGACTGTACAGAGGAGCACTGTTGAGGCATTTTCGTGAATAATAATAAGACAGTTGGCATTCGAGCCCATGTTATTCCCAATGTCTAAATATGTCACATTTAAGAAATACCACCTCTGTAATACTTCCCCGTGCGGACATGGATATTCTGATTCGACTTGGAGTTGGCGGATTGGTGCACAACCTTTTCAGAGCCCTCTGCGTCTTTGAAGCAGTCGGCTCTCGATTCCTTTAATCTGCTGCTGTTGATGCCGACGCTTCTTCATTCGAATCGGCTTGTTTTTCTTCCTCTTCTCATCTTCTAAAAACTGGTAAATCCCGGGTCGATTCTTGAAAGTAGGTTGGTATGCTACACACTGTAGTCCCTTTACATTTTTTACGTCACTCAAAGCTACGTTACACCTTTCGTTGCTCTGATTGGTTGTAGGTCTATCCAATTGCATCCAGAGGCATTTTGGTGTGCGCCCGTTGATAACGCCCCCTTGGAAATCGAAAATGAACTGAGAGGTTTCAGACTGATTTGCATCTGTGAATTGGTCTGGCGATGTCAGGTTAATACAAAGTATCTACTGTTGTTATCGTGCAGAGTTGCCAAGTGCTGCAAACCAAATAATCGTACAAAGGCTCCAGAATTGTTGTATTTCAGGGCTAACTATTGTAAACCCAGTAAATCCAGACTGCAGCTCACCAAGAACTGAGTTTGCAATGTAAACAAATCTGTGTCAAAGGTCTGTGCCAAGGTTCACAGTGGATCCATGGCTGCAAGTTGACTTCAGTGTTCGGAGTTAGATTAACAGCTTTCACATCAGTGTATACGAGCAGAACCACACAGGCAAATGCACCAAAGTTCATTTGAACCATACAAAAAGGTTAAAGGTTAGGTGTGAAGGCACGCTGAGTGTCTGCAGCACTGGGACAAAGAAACTTTTTAGTCTCCAGTCCAGGATCAAACTGATCGACTGAAGGAAGAATGAGTTGACAGTGAGTAATAGGCTGAGCACTTCAATTTTACATAAAGGAGACATATTCAATTGAACAAACCCTTTTTAAATGATCATTATGAAAGAAAAAAAAAAGGGTTTGGTAGCAATGTGACCCCTCGCCTTGTCTTACAAGGCTGTTATAACCAACCTGACAACGAAACGTCGTTTAAAATCGAAAATGTTCTCAGTAACATTTAAGACCCTCAAGGCTATTCCATCCATTGATTACCACTGATGGCGATCATTTACATAAGTATGGGAATGTTGAAGGTTAGTTCATGCTAAAATGATTTTCTGAAACCGTTTCAGGTAATCTTCAAAAATAATGCATTTCCTATATAATATCAAGGTCCATGCATGCCCATCTCCATGCTCTCCTTCTCTCCCTCTCTGACGAAGGAGAAGAGCTATCGACTAACCATCAAATCTCCTATCTGCACAGCGGGCCATTTCTCCTTGTCTCAGCACTCCACACCTCCTCCATTATAGCTTACAATCTCATCTGAACAGGCAAATGACCCTATGAGACGTACAGAGCAAGAGAGAGAGAGGGAGAGACAGAAAGGAAGGAAGGAGGATGTAGAGAGAGAGAGAGAGAATGAGCAAAATGAGGATAGCATGGTTTTAATAGCATCCACCTGCCTGACACAAGAAACGTCTGCAGGAAAAAATGAGATGGATAACTGATAATAGGGGTGTGTATTTGTTTCTCTGGATGACGATTCAATACATATCTAGATACATGATTCACGGTCTGATACAAAACGGTTATGACACACTGTAATTCAAAGCTGATTGGGTACGATTCAGCTGTGATCTAAAGGATAACTCTGGTGTTATTCTATATTTTTCTTATTCAATACTCTCTCAATACTTTCTGACTTCCTGTCTGTGGCTCTCAGCTCCAAGCTCATTCCTACTGAAGACGTTAATCTTTAAAAACAGCTCACAAATATATAGTGTCATGTTTAAAACAGCTGCTCACTGTAGTTTTTATCAAACGGGGAAATAGTGCATTTGTTGGGGACTTTTTTCTGTGGCGGATGAATCCACATTTGGTGCTCTAGTGAGTATTTGGGGCAGCAAGACGGTGTGTGTTGGATTGAGTCAGTGTGTGTGTTCATGGTAATGAAGGAACATGTCACCCAGTGCAACAGTGAGGCTCACTGATGTGTTTTTAATAGTTTTTGGACAACAATGGAGCTCTGTGGCTCAGAGGAAGAAGATACATCAGACTGTGATACACACACAATACTTGTTAGTAGGATCAGTACATTGTTGGTTTTGGTCTCTTCATGAGATTTATTGACAATAAGAAAAATAAAGAATATCACCAGCCTAAACTGTTTTTATTAATCTTGCTCCAATTTGATAGGAATTCATATTTTTACTTGTTGAAGAATTAAAGTGTTTCCTCAATTTTCCTGAATTTATTATTGAAAGTTTTTAATGAAAAATGCCCCAGAAAATGACATCTACTGCCACACCAACACCAGGGCCAGTGTATCTGAGGTGGTAAAGGCAGTTGGTTTAATGGGCAGTTAACCATAAGGTAAATTCCAGACAGCTACTTTCTGCAGCATTTGAAAAGCTTTCCCAGATATACGTTGTATATGATCTATGTTGTTCTCATTTCCCCAAATCCCTACAACAGAGGTGGTGAGTGCAAAGTTAGAACGACCCATAGAGTCACAATGGCAACATTTATGGGAAATACGCCAGGTTGAAATATGCTGGAACTTTCCTTTAAGTTTGGACAAGAGCATCAGCCAAAAGTGAATGTAAAAAGTGTAAATGTAACAGCAGTATACATGGACAGCGAGTCACAAGGAGTTGGGATTTTTATTATCTTGGTTCCTGCGTCAGCGTCATCCATCGTAATTGAGCAGTTTTAACTAAGCAGCCTGAATCGGCCACATTCCTCTTTTTCCCATGGACCTCCTTGTTGTGCTCGTCATCATCACTTCCTGTTTCTACCCCCCTGCTGACCACTCATCCTCAGTGACTGTGGTGTCTCCACTGCGCTCTCAGACAGCACTGTCTGTGTTGTCCCGGCTGCCGTTCACCCAGGAGCTCTCCTGACCCCGCCGGCATCAGTACCTGCCCGTTACCGTGACAACTACATCCTGAGCAGTTATTGGTCCAGCCTGCCTGCCTGCCTGCCTGCCCGCCCGCCTGCTCCGACTCGCCTTCTGTTGGCAGCCATAACTCCTGGCAAATGAGGCTTATGATCCCTCGCCTCCTACGCCCTTTATGGGTGCTTGGGGAGACAATGGGGCGATGCAGACCCCCCCCCCTCTCTCAACTGTATTTCTCTTCACCCCCCCCTTTCCTCACACATATATATTTGGCTGAAAGTGGTCCATCACCCCCCACCCCCTCTCTCAGCTGCTCAGTGATGGATGGAGAGGCAGAGGAATTAACCTTGGCTTTATGGGGACTCCTCTGCCACTCTCCACTGCTGTCTGAGATCCCTGTTTGCCTCTCTGACTCTTTTCTCTTGATTGTTCTGTGTGTGTGTGTGTGTGTGTGTGTGTGTGTGTGTGTGTGTGTGTGTGTGTGTGTGTTTGAAGGGTTCCTCTTAGCGAACGCCCCATGAACAGGGCAAATGATGCATATTGAGAATTGCTTCCAAATGAGGAGCGATTTTTCTGTCCTCAACTGGAGGCAGTTAGTCATAAACACAGAGGGTGGTAGCCATGGCGACAAGTCTCAAATGTATGTTTGACATGAGATGACAGCGGACAAATGTGATAGATATTATAAACATACGACTTTGATCATGTTTTTTTTTTTTTTTTCCATCATTCATCTCAAAAATAATAAGGCTGTGTCCAAAATCACTCCCGTGTTCACACCTTCACTGTCCTGTACGTACAAACAGGGGACACATTCAAAGAATAAATGGCTGGAGAAACAAGCAGATGCTTCAATGCAAAAGGGGCATTTCTAGGAGTTGACAAGGTCTGGGGCGAAGCCTGGACCATGTGGGGCTGAGGTCAAGGTGAGCGCACATGCCGTGGGTGACTTTTTGTGTGGGTGGTCCCTGATGTTCTGCCTGAATTTCATTTAATTTTACTGCATTGTATGACTACTGCAAACATTACATTTGATTTGAATTTAATAGTAATGTTAAGACAATTGCTCTGGACAAAATGGACATCTGCAGGGCAGCGGAGATGTCTCAAACCTATGGCACCAGTTTTTAATTACTACTTATTCTGTTTTCACATTTTTATTTGACTGCTGTAGTGTTTGGCACTTTGTGTTGTAGAAATAAAATAAACCAGCAGCCTGATGAGAGTAGATTGAATTGAAACACTTGTTTATTTGTACAACCATTTGGGGAATATCAGCTGTTTTGACCAGGAAGCCCGATGTTGACGACGCCGATGTCCAGGGCTATTCATAAAACATTCGGACCTATAGCCTCGGACGCCCAGGCCTAACAACACAGCTGCTATAGAGGGTATACACCTTTGGGAAATTGTCAATTTTGACACCAAACCTGTTGGGACCTTCATCATCACGGTTACAATAATAAACACTAGGTTACGGTCAGGGGACGATCATGGTCATGCTTTAAAAAAAACAACACTGACTCAGGGTTAGAAACAGGAGACAAACAGCGGTTAGAGTCCGATGGTTTGTTGACCCGGATCTATCCACCCCGACCTCCTCCCTTCACAGACGTTGTCACTCTATAATCCCGTCACCAGACTTCTTCCTTTGCTTCTGTCATAACTATTATGGCCACTACAGGTCTTTGTCACTTGAATGTGAAAATATGTCGTTTTTGGGACACTTGCTGAAACAACTGATTCTGTCATTTTTCATCACATAATAATCAGTAAAGTAACAGGATTACTTGCTGTCAGTAACCAGAATGTGATTTTCTTCTGCAGGTTTATGCAGATCTGATGATGCAGGGTGACAGTCACCAAAACTACAGGCGACCTTTAGGTTTGGTTCATTTGGTCGTGGGTAATGATTGCAAGGACCTATGTGTCAACAAGCCGATTGGTCGAGCCAACTTCCTGTCTGGAGACGAGTTTGAAACAGACATGTTAACGTTAACAGTTCAAGTATAAAAGGAACTCTCTGACTGACACCTGTGCACATTAGTACATTAGTTTGCGTGCACATGGAGAAGCCCTACGATGAAATGAATAAGGAATTTTGTGCAGTCACGGCTTGTTTTCATCCCAATTTAAAAAAGAAAATATTGTAAATGTATCAAACCATGAACCCTGTACTGTTACACGCCTAGGCCATAAGTTTTACACTTAGAATTTAGATGGTCAAACAAAAATGGTGGAAACGAATAATTGTATTTGTGTTTTTCCTCAAAAGTCTCATCCGATGATGACCACGTCTCCACCCAACAACCCTCTGCCCTTTTCCCCATCATCACCACATCAGACACACACTCTACACGTCCAAGCAACACATTGTGAGCTTGTGGTTTTCACCACTGAAGGCGCCGTGTGTCATCAGCTACAACATGATTGCACTCCTGTATCAGCGGCTGTATCAATCCAATAACTGAGTACTCTGAGGCGGAGCGATCATCGCTGCTGTACATGCCTATAAAACCACCAGGATGACATGTCACATAAAGCCACCGACCCTGCTCTTAACCCCTCTCTTTCCCCCCGGACAACCCTCTCGCCACCTCCTCCTCACCCCCCAGCTAATTCCAGGTAGTGATGGTGGAGTGGAAGAGGTGACAGAGGGGAGAGTGACAGGGGCGTGAGGGAGGAGGGGGTGATGGAGGTTAATAGTCCGTCTCTCTTTACTGGCCGTAAAGGGCCCAGACAGTCTGTTAGTGCTTTAGTGCCAGGTCAATCGTACATGTCCCTTTGTATTAAAGCTCAGAGGTGACAGACAGCAGGAGAAGCAGGGCGAGGGGAGGGAGGTGAGGGGGGAGACAGGACAGGAGGTGTTGTAGTTTACAGTCACATGCAGGTAGAACAAATACTAGTACTGCTTTGACATCAGCTGAGGTGACTAGATGACCAGGCTCTGGGTCTATTTACATGAAAGTATAGGTAAGGCTCATCGTTTACATAAGTACAGCCAGTCACGGACAACACTGGGATATTTACTTCTGTGAGTCTATGTAAGTATGTGTGTTATTTAAGACTCATCGTTTTCAAGTTTTACCAATTTTTGCAGGAAAATATCTGGATTTTTCCAGTATTCATACAGAAATATCTGGATTCTTTCCAATATTCAACACAAAATCTGTATTTACTTTAAAGGATCAGGTGGGTTTTAACTGGTTTCATGCAGATTTTGTCCCCGTGAATCAAAAAGTAGTATTTCCTCCTGCTGATCACCACAGTTTTAATAAGGTCAAGGTAAATAAGGTCCTCTTGCAGCTAGCACAGCTCACAAAGTACTTATAGAAAGAGAAGACTGTAATTTAGTGATTGAACTGCTCCTTGCTGCAGATGGTTTTATTAAAATCTGATTTTCATTAGAATTTTTGGATTTTTAAACACTAAAAATAAACTAATTTCCAGATTGCTTTTTGAAAAAATACAAAACAAGCAAAAAAAATAGAATGATATATAGAGAGAGAGATTTCTGGATGTCTACTTCCTACTTTTCGGGCCATTAGGATAAAATTCATTTTGCAGAGAAACTTGCTTGAGTTGGATAATCCATTAAAGTGAATATATCTTTTTTTTTTTTTAGTTTAATCAAAGTTTCCATATCATTTCAAAAATAATGCAGCTGAAACTTTGGACTCACCTGCAAAATCCTCTGCTGACTTGTGGTGCATTCAGGTGCTGCGAGAGGCTCCAAAATCTGAGACCTCAGAGTTGGCTGCTGAACATGTTTCGGTTGTGGGAAAATCAGATCCAGAAAACACACAATAAGTAACGTTCTGGATGTTCAAACATTTTGATGACAGGACATTGTAAGCTTTTGTTAATGCTTAAGTGGATCAACATCCCAACGATGACAAAAAACAAAAACACCCACCTCCGTTATCAACTGCATACAACAACAAACATACTTTTTTTTTCTGACTCAACAACTACAAATAGATACACTCTCTGGTTACGGTTATAGTTGCCATCTCAATGCAGTTTTTATCATGCGAGGATGCATTAAATGACATACTGTATCTGGATGCAAAAAAATTGGATTTTGCTCACATTGCTCTCAGATCATAAAAAACAGATATGTCAGCGTTCAGGCTTGCCTTGTGATGGGAACTGTGCATAACTTGGACGCACTCCAGGCAGAGAGTGAGAGAAGGAAAAACTACTGCAAAATGAGATAAATGCATAACAGCCACTTTCAGGCTGTGTAAAGATTCAGCGATATATATATATATATATATATGTAACACCAGACCTCAGAAAACATGTTAATATGAACACTTCAGCTTTTTGACCTCTCACTCCTCTGATCACTGAACATTCATTACATGTATGTAATCTTTGGTGATGCCTGGGAGCATATACATACATGCACTTCATCATCATTTTGGGCATTTGTACAGACACTCAATGATTCCAACCTTTCAATCTTCAAAATTGCACTGAAATTGGACTTTACCTTACAACATGGTGCATCACAAGGTATAGGTGTCTCTAAGACTGTCTGTTCAGGTGACTCTAAGTATTTATGTAGTCTCAATGCAAAGGAGGACACACAAGAAGACACTGCTTGACTACACCAAAGTTGTCGCCTCATTCTTTACCAAACAGTTGCCGTGTTGTCCGTGAAGACCAGCTCCTGCTTGGACCACAGCAGAGACCAATCAACCACTCTACAGTCAGCAACCATTATAATAACAGTGTAAGGAACCTTATTTTCAAAGATAAGAGTCTACAGCCATGCTAGAGGCTCTGTGGGGCTGTACTTAAACACAGCAGTGAGCTAAATGCTAACTTCAGCATGTTAACATGCTCACAGTGATGTCAGCATGCTGGCTTTTAGCAGGCATAATGTTCACCATGTTCTCCTGCTTAGCTTAGGGTGTTAGCATGCTAACATTTGCCAATTAGCACTAAAAACACATTAGTTTTGCAGATATTTAGTTTAGCAGGCATAATGTTTATCATGTTTACCATCTTAGTTTAGGGTGTTAGCATGCTAACATTTGATAATTAGCACTAAAAACACATTAGTTTTGCAGATATTTAGTCATAAACCAAAGTACCAAAGTTGACCTGATGATGGCACTATACAGGAAATCACCAGTCATTAGGATTAAAATGTGTCTTCAGTTAAATTAGTTGTATGCGTTTGGAGTAGCGTTACCTTTTTAGCTCCCTGAACAGGTACACAGGGCCAAAAAACAACAACAAAACAAGAAACCCTGATCTACTGTCCCCGTTGAGGGGTTTTGATTTAGTTGAGAGTTCTTCACCCCCTTTACAACCTGCCTCCCTGCTTGTTTTCATGTATGCATGTGATTTTTTTGTATGCTGGACTTCCTGACTGCTTGCAACATTTGATCCGACCTCAGAAATGGCTGAATATGGCCGTCAGATGTCCCTGGAAACACACACATACACACACACACAAACAAAGACACATGTTGGAAAGTCCATGCTGGCCCATCACACTGACTGTATGCGTTTTTTGAGTATGTGTGTATGACAGTGAGAGAAAGTGACTGCTTGGTGCGCGGCTCTGATTGTTTCAGAGAAACTCCGGTCCTGCTGCATGATGATCAGGTGTGGCGGCTGGAGCTTGTCTGTCTCCCCATCAGCCTGTTACCGTGACGATAGGAGCTGAGCTCTGTCCCCTTTTAGTGTCAGCCCCGGCGACGTCCATGTCATGTCAGTCCAAACGAACGGCATGAGTGTGTGTGTGGGTGTGTTTGTGTTTTTGAGGCGAGCAGCTGAGTGGCCCTGGCAGTCTGTCCCTTAGGATCAGTCTTTCCTGTATGACCTGCTGACCCCTACACACACACACACACACACACACACACACAAGGTTTTTTACTCAACTGTACAGTAGTAGCACAGAGAGGTGACATTGATTTTTTTCTTAAAAAAATAATAAATAATAATACTTTTTAATTTTAGTTTTAGAGTGCTTTTCAAGATACTCAAAGACCCTTTACATGTAAAAATGAATAAGTTAAAAAGGGAGTAAGTGAGCAGGCAGGCAGCAGAGCTCTGGACATACTGAAGGGTCTGCCATATTGCAGTTCTACTTCTGGTGTTTTGGCAGTTATCAAACAGCTTCAGCTGCCTTACCACCTAGACTGGACTACAGCCAAGCCTCATTTTTTATGTAGCCTCTAGAAAATCTAAAATCTAGACAGATTGCAATTAGATTTTGGATATGGCCAACAAAGTCGCATATGTGGCTAAGTGTAAATGAAAGATGTCTGGATTTTATCTGGATAGAAGACAGAAGAAAACTCCACCGGTTTAGCATTGCATTCCTGTAACATTATGATACATAGTGAAACAGTGATACCATCTTTTGTATTCCACGCATTCTTCTTCCTTGCCAAAATCTGGTGCCTACATTACCCACAATGCAACTCAATTGCAGACAGTTTGGTTGGAGTAGCTAATGTAGCCTTCAGACGTTAGCCTTAAGCAGAGATGAGCAGCGGGCTGCAGAGGTCTGGTAAGCTCACCTCTTTCTAACTCACAACACCAACAGATGTTTTCATTTTCAAACTTGTAGTCTTCAGCCCCAACCGATGCTGACTCAAATGATGTCACTTGAGGCAATTCATCAGACTTCGTGCAGCTCCTTCTGGAGACACAAAAGGTTTTATACAACTTTTTTCACATATACAGTAGCCCTACTAGGAATGTACCTGAATCCGAATACGTTATTTGGGAAAGCACAAATAATGCGATGGGAACAGATATTTTTTCTACCCAAAGTTGCTCATTATTATTTGGAGAAAAAAAGGTCAGCTCCATGATTGACATGTATGTGCATCAGCCATTATGTTTCTTCAAATCGATTCGTATCATTGTGGATGGCCACAAGATAAAAATGCCGATTCTGTTTGCAACATGGAACTTTGATTTCACTAACTAGTCATTTAAGAAATAAATAAATTCCTGTTTGCCTGGCCTTTGCCTGACAGATAAGTTTGTTGGTTGAACAGATACAGATAATGAATCTCTGCACACCTCTAAGCACTACCCAAGACCTGTAAACACTTTGATGAGTAAAATTGGTGGAGCTCCACTTTAAAATGAGCGTAAGTGGGGCCAAATTTGTCACTGTTCAATTTGACAAAGTTTGCTTGTTGTAGCCATGATTTAATTTCGGCAATGCAACTGGTCAGGGTGGAGTGAGTTGCAGTGACGATGGATTTAGTTGATATGTAGAGCTGGACATCATCGGCGTAGAAGTGGAGCCAATTAAGATGGATGATATTACCGAGGTGGAGGACCAAGCACTGAGCTCATTTTTAACCATGTGTGAGATGTTGTGAGAGAAACCTCACTCTATGACACCGGCCAAGGAATGACTGTCACACTCTCTGTCACACACACACACATACACATTTACAAACACACACACATGTAGCAGGCAAGCGGTGTGGCAGACAGGAAGACGAGACAGTTTCCAAGATGTGGGGGGGGGGGGCTGCTCTGCTATTTCCTGCGTCTGAGGAGGAGCATTAGACCCAAGACAATGTCACAGCCAATCACCTTCAACACTGTCACATGACTCCTCGCAGTTGGCCGTCTCATCATCCTTCCTCCTTCCTAAGACTTTCTGACAAGCCCCCATCTGAAGGACTCCACTTGTCCAAACACACCTTCCTCCCCTCTCTTCTCTTCTCCTCTCCTTTTTTAAATAAAAATTCTTCTCTTCCTAACTCTCCTCCTCCTTCCTCCCTTCATCTCTCCTCTTCGTGTCCACGCCAGCTCATTGATCTCTGTCAGTATTGAATGTCAGAGACACGTTCAAAGATGCTTTTCGTTCCCCATTAATAATTCACACTGCCTGAATCATCAATAATAATTCTCACAGAGCAATCATTCAGCTTTACCACCTCTCTCTCTCTCTCTCTCTCTCTCTCTCTCTCTGTCCCTCATCCCTCTCTTCCTCTCTTTATCCACTTCCTGCCCTAGGCCATTCTTCCCTTCAACACCTTATTCCCTACTTAAACTCCTCTCGCTCTGTGATATCTCTTTTTGCTTATTCGGCCCCCTTTTTCCAGCCCTTTTATGTGTATCATATCTTCATCCTTTTTCCCTTGGCAAGGCACTTTTTCATGAGGTCGGCCGGTGCTTTCACAGTCATGGATTATCTAAACATGACAGATATCCAGCTTATTCTAATGGAACAACCAGTCGTGTTGTTTTTCCACGATTTCCCTCATGTAATAAAACATTAACATTATTATTAGACTGGCAGGGAAGTCCTATTCTGCGGTCTTCTTCTTTAACTGTAGCGATAACTCAAGTCCTGTCAATCACCTGCTCAAAAATGAATGAGGATGGACCATGTGTCACCACCCAGCCAGTGTATATTTACTTTAATAGATATAGTGGAGGGGAGGAAGAGGCAGAGGAGGACAAATAGAGGCAGAAAGCCTCTCTTAATGTACATGTAAAACTCTCCAGTGGGCCCATGCCAAGTGTAAGTGGTTGAGTGATATTGGCAAAGGGAGAGAGGAGGGGATGGAGGGAGAGAAAGTGTCAGATTTAGGCATTTTCCTTAATGCTATAAGAGCTTATTGATATTTTGATTTTCACTGGGGGCCGGCAGGTGCTGAGGCAGCTGCTTTTCGCTCTGTCTCTTTATGGGTGAGAGATGTGGAGTTCATCCCATCCTGCTCGCGGAAAACCGTCCGGAAAACAGTCTCCTGGGAATGCCGCCACGACCAGAGAGAGAGAGAGAGAGGTAGAGAGAGAGAGAGAGAGAGGTAGAGGGAGACGGGGGAAAAGGGAGGGAGGGGAGAGGTGTTGCATGCTGGGCAAGCAGAGAATGGGTCATCTAAGGTCCATCAGTTTTAAGACTAGTGGCCCCTGTCAGAGGAAGAGATATAAATCTGTACTTCATACTGGGATCACTTTATTCAGGAGAGCCAGTGAGAGTCTTTGCTGTGCAGAGATCTGCAGGACTTACTGGAGGCACTCGTGAGGATGGTGATGGTGATAGTCAGTTCATTCGTCTAACACTTTGATCCAAAGCGAGATATCTAAAGAAGTACTGACCACATTGCTACAAAACCTGGCATGAATATTCATGGTTCCCAGAGGATGCTAATATTTTTGGTGACTCTCTGACCTTTACTTTGCTACTGGTCTGCTGGGCACATAGGTCTGGTGTTCATCCCTCGTTCAAGTCATAAGGCAGTGGTTCGAAATCTTTTGTGCTTGTGACCCCCTAATATCAAGCGATGTCCTCGGCGCATGTCAATGAGCTGTGAGCACTGATTATCCTGCTCAGACTGTTTTATTTGAATCATTTTTAGAGGCTTGAAGAGGTAAAACTATACAATATATCACCAGAAAAAAAGCAAAGATTAGAAGAAAGTCACAAAAACATGCATAATATTAAATTTTTTTTCTTTCCTGGAAATCATCTCGCAACCCCTCTGATTCATCTCATGAACGCTTGTCTGGACTCCATGATGGGAACGACTATCAAATTGAATGAGAAAGTTTCCCATGTTTACAACTTGCATCCTGAATAATTTCCACAATGGAATGATAAAAATAGTGTCTGGGTGTCTACACCACGTCCTGGTAAGAATCCCACAATATAATGCGTTACTCGTGCGACACTTCACTGTCAGTAATGATGCAAAATGTTGACTACTAATACATTTCTGGACACAGCTCAGGTTTTTACCAGTAACAGATAGATATAGATAAATATAACAGAACCATCATTAATGTTAGATAGATATATAGATATATAGGCATGAAATGTACATTCAGGCTCCCAAGAGGATAAATTCTTTGGATTCTAATGATCGCATGACTTTTTTCTAGTGACACCTCAAAGACAAACTTCACAAAACTGATGAGGTTATAAGAATATCAAAATTGTTGAGGTGCTTATTTAATCCAACACTTTAATATCGTTTGGGTGTAATGAACATTGTAGCCTCTAGGGGACTCTAGCAGGCCTTTAAACTTGAGGTTTTCTGCCCTAATTCTCCAAAGAAACCAGGACTAAACTTGGTGCTTCTGCTCCAAAAAGAGTCCTTCTACAGCCTGCCACACAAGTCTGTTGCTCTTACACTTACACAAATAACATGCATCCTTCAGATTTAGTAGCACTGTATGTTTGGGCGCATCATGATACAGTTACGCGATTACTGAATAACATAATGACAAATACATATCGGATAATGAGTTTTTTAATTTAATGGATATGATATATAAAATCTGAACTACAACAGCAAATAGGATCTTGCAAAAAACATAAAACTCTGTCTGAAAATGATTACGTCAAACTGTCCCTTCTTCTTCTTCTTCTCCTCTCTCAGTCCCATCGACTGTTAGACCTTTACTGTAAATAAATACAAGGACTCCTGCGTCTCTTTAAGGAGAGATTCTTCACCCACCCCGAGTCCCTCCAGCCCTTCTTCTGTCTTTAATTGAATCCGCTCACTAACGACCCTCTGAGGGATCCGGCCCTGTTTTCACAGTCTCCTCTCCCTCAGGAGGAGCTGCAGCCACACAGGAATATCACAGAACACACAAATCCATCTTGTCTGATTTAAACATAACATGAATCGACTCACACACACACACACACACACACACACACACACACACACACACACACACACACACATTTTCCCTGTGAGTGTTGAGGAGGTCAAGGAGAAACGGGGAGTCTGTGTCCAATCGACTGTTGAGAATGAAACCATCCTGCTCCGACTGCTGCAGGGCGCAAGTCAAAGTCAAGACACTGTGTCTGAGCTCAGTGTCACTGTCAGGGAGCTGTGACTACTGTAGACAACAAAAGATCTCTCTGTCTTGCAGTGATACTCCACTCAAAATCTACAGTTAAAGTAAGAAACACTCACCTCGTGTAGATTTGAAAAGTGGCTGTAAAAAGTGTGTATTAATGCTTTTCCAGAAAACTGAGGCCGTAGTCAACTTGGATTCTTGTCAGTTACTACGGATTCCTATACTTAGTAAAAAAAGATGCAAGGCAAACCTCTCGATCCACTCCTGCAGCATAATTCACTTCCTTTCTGTCAGTCTGTACGTTCCAAACACTCACCAAAAAAAGCTAAATACACAACTTTAGTCTCAGTTGTTAACCACAATCAGTGAATTGTGAACAGGTGTGTGTTTGTTTGTGCCCGCCTCCTCTCTTCTGTTGGTCAGAAGTGCTCTGTCCTATAGCTCACTCTCACTCACTCTGTCTAAACATCATCTTTTTATCGCAGTTAGTGAAGATAAAGAGATAAAGATACAGTTTTTTTTCCTTCCTCTTTACTGAACTCTCAAGTTCATGCAATCAAAAAGGCAGAGCGCCAAATGCCACAATATGAGCAGCAGAGAAGAACAGATAAATATGAATAACCAACAAAAGATTTCATGTAAGAGTTCATGTAAAAAAGGTTCTAATAACGGGTGCAGTACAGTCGTTCTATTTTTTTTTTCAAATGAAAATTAAAGTTCATAAGAACTGCCTGGAGTTCGGTTTATTGGGGAAGTGATGTGTCCGGAAGTCAATCAGTAAACCACAATGTGAATTCAGACCTAGTTGGACGCAGCTTTGTCAGACTAACCAATGAGTGAGCTCAGACAGAATGCTTCCGGCCAATGGAAAAGCAGGAGGCGTGTCCTGAGGGTTTGGAACATACTGATGCAGCACGGAGAAGTAGATTATTTATTCCTTGAAAACTTGTTTCCATTTGAACCCATTGTTACAGTTGATTTTTATTAATGAAAAAAGAAAATGAAACGGAACTACAAACTTTAGACTCACCTTTACACCTTTCAGGTTTACTTAAAGGACGAAAGATATTTAGAGTATCACTTTAAAATATTTTATTTGCCTCGTAGTCCTAATAAAATCAGAATTTCATAAAACAAGCCAAAATAAATCTGATAATGGAGTGAGATTCAATTCACTTGGTTTGTGAATCACTATTAAAAGAGCACTGATCTGTGTTGTTTCAAGAGGCTGAAACTCATTTCTAAAAGATTCCTGAAGCAAAGGAAGCTGCACAGGTGGAATTATAAACCTGAATTCTGTTGGTGGCAGAAAAATTAGACTAAATGACCTGTTAAGGTGGATGTTTTTTTTGTTTTGTTTTTTGCAGTAAAACAGTAATTCAAATTGTCAAACAAGTACGGGGAAATCAGTAACCGTCCTGTGTGTATCATTTGTTGAATTAAAACTGTAGTCTGGAGTCAGGATTATGGTCGTATTCGTAATAATTTCAATTCAAAACAGGTAAAACTGAAAAATAAGGCAGCAGCAGAATTGAACAGAATCACAGACACAATCCAGACAAGATAATATCAAAACACCACCTGACTCATTGTTGAGCTGGTTGTTAAATAAGCATCAAAGGAAAACAGAACTATTGATACCAACAGTGACAGAGTGGAAGGAGCTGTATGAGCGGTGTCTCTGGCTGTGGTCACTGAGTGCTGCAGTCTGAAGCTCTGCTGATTCGCACATTTACAAATCAGTTATGTGATACGACTAAATGGAGGCAAATGGAACGGGGCCGACTTGTTTAATTACAGTATCACTGTGTAAATTCTGAAGTGATCAATCACATCCTTTTTTTAATATCTGTGAGCCTTCGTTCCCTGATTCTCATCAAAACACCCAAAGATGGAACAAACATGTCTTTAGTGCAGACAGAAATATGAATATTAATACTACATCTCAAGTAACTTCATCAAGATAGCTGAAAACAAACCTGTTCCAAACACCATCAAATGAAGATATCAATAGAATTGATCTCTGCTCGCTGATTAAAGCAGCATTGCTACGGCTGTTGTTACCCACACGGAGGATGTAGTCTGCAATAGTTTCATTCTGTTGCAGAAAAAAACGACATTTTTCTTCATCATTAGAAGAGCAAAAGCTGCTGCCTGCACTCTGTGAACACATTCAGTATGACAGCATCAGGTTTGTGCATGTACACACATGTTCAATTATTTACTACTAATATTAATTACTTTAATAACTTTATCTGTGAGGCAACGTTCGTGCAGAAATACAGTATTATGATTAGAATAAAGAAACAAAGTTAGGCAGACATTAAGAAGAAAGATAAAAATGAAATAAATAATCAACAAACCCTAACCCCAATAACAAAATAAATAAATGGAAAACAAGTTAACAATAAAATATGTTAAACATAATATAAAACATTTCGACCAACAGCAAGTTAGTTAAGTTGTTGTTATTCAGGAAGATGCTGCCACCATGAAATAATTGCTCAGGTTTTCATTACAATGAAAAAATGTTCTTGTTATAGCAACATTTCCTCATTGTTATAACATGATCATATTATATTATTTCTCATTATTATTACACACCAACTTATTTCATTCTAACAAACAGCTATATGTTATTAAAACATAAAAAGTTCATATAACAAGAATATTTTCTTGTTTTAACCAAAAATTAAGCACTTTATTTTATTCTCGAGGGAAACATTAAGTTAGTGTTCTGCCTGGAACAAAAAAGAAAAGATCAATCATTTTAAAAGTATTACAAAACTTGAAGGAACCTTATAATTAATTCTAAAAGAAGAAGTAAAAATATAGACTGCTCAAGTGTAATATATCCCTAAGCAGCGTTACATGTACAGCAGTGTGTGTGTGTGTCAGAGGGATGGGTGGTAAGGGATATCTAACACCTAAGAGGACAGACTCACCTGAGGCCGGTGCCAGTTTTCACTTCCTGTACTTATCGACACCTGCTTCCTGTTGCAGGAGGAAGTGGCCACGCAGCACGCAGCCTGAGTGAAACTGGAGAGAGTGTTTGCACTGCTACGCTGGGAGTGTGTCGGCAAAAAATCAGCCTCCGGATAAATTATGAATGAGAGTGATGGAGGGGATAAGAGGAGGAGGAAGAGGAGGAGGAGGAGGCAGAGATGGAAGGGGGGGTGGGGGGGTATGACGTTATAGTGTTATCTTCTGTTTTACTGAAACAGCTGGAGAGCTGGGAGGGAGATAAGTGACACACACACACACACACACACACACACACACACACACACACAGCGCAGCTTTACCACCTTCTTGTGATCGTAGTAAAGAAATATCTTTACCACAGATGAAAAGTACTCCGTCACAAGTAAAAGTTCTGTTCAAAATTAAGTAAAAGCAACTTTAATCAACTGTGAAATGTTCTCAAATATCAACAGTAAAAGTTGGCCTTAAAGTGAACAAGAGTAGAGTTTCGTTAGTTAGTTAGGGATGGTTTTAATGCTTTAAAGTAAATAATATTCCAAGAAAATAAAAAATAAGGAAGCAACGTTTGAAAAAAAGAAAGAAAGAAAGAAAGAAAATGTATAAGAAAAAAAAGAAAGAAAATAGCAAAAGAACAGAAAACAAGAATGGCAATAAGGAAAACAGGAATGGAGGAAATAAATTAGGAACACGTGTGAGGGCAGGAGGAAAAGAAAAAGGCAGGAAAGAGAAAGTGAAAGATTGAAGAAGGAAGAGGAAGAAAATAAGGAAACAAGGATGAAAAGAAAGAACGAGGGTACAAAGGAAGGAAGGAAGATATAAATAAGGAATATGTGTAGCATCAGAAGGAAGGACAGATGAAAAGAAGAAAGAAAAGGAGAAGAGAAAGTAGGAAGAAAATGTGGAGACAGGGATGAAAGAAGGAAGGACGAAAGATGAATGATGAATAATGAAATAAATAAATAAATAAGGAAAACATGTAAAGGCAGATGGAAAAAAGAAAGAAGGAAAGTGGGAGGAAAATAAGGAAACGCTGATGAAATAATAAAGAAGAAAAGGAAGTAAATAGAAATATGTGTGAGGATAGAAGGAAAATATAAATAGGGAGGACAGAAGGAAAGAAAGAAGGAAACAAGGAGGGAAAAAAGAAATGAATAAAGGAGACAAGTAAAATGTGTAAGGACAGAAGAAAGGAAAGATGTAAAGACGAAAGTAAAGAAAAACAAGGAAAAAGGAAAGAAGATTTTGCCAGATTTATCTCTTTCTATATGTAAAAATCTAAAGTGTCACAGACGGGAAATACTCAAGTAAATGACTGGTACTTCAAACCTGTACTTCAGCACAGTACTTGAGTAAATGTACGTAGTTCCTTGTCACCAGTGTTGCAGTGCGTCACTGACCCTGAACGCTGCTGGTGCAGGCGGACACACCTGTGACCCGGTGGATGTCCTGCCTGTCAGTGTGTTTTCACACTCTGGAGTGCAGGAGAGAGAGGACAGGCTGCATGAAGGGGGAGACTGCAATGAATTAAAAGAAGAAGCCCTCATTTGATCCATAATTGATCGTCTTTATATGAGATGGCTGGTGAGCAGAGAACAGAGGGAGTCTGATCTAAATAACAAGCGCACCGCCCCGGCGCCGTGACGGCTGTACGTGACCGCAGGTTGGAGAGAGGCGAGCGTGAGAGTGCCTCGCTTCCATCTCTTGATGTTTTTCCCTCTTTTCTCTTTTAATGAGTGTCAGAATGCAGGTTTCTTTTTTTTTTTAAGGAAGGTGGGAGGGGAGGGGAGGAGGGGAAGAAAAACAAAACAACAAGAAAGCAGAAAAAGACCAAAAGAACAAGCGTTTCTGATAAAGTGCTTACAGAGCGTTTGTAGCAAGTTCTGCAGACATGCGGTTGAGCGCTGATGTAGGGCACAAGCCCACAAGTCGTGTGGGGGTTTATCTCATTGATTAGAGGCACACAGCAGGAACACACAGGTGAGCCTGAGCATAATATTGTTATATTTAGTCTCTTCTTGTCATTAAGTGACAAAAACTCCTAAAAACAAAGCCTTTTCCAAGTAGTTGAATCTCATTGGTGTGGGTCTATTCTGCCAGGCCAGACTCCATTTACAAATGAAGGCGTTTTTTACCATTCCCTCCTGAATGGTGGCTTAAAGGATAAGCCTGATATTCTATATTTTTCTTATCTTCAACAAATATTCCTGAAAAGACCCAAACCAACAAATATATCCTACTAAAAGTATTGTGTGTGTGTCCAAAGCCTGATATGTCATATTCCTCCATTGTTGTCCCAAACGTGGTTTGAACTGTGGTTTATATTGATCCAGTCCCACATGCACCGTCCTGCCCGAGCCCACTGAACAGCACCAGGTTGTGGAGCGATTCTGGTGTAGGGGGCACACTTGGTATTACAGGATCACACAACATCCACATGGCCCAAATACACTTCCTCCCACTCAGTCATTACAAAAGCTGTAAAACGGTGAATACACTTTTTGTTTTTTGAGTGTCACAAACACCCCATAATGACATTTTCAGAATTGTATCCACTCAGTCTGATAAAATTGGAAATATCTCAAAAAGGCGTATCAGTAAATTCCTGAATGCCAGTTCTGGTGCCAGGAGCAAACAGGAAGTCTCTGATGCACATGCTCTCAAAGCACAGCAGGAGAAGGACTCCAGTGAGCATGCTCTATGGGCCCAAAAACACGCAAGTCTGAAAATTTATTTTGGCAACCAGTGAGCAACTTTCATATGATTAAATAGGAAGGCAGTATCCAGTTTTTCTTATATCTATGGTTGGTCCAGCTGCCATAAGTACTCACTAGAGCACCAAATGTGTATCAATCTGCCGTTGAAAATAGTCCCCGAAAAAATGCACTACTGACTACTGTTTGAGGAACGTTTGTTAAAGATTACTAAGCCTTTTCTCATTGATTTTTATAGGCTTTAGTGTTCAGGAGGAACCACTGGTACAGGGCTGAGAGCCACAGACATGGGAGGGAATAAGAAAAATAATGAGTATTGTCAGGCTTAACCACTAAACGCAGAGCGACTGAGGAGTTCTCATTTGTCCAAACAGTTCCTCTCTGTACAGGCTACAGTCAGAAGAATTTGTTTACCTCTCCTCCCACTAAGATGGAGTAAAGAAGAAAGAGGTATGAAACAAAAGGGTAATGGCCCATCCTATAGACGAGGTGTTTGTCTGCTTTAAAGCCATGAGCTGTTATGAATAAAACAGCAGAAGCTGTCACGGTGCGCTTCTTTCAGACAGGACAGCAGCGAGAAGGCTAATGTGATCACAGCATCAGGCCCCGTGATGCACAATAGATACTCTCTTCCCTTTTCTAAACAGATCATAACAAAATGCCAATAAAAAGACAAAGAGAAAAGATTTTAATGACTCCTTTCAGTAAACACGAGGCCCTCCGTCTCCTTCATCTCCTCGCTCTGCACCCCCCACCTGTCCTCTCCTCTCTCCTCTCATCTCGCTCTTCTTCTTCTCCTCCACCTGTCTGTTCTCGCAGACTGCCGCTGACTGCCGGAGACGCCGCTGCGCGATGAGCTCTGACTGCGAGCTCGGCTGGTTTGGGACACTGGGCCGTTGTGACAAGCGCTGTCCTGGCCCTGCGCCGGCCCCGTCGCCGCGGTGACGCCAGGTTTGTGGTGACTGGCCATCTCCATGGTGACAGGGCTGTCAGGGGCTGTGAGAGAAGAAACACCTGCCTGTTACCTAACTGGTGCTGGGAAGGGTTGAGGACATATGGTGCATTACAGGCGACTTGGAAAGTCAGATTAACCAAACTCCTGGTAGAAAAGTGCAGAAAAATACCACATGATGAGCAACAAAAATTTAAATTCTACATGTTGTCTACTTCCAGCAGTAAACAACAGTCCTTGTTTAAGGACCAGTGTAAAAATACTTACTTTACTTTGATAAAAGTAAACAAGTATTAGTTTTGAAATGCACTCAAACATAAAAAGTAAAAATATTCATGGTGAAAAGGTACTCCCGGTCAGGTGAATCTCCAATTTTAGCAATTTGGCGAAGAAGGAAAAAAAGGAAAAGAAGAAAGGAAGAAGGAAACGAGAAAAGGAGGAGGAGAGGAAGTTAAGAAAAATGGACAGAAGAAAGGAAGGAAGGAAAGTAATAGGGAAAGAATTAAACAAAAAAAGACCAGAAGGAGAGAGTTAAGGAGAGAAGGAAGGACAGACAAAAGGATAAAATGAAGTTGAGAGGGAAGGAGAAAAGAAAGGAAGAAAGGAAATCAAAGGAAAGTAGAAACATGAGAAGAAAAGAAGGAAGGAAATAGGCTAAAGAAGGAAGGAAGGACAGAAAAAGGGAAGGGAACAAGTTAAGAAGGACAGACAGAAGAAAGGGAGAACAAAACTGGAGAACAAAAGGATGGAAATAAGAAAAGAAAGAGAGGGAAGGAATCGAGAAAGGAAGGAAGGAAAGAAGTTAAGATGGATGGAGACAAGGAAAGAAAGAAAGAATTTCACCCCAAATAAAATCCATATTTACGTATTTCATGCTGAATCAAAGCTTTAACTCCAACCGTCAGATAAATGTAGTGAGTAAGAAGTAGAAAGTGGAAATATTCAGGTAAAGTACATCTCAAAAACCAGGCAGCACACTGAAGAGGAAACAGTCATCCAGCCTTTATATTATTCCTTCAGCAGATTTTCTGTACAGAATGGAAAGAGGCAAAGTGACAGTAAATTCAGCCTGATTGAGCACCAAATAAAATAAAAAGTGCCACCACAACGCCACCAGAGAACCATTAGATAAATGCAAAATAAAGCCATAAGTGCCATAATCACCACGGGGCAATTAAATATGAAATGAAAATGTCAGAGGAATAGACACCAAACGGCCATAACTGCTGTCCCGTATCAGCATCGCCAGGCCGGAGCAGTAAAGCTCATGTTTGTTTGCTCCTCTCCATTTTACTGGTGTGTTTTTACGGTCAGGGCTCAATCATATACAGTATCTTAATGATGATGGTAATTAGGGGATGATTTAGCCACAACAGCCAAAACATATTGAAGGAGAGTGATGGACTGTGGGAGGTCAGAGGAGAAAACAGAGGAGAAAATCAGAGAAAAAACCAAGCGAGGAGGTCGATTGATCCGCGGGTCATAAACATCTTGGGGTCAGACTCGTGAGCTTCTCTTTGGGTTGGTTAATACAATTAGTCTGGCTTTGCTCTGTGGCTTCATAAGCATAGAAACACCCCCTGTGGCCCTGTATTAATACATCAGGGGATATCAATGATAAATAAACTACAGAGCTGTGTGTGTGTGTGTGTCTGTGTGTGAACAAGCAGGTGGAGTAATGATTAGATTTCCATTAGTAAAAGGGGTAATAAACGCCTTGTGTGTGTGTGTGTGTGTCTGTGTGTGTGTGCATACAGGACTGTTAATGTCCGTGTGTGTGTGTGTGTGTGTGTGTGTGTGTGTAGTAAGAGGTGAATTAAAAGCGCATTGACTATGTGGCAGCACATGCTATATATTAAGGCCAGGCACAGCCGGCCTGCCAGCGGCTCAAGCCAGAGGACCTATTCATCTTCTGCAGAGCGTTCTGCCCCCGCCCGCCCCCTCCTCGATAAAACCACGGCCCCCACACACCCACATCCCCACTCCACCTAAGCATAGACCCCTCCCCTCCGCACACATAATCAAATTAACATTGCTAAGATCCCACGCTCATTAATCTATCCACAGTGGTCAGCAAAAAAAAAAAAGGCAGGCAAAGAAGAAGTTTGGCCGTGGCAGTGATCTGAGAAGTCAAAGGAAAATTCTGTTTATTTTACAGTCGGGTGTTATTTATGTAGTTTTTTGTGATGTTGGGTCTCTCACATTTGTAGTTTTTTGCGGTTATGATCACCATCTTAACTACAGAGACAGGGGGATGTGGTGACAAAGCCAGATATAATCAATCGTATTGCAGAGGTTTACTTTAACCTAAATTTGTTACCATACTCATGCATGTTTCACTGTTCAATGGGTGAGAATGACTGACAGTTTGGGTATCTTTGGGTACGACTTTATCCCAAAGAAGTGCAAATGGGTTAAACTGGACTTAAGATCTGTTTGATCACTTGTGTTCTGATGTTCTGTGGACCTAATTTTTCTCCGTTCCACTCGCTTCTATAAGTCAATAGGTTTTCTCATAAAGAGTTTTTGTGAAGAGCCAAAACATACAGTATTCCTGAGGTTTTCTGTTCATATTCCAAGTTAAATTATGTTCTGTTGTCCTACTGGATTGCAAAATATGAACACCTTATCATTTCAACAAAGACAACAATAATAATATTGTTAGCATTCAATCAATGTGCAAAAACCGAAGAGTGTGGTTGTACGTGGGTGTTATGTGCGGGACTATTTCTTGGTTGGGTGCAGTGACTTCCTGGAGTCTTGTCCCTCACACAACACCCCTGAAATACCACAATATGTCATTTTTACACTTCAGTTTGTGTACAGATTAAATGGTGCTGGTAGGTTGATTTTGTTACCTGTGGACAGAGCCAGGCTAGCTGTTTCCCCCTGTGTCCAGTCTTTATGCTAAGCTAAGTGTCTCCTAGGCTGTAGCATCATATTTAACATACAGACATGACAGTGGTGTTGATTTTTGATTTAACTCTCAGCAAGAAAGCAAATAATCACATTCCTTTAAAGTTATAATCCTTGTGATTTCAGTCTTGGTTGATTTGGCGACACCTGTGGTCACTGGTGGTAACAGCAGGTGCAGATCAGATATTCTGTTAACAATGCCACAGAAGAAGAGTAACTGTATTTGTTTACAGTGCAGCCAAACAAACCACAGGCTGTCTGACATTATTATATTAAAGAAGACAGTCAATAATGATGTACAAACCAGCTATTGTCTTCTGCCTTACATTAAATGTGCCCATTTGTTTTGTTGTTTTTTTTTTGTTCTTGCATCATGTTCAGCACGTGAATGCATAATTTCCTCTGAATACCCCACAAGTTGAATCAAGCTCGGGAAAGGCAGATGCCACAGGTAACAAGAAACTACAATACAGTATTTACTATATGGGGTTACAAAATGCAACTACATGAATGCTGAAAAAATGCTGTCCATAAATCAAAAACTGTGTTTGATATAATAAGAATCTAGTGGATAACTTTAAAATAATAAATAAATATATATATATATATATATTTAAATTGACTAATAACATATGTTAGTATACATATGTTTACAGTTATAAGGCAATATAATTACTATTTGTACACTTTCTCTGTCCTAAAACTCTTGGTAAACTCACCTTTCTTTCTTCTGTGTGAGATGAAACAAAGAAATGAAACCGGTCCCGTCTCTCTTGTCAGTCGTCTCCAGCTGTGGAATTTATTTTGGAGTATAACTCTGTCTCACCTTTTTTTTAATTAATTAATTAATATATGATACTGCGAGGATGCAGGAGCTGTACCTGCTAATGAATTCACATGAGTGAGCTGTAGGAGACTGATTAATTCATGACAGGTAGTTGATACCCTTGGCCCTGGGGCTCCCTTGTGGTCCCAAACCCACCTTCCCCTACCTCTTCCTAGACCTGTACCCCCTTCTTATCATGGTGTTGTTACACACCTCCCCCCTCCCTCTGTCTTTGCTCCCTCTCGCTCCTCTGGGACTCCTCGTGACACAAAAGGAAAGCTTCTTATTAATTAAAACTTCAGAGAATTAAATGCTGTATTTGCAGTGTGCTTCTTTTCTACCCTCCCCAGTTCGGTTTGTTCTGCGCTCAGGCTGCTGGCTTAAAAAAATATATATTTGGAATGATCAAGGGAACAAAACAGAGACAAAAGTGAAAAAGAAGAAAATCAAGACAGGAAAGAGGGCGAGGAGAGAAAAAAATCATGTTGGATGACGGAGCCGAAGAGTTTTTCCAGCTGTGCCGGAGCGGAGGCTCAGCCAGAGAGGAGAGCGCCTGTATTGATCCCTCTCTCCTCTCCTCTAACAAGGGAAGATTTGAGCAGATTTCCCCTCCGTGTCTGGAGGAATACATCCCTTTCATCCCCCTCACTTCTCCCGTTTATCTCTGCACTCTTCCGAAGAGCACCTCCAATCCCTCCACCCCACCCCCACAGCCTGCAAGGAGGGGGGAAACCCTGTTTGTGAAGGCTTCAGTAAGCCTCCCACTGCACACACACACACACACACACACACACATATACACACACACACCACACACATATCATATAAGCTGGCACACACACACACACACACACACACACATTGCTTATATGTTGGCATTACATACACATTACACACACACATACACATACATACACACACACACACACATCGCTTTACATGCTGGCACACACACACACACACACACACACACACACCACACACACACACACATCGCTTACATGCTGGCACACACACACACACACACACACACACACATCGCTTACATGCTGGCACACACACACACACACACACACACACATACACACACACACCACACACACACATCGCTTACATGCTGGCACATACACACACAGATGTCTGTACTGTACCTCTATACTTGTGAGGACCCTTTCTGACATAATGCATGCCGTATAGCTCATTACCTTAACCTTTACCTAAACCTAATTCTGACCTTAAAGGGGAACTCCACCGATTTTACACATCAAAGTCTGTTTACAGGTGTTGGAGGGTACCACTGCTTATGTGAAAAAAGTTGTATAAATCATTTTGTGTCTCCAGAGGGAGCTGTGTGAAGTCTGATAAATGTCCTCAGGCGATGTCACTTGAGTCAGCGTCGGTCGGGGCTGAAGACTACAAGTTTGAAAATGAAAACAATCTGTTGGTGTGGAGTTAGAAAGAAGTGAGCTGACCAGACCTCTGTAGTTCGCTGCTCATCTTTGCTGCAGGCTAGAGGCTCGAGGCTACATTAGCCGCTACTAGCATAACACTCCCGAAACTCTGACCGAGCCATCGGCTGTCGAGTTGCACTATGGGTAATGTAGGCGGCAGGTTTTGACAAAGAGGAAGGAAAATGATTGGAATATAAAAAGACGATATTTCGGGTTCCATTCCAATTCAAACTGTCCAATCGTGAGTCCAGAAATGTTATAGGAGTGCAATATTAAATCGGTGGAGTACTCTTTTAATCCTCACACAGCCCTTTGAAAAAGTGAGTATCAGATAAAAAGTCCTCACTGTCCAAAAATGTCCCTCTCCTAAAATGTCTTCACTTTCCAAAGAAGTCCTCATTTCCAAAAACATTTGTCCTTTTTCTAAAAATGTCCCAACTTCCCAAAATGTCCTCACTTTCTAAAAGTACCTGCAACTTCTAAAATGTCCTCACTTTCTAAAACATTACTCTCAAAAAAGTGTCGTCACTCTCCAAAAAACGTCCTCATTCCCCCGAATGTTGTTCCTTATCTTCCAAAAATGCACTTATTTTCCAAAAGAAATGTCCAACAATGTCCTCGCTCTCTCTCATCTAAACCTTTGTCCTCACAAGGAAAGAGCACATTCAAACACACACACAGACATACCTGTACCCTGACCTTAAACTAATTCTAAACGTAACCCAAAAACCGAGTCTGAACCCGTAAATAGCCCAGATGTCTTAACTTTACAAAATGTCTTCAGCTTCTAAAAATGTCCTCTGAAGTTCTAAAACTTAGTCCTCAAAAAGAACGACGTACAACACGAGACTGATACAAACACACACATATAAATGTGTGTGGGTGTAAACACATGAGCCTAAAGCTTATTTTGAATCTCCTCCATCTAATTCAGGTATCTGGAGTCTGAAACTCTGGAAAAACTGGAGGTTGAACAAGCCACCAAATAAAAATGAAAATCTGGTTTGCTGAGAAGTGGAGACTAGAACACACACACACACACACACACACACACACAGACACACTCACACACACACACACACACACACACACACACAGACTCACTCACACACACACACACACACACACACACACACAGAGTCAATATGGCTTAGCAGAAGTCTGGTAATATCCTTTTTCTGTTTGTCATCTCCATTAATGTGCTTTGTGAGTCAGTGTATGCAATCAATTTAGGCCCATTTCCAGCGTGTCTGACTACCTGGTCACCACGGCTGGACTGTGGGTGTTTGTGTGTCGCAGGGGGAGGAGGGTGGTGTTGAGATGAAGCTCCCTTCACCAGGGGACAGCTTTGTGTCCCCCTCCTCCCCTCCCCTCCTCCCCAGCCCCCTGGAGAGGCAGCAGAGTCATTTGCTCAGTCTTATGATGTCGTCACGGCGTGTTAGTGGTGAGTGGCGGGGCCCTCACGCCAAATACTGCCCTCCCCACGCCCCCCCGCCGTTCTCCGTTCCCCTGCCGCTCGCCACCTCACCACCGCTTCCTCCTCGCCTGGCTCGTTGACCCCCACCTCCACCCTCCCACCACATGAGCCCTCTCCCCCACCACCTCCTCATCGCTCAGTGGTCAGTGCAGGGGGAAGAGCTGCTGACGCAGGCCGGCAGAGGAAACAAGCTTACCTGCGGATAATCTCCTAAGAGAAATTTCAAGGGAAGAAATAAGAGAGTGAGAGAGGGTGAGAGACAGACAGAGATGGAGAGAGAGAGAGAGATGAAGGCAAGAAGGATGGATGGAGAGAAACTTAGCGAAGTTTTTAGTCCCTGACTTGCTGCGCCAAGCACTTCCTATTCTCCAAGCCAACTTCCCCTCTGTGGTCAAGCACTTACTGCTCTCACAATGCCCTCAGCGAGGAGAGAGGAGAGAGGAGAGAGGAGACGAGTGAACAAGAAGGGGAAGGAGAGGAAGTTAGGATACATGAACAACTTTAAAAACGTGCAGAATGTGGACTGACGTCTAATCTCTCATCAAATAAACTCCAGATCTCAAGGGAAAGACCAGACATTTAGTGCCCAAACATTCATTCATTGGTATTTAATGCCATAAACATAAACATTCTGATATCATAAAATACTTTGGCTCAGCTTTCAGAACAAAAAACATTTGCTGAACTTACTGTTGGCTGCAGTATTACAAAATGTAATTGCTCTGATAAACAGCGTTGAGACCCACAGAATGTTGTTTTGGTCACATTTCAACATCAAGATACTGCAAAGGACAGCATCTAATATGATGGTAAAGCCATAAAAATAGTATTAAATGTGAATGTTTCACTCAATATAAGCCAGATACAAATTACAGATACAGATTTAAAGTATATTCTCACACTGATGTACTGCTTATCTCCCACAGACTAATTTCTCAGGGTACACTGACCTCATATCATCAGTGTTCAAAAGCTTGACGAGTTCACTACGGTAAAAACATTTGTAAATTAAATCATGTTTTATTACTTCCCAGGTTAACAGGAGTGCTGATCATTTCATCTGAGAAAAATTTGTACATTTTGTTAGAAAATCTTCTCCATTAAAAGACCCGTTCACCAAAAATTCATCCCAAAGAATTCACTTTATCTCCATTGTATCATTGTTAAAGTTACGATCTTATCAATACTGTAAAAATATGATTTGTTAAGTTTTATTTATAGAAACAGTCTGTCTTTGAATGTATTTCACGCCAGCCTTGTGTTACAGAATTATTGTATTTGTTGATCTTCAGTGATTATTGAAGATTACAATCAAAATATCTGATAATTTTAATGTTTGATGCACAAAATCAACTTTATATTGAGACAGAATACAGATTACTTTCTTCTTTAAGGTCAAATGCCTTCACTAGCCAATTTAGGTTTTTTAATGTTACCAACATTATCTCTTTTCTATTTTCTTATGAATTACTTATTGTGTGTATAACTGAACTACTAAACAGCAGTAAACTGATACCATTTGAAAAACACATTCTGCATCAGTTGTTGTAGTTTTCCTTTTTAGTACCTATCTTGCTAAATTATCATCCATTCTATTTTTTATACATTCATTTTATTTTAAATTACATGTAACCAAAGATCTGTCTCTTTCTCTCACTTCTCTGCAGCTGTTAAATGTCAAAGATATTTTGTTTTGAGGCTGGATATCTGGCTAAACCTTCAGCATTGTGTCCCACCTCACTCGACCAGGTTCTTTATTTATTCTGCACGCTGTATGTAACGTTGAGAATTCAAAATAATGAATCTGGACATTTGCATTAAGAGTTTTTTTGTCCTCTGAAAGTCTGAGGTGAAAAGTGAGCCAAAGCAACGGTAAACCACTGTAAAAGTTGAGAGATTAAAAATGCAGCCAATCAGACCAGTGAACCGAGTGTGTGTGTGTGTGTGTGTGTGTGTGTTTGGGTTACTGTTGGGTTCTCTCTCTTTTAATCAAGCCCAACTTTAATGAACTGTCTTTGTGCATCACTTTCATTAGCACATTTACTCAATCAATACACACTGTGTATTCAAGCAATTCAATGAAAACTATAATGTGATGGTTGGATTGGAAAGGAGTGGTGTGTGTGTGTGTGTGTGTGTGTGTGTGTGTGTGTGTGTGTGTGTGTGCGCACTTGTGTTGGTTTGTGCATGGGTGTTTTTTGCATCTGTGTGTTATTTTGTGTGTTTATTTGTGTACATGCATGTGTTTATATGTATATTTTCATGCATATATTTATTGTAGCCTATTGTATGTGTCTAAGTGTGTGTGTGTGTGTGTGTGTGGTGTGTGAGTGTGTGTGTGTGTGTGTGTGTGTGTGTGTGTGTGTGTGTGAGTGTGTGTGTGTGTGTGTGTGTGTGTGTGTGTGAGTGCACGTGTGTGTGCTGAATCTGTCCTAAACCTTGAAGATGCCTCCACAATTAACTTTGTCATTCTTGTTCAGCCCGAGCCGTCAATAGCGATATCCGTCACTCAATCTCTATTCATCCTTACTTCTTTCCCATCATGCAGCAGTGCGGCCGCAGAATGCACTGATTAGCCCTCTGACCATTTAATTAATTAGGCTCGGCACTTAATTATGACAAACTGCATTACTGCAGCGGCACACCGGGGCTCAGGCAGGTTATGTTCGGTAACAATTTGATTTGAGTGAAAATGGGGAGCACTGATGGAGGAGGGGGGGTTTATTGAGCGGAAAGAGACATATGATGAGATTAACAATAATCAGAGCAGCGGGAATAGCCCATGACCAACCGAGGAGGGGGGAGGGAGGGGGAGGGAAGGGCTGAGATGGATCAAATTAGGTTTTTCTCTTCTCATTAGGATCGGGAGAGTAAAGTAATACTGAGTGTGTGTGTGTGTGTGTGTGTGTGTGTGGTCTGTTGGATGGGGATTTAATCTGCTCAGTGTGTCCGTATCTTTTTTTTTTTTTTACTGAAGCTGAGATAATCATCTAATCTACATTATTCCTCTTCGCCTCTTTGTCGGAATAACAGTGAAGGATGACAGAGGACTTTGTTCTTCTCAAAGCTCTTATTGGTCGTCCTTTAAAGCTTCAAAAAGCCTCCCTTTTTTTTGAGGAGAGGTTTACTCAAATCCCTCATAGATACCATTCCACTTCCTCCATGCAGGTGCACTGATCAACTAGTAACATGGTCCCTCACTGGCTTCCCACCCAAGTGCACGGCCATTTGTGTTTGGCAATAGCACAACCAAGTCTGAAGTATCGCTACCATTAATCGATTCCCAGGTCTCTGTGGTGGTGAACAAGAATCTGCCTTTGAACTATATATATATATATATATATGTATATATATATATATATATATATATATATATACATACATATACATATACATATATATACATATACATATATATATACATATATATATATATATATTTACATCTAATAAAATGACCTACAAAGTTAAAAGGTGATATACTGTAGTGACATAGTGAGTCATAGTGACAACACTGCTGATAATTTTGACCCAACTCTGCAGCATCAAGATCTGGTCACACCAGAAAGCTAACATGCTAACATGCTAACATGACATTTTGACTTGTCAAAGCAGGAAAAGCACAGGTTCACTTCCATCAAGTGTCCCAGTAAGTCATGTCAGTGAGTGTGCATGCACCATACCAGAGCCCTGGAACTGGCTCACCTAAATGGAATGCAGCCATCATTAATGTTATTAATTCTACCTGTGCTTCTCCTGCTTTGACAAGTCAAAATGTCTGCTGTGAAAAGGGTCTACAGCTCTGTGAGCAAGCTTGGTAGTTTGCTATATGTGAAATTAGGCTCCACACAGTTTATTTAGGAGACATAACGTATTTGTACCATCGCCTCTTGTCTCATAACTTAACCTTGACAGGGGAGGTTAAATAAAAGTGGATGGTGCAACATCTAATATGATAGCTTCTCCTCTTTTGGACTCTCGATTTGGGTGGCATGAAGTACGTGCGCGCACACGTCGGAATAGCATTAGCGTTTCTCATATCTACTTTAATTACTAAAATTACAGTATCTTACAGTTTCTTACATTCCTGTGTTTAAATGTTTTATTTTAAAGATAAACAGACCTACCAATCACACAACTGGCACCATACAAATGTAGGCTGATATAAAGCTTCCATACTTTTAAGTCCTCAAAAAGAAATTGGCTATACAAAAGAAAACAATGCACATTCAAAAATACTTGTCAAGCAGTTGGTTAGAACTAAGGTCCCACCTCTGACAGGGCAGATAGCCAATCATAGTTTAGGAGAATGGGGTGGCACCTGCAGTGGCCAATCAGATATCAGGGGTGGCCTGTGCCACTCCCTGGACATGACCCTGTCCGTTCCCTCAAAGGTCAGACAGTTTGCTATTGGTCAGTGGCACAAAGTTTTGTGTTCACCAAAACTGACTGACTTGTATTATAAGTATAAAAGCTGCTGAAATGATAATTATCCGAGCTACTTCAGGTGTATGTACAGGTGGAATTCCAGCATTTCAGCATCTTACATATCCTGATATAATGGAGTAAAATATAAAAATATATATATACATTATAAAAATTATAATTTATTATAAAATATGGGTATATAGGCACTATTTTTTACAATCAGTAATCTTTGTATTGTTTGGTTTGTTGTTTCTCCAAAATATCATACAAATATGAACTCCATTGCAAAAATCTATATTTTGCCTTTTTATTTTTCAAGACTGGCCAGTCTGGATGTCTGAAGCTCAAATAATCGCGTGATATGTTATAGGATCATCACATCCATATTTCCCTGACAAAACGTCCTGTTGTAAAGCTGCTAGAAGCTGTTTGAGGAGGGAGTTTAAAGGGATGAATTCAGATCCACTCTTACATCAGTCCTCTGTGCTGTGTACCCTGCAGCCACACCACAATATGATAATGCCCATGTGAATAGCGAGGGGAGTGGGTATGGTAAAATGATAAATTATGATAAATAAGGCCATAGCATAGGCATGAAGGAGGGGAAATCACCAGTCTAATGCACCATGGTGTGTGTGTGTGTGTGTGTGTCCTGGTGAACCAGGCGTCCCTACATCACAGGCCAGGACCGTTGACAAAAGGAAACAGATTGGATAGAGAGTGAGGGATGTGCCTGGAGGGAGGGAGAGATGGACAGAATGAGGGAGGAATGGAGGGAGGAGGGGGATGAAAAGGCCGTCTCCCAGACACATATATTAACCCGACCCCCCCCCCCCCCCAGCCCCACCTCGACACCGGGAGTCTGATCCCTTCAGCTCGCTCGGTGCAGATTTAGCGTAGCAGGACCTCCTAACGGGGCGACAATATTAGCTTGATGCTGCCAGAGAGCGATAACATCCCCACAACATCACACCAACACAACCTCAGCCTCACACGTCTTGTCGGCTGACAGTTGACTGACTTTTTTGTTTTGTTTTTCATTTTTGTTGGCCAAAATAAAAAGAAGGGACGAATCCAGACATCACTGAGTAAAAGAAAAGAAAAATCAGCTGACGTCGAGGCTGTGTTGTAACTAAAACCTGCTCTGTGGTCGAAGAGTAAACACCTGCCGAAGAATAGAGATATTAAACACACTCTCTGGGAGTCGCTATGGCAATCAACAACAAATCGATCAATCCCATTGGACACGCTGATGCTCGAGCTAACGCTCCATGTCCCCATTGACTGGCTCCCAGCACACACACAGCTCCTGCAGCCCTCACTGCTTGTCCTGTGTGTGTACGGCTATTGAACAACAGTTATTAAAAAAAACAACAACACACGATTCAAGCTCAGTTTTAACGCCGTGAGATGCACACAGTCACACTACAGGTTTGTGAAAGAAAAGTTTCAGCACACCGCATATCTGACTGTAAAAGACAAAAGGAGGGCTTTTCTTGCAAAACCAAAATACACTGACTGTGGCCAGGTGCAACAAGATTCAGATCAGGTCAAATTAATTTTATCTATATTGCCCAAAATCACATTTGTTTCAGAGGACAAGATGATATTAAATACCAGTGAAAACGTTTCCACACAACTTCAGTATCTCAGGATAAATGTCCCTCATTATATAAGGAAGAATTAACAATTCATTTTAGACAATTATTTACTTCAAGCGTTGATTAATCGTTCATATTAGATGTCAGAAAATAGTGAAATTTGCCCATCACCATCACAGTTTCCTACAGCCCAAGGTGACATCTTAAAATAGCTTTGACAATCCCAAACCCCAAATATATTTATTTTATTGTAATACAAAACAAGGAAAAGCAGCAAATCCTTATATTTGAAAAGCTGGAATCATCAAATGTTTGGAATTTTTGCTTGAAAATGACGTAAACAGTTCGTTTCCATGCTATAATCAATTATACCTGTATTTATAATAAAAATATGGTTTATTTCTCTACTGATAGCTGTGATTAGAACCCTGCTTTTCCCCATTCATTTCCTCAAAGTACTAAAATATAAATACAAAAACAAACTTTTTTTCTTTTTGAATGACAGTTTATTTAAGCTGCCCTACTGTGCATGTTATATTCTATTCCTTGGGTTAAAAAAAAGTATGTTTCAGCATTAAAGTCAATGTTTTTCTGTTTGTCTCTGTCTCTCACCTGCATACGTACACATACAAGTTCATACACATACAGTCGTGTAAATATACACATTTGCAGCTCGATGCCCGACAACAGATATCACAACTGTCATTTACACACGGCGCTGTGATGACAGCTCATACAGTATTGGTACAGTGAGCTGATATGTTTGGTGCGGGTGTAATTTGTGGGGCTTCGTGTGGTGAGCCCCCCCTCCTCACAGTGTGGTTCGGTTCCCTTCCTCAGGAGCAGAGTTCAGACACATAATCCACCCTGCTAATTGGCCCCCCGATGCCACTGTAGTGACTCAGGTACGCAGAAATACATACTCACACTCACACATGCACACACACAACACACACACACACACACACACACACACACGCGCACACACAGAGGTAGATGGAGGATCTCACACACACACATATACACACAAGGCAGGAGAGAGTACAAGAAATGTAAGCTGCAGTTTGAAATACAATTGGAGCTACGATAGAATGTGTGTAAATGGGTTTGTTCTGTCTTTTTTAGGGCTGGATATCGAACTGATACTATTTTGGCAACAAATGTCTTGTTTACTTATTCACTGATCAGATAATTCCTAATTTACATCCGTATTTTGCTAGTTTTAGAGTCTTTTATTAAGGCAAACTTCTCGTACAGCTGCTTGTATAGCTACTTTTATATTTTTTGTCATTTTGGTATCAGTACCTAAACTCGGGTATCATATCAGCTAAGTATTTTAGATGATACTATTAACTTATAAGGAGAATGTAATAAAGAAAGAGAAGTATGCAGGCTCGCATCTACAGTGAATAAAGAGAATTAAGACAGCCTTAAAAAGCATTAGCAAGTCTGCAATAATGTTTGCTTCTTAACACCAAGAAAGTATTTGATAACGTCTTAAATTCTCAATTTTCTTTACCAGAAATTTAGTTTTAGTTTCTTCAAATTAAGAACATAAAAGCATTTTCAACACTTTATCATGTATCTCATACTGTTTATATATTGAGGCTTTATGATGTTCACAGTGAGTTAAATACAGAAGTCCAAGACTCCGTGTTTTTATGGTCGCAGATTTACGTTAATAAATGGAAATATTCTACATGTCTTGTACACATTTCCTTAAAATTCAGCCTGACACATTTAGTCTCTTTGGAAGGTTTTGTTGAAATCTCCACTAGAATTTGAAATAAAAGTTCTGTGAGTTTGAAAAATGTTTTATTGTACAAAATTCAGCAGTGTTTTGAGGGGATAAATTCAAATGTTCATTTCTTTTTCCTTGAGTCTGTCCAGAATTATCTTATCTTTAATCCAGGCTGTTTTCCATATTACAATAAAGTTCCTAATTTAACAAAATCACAAAACTTTCATTATCTATAATCAACCCTGACTCTCACAATTATTAATAATCAGGCTACTATGAGACTAATCTCTATAAACAGATATCTGCATATGAATGCAGGTATCTGTAGGAAGGGACAAGAGTTAGGTATCGGAAGCGCCCTGGTTTCCGCTTGTAGTCCGTTTGTAGTCCAAGTAGTATTGACCAATCACGTTTGTGCGGGCTTTGGTTGTATGCAGGTAAACAGTCGGAAGAGGTGGAACGCACTGACCAAAATTCAACCTGGTGATTTAGCTTTTTATCAATCTCTGAGATTAGCTTTTTATTAGCTTGTTTTTAAATTTATCAGCAATCAAATCATCGTCAGACAATAGCCAATGGGTTCTGAGATTGCTAATTGGACTGTAAACAATGACTCGTGCACGGAAGAGGAAGTCTTGGCCCGGATATCCGTTATCCGTTAGCCCCGAACCATTGGCCGTTAGTTCAGAGCTTGCTGTGAGACTGATGATTGTCCCCCCCACCACCACCACCACCACCACCACCACCACCACACACACACAAACACACCCCCGATGGGTCAGCGTGCTGAGGGCAGCAGTTTTAGGACGTCCTGTGAGCGCATGGGTAAACCCGGCTCTATATATATGCAAATCCCATTCATTCCCCTTCCTGAGCATAATTGACAATCTATGAGCGTTATTGATCAACATGAGGATGTCTCTATACGCGGCTGACTGTGTGGACGTCTGTGTGTTTATCTGTTTATGTGTGTCTACAGAGAGACTTTTAATTAAGTTAAAAATGAGGGACAAAGACCTGGAGGTCATCATGAGACCTGTGTGTGTGTGTGTTTGTGTGTGTGTGTGTGTGTGTGTGGTAGCAGCCTACTGGGCTCAGGTGAGGTTTAATGACTGGTAGGTAATAAGTGGAGCTTCCTGTTTGAGGAGCCGGCATCTCATTTTAACCTCGTTTGAACTAAAATGCCCTGTTGGCTCCTTCAGAGCAGAAATGATCAGAAAGTTTCAGAAGAAGAGGAAGAGAAAGAAGAAGGAAACCAGAGGACTGCTTCGGACATCAGGTTTGGACTGGAGTTACATGCAGAAGGACATTTAAGACCCAATATCTAAGACAAAATTATAGTTTTTCTGTTAGAGACGTGGTACTTGTACTGCACAAAGGAAGTAAAGTGAAAGGAAGTACTAACTTCACCTAACTTCACTTTAATGGCAACCAGAGCAGCACAACATATATACATTTACTCCTAGTGCAGATGTTCTAGCACTGGTACTGTAGTATTCACATTGTTGAGACGTTCTACTTTAATTCCACTAAAGTTATCTTATGGTTGGAGTTACTAGCTTTGCAGATTTACAATTTACATTCACCATGAGATAAATGTTGCTGGGTAACAATCTTCTTTTTGTCTTTCCTACTTTTGTTCATTTTTCCATCTTTTTTCTTTCCTTCTTTCTTTCTTTCCTTCTCTTCTTCCATCGGTCCTCCTTCTTTTCTTCCTTTTTTTAATCGTTTGCACCTCATGTCCTTCACTTTGCTATTCTTTCCTTCCTTTTTCCTCATCATGTTCCCTTTTCTTATCTTTCCTTCCTGATGTCCGTACTTCTTTCCTTATTTCTTGCATCTGTCCTTTCTTGTGTCCTTCTTTTCTTCCTTCCTCCCTTATTCATTTCCTATTCTTCCCGGCCTTCTCCCGCCCTCCTCTCTTTTCTTATTTTGATCCCTCTTTCTTTCTTTGTTAATCCTTACTTCCTGATGTTCTTATTTCTTGCCTCTGTCCTTCCTGGTGTCATTTTTTTCTTCCTTTTTTCCTCATTCCTTCCCTTGTTTTCGTTTCTCCTTTCATCTGTCCTCACTTCTTTATTTTGTTTCTTATTTCTTCCCTTTTTCATCCTTCCTTCCCTCTTGCCTCTCTTCCCTCCTTCTTTTCCTTGTTCAGCCAACCTAAAGGCATGAAAACCCCCCAAAACTGGAGACACAAGGTTTTCACCTGACTGCATGTTAACTTTACCTTAAATTATACACTGAATTAAGGACTTTTGCCTGCAGCTGATCTACAAAGTGAACTATAACAGGACTATTTATAATCAGCAGCTCATGTAATCTAACCTGTGTGTAACTTGCTCTCATTATCGTCTTCAATCGTTTCTGTTTCAGGCTGTCTGCTGTACAGAAAACAGCCATGAACAATGCCTGTAGAGGAACCCGTGCACATGTTAAGAGTGTGCGAGTGTGTTAGCACATGTGTGCATTTAGCACTCATCTTGCAAACTTACCTCCTCAGCAAGAGCAGCTTCATGTAGAACTAGAAAAGTAGATATACATGCACACAAACAAAACTGTGTGTTCCCATGTGTGTGATCACATGAAGAAGAGCAGGCGAGAGGTATTTACCGGCTGACCAGTGTCTCGCTGACAGATTGAGATTGGGACGCTTTTGGCACACGGAGGATTTATGGGCGCTTTGACGCCGCTTTCCTCTTAAATTACAGCCAACAATGAGATGGCCTGGGAATCAGGTCCGATGCTCTGAACCTCCCCTGGGGTTAACAGTCCCTGACTCAACCCTCTGCACTCTATTTTACACCCCCCAACCAGCAGCTCATCCTCTTTTCCAGCTCAGAGGGAAGGGAGGAGGAGAAAACAATCCAGTGCAAGAAAATAGCTTTTTTTCTCTCAAATATCTAATTTCTTCTCCTCGCATTGAGATACAAACCAGCATTCATTTATAAAGAAAGGCAACAATTTTCTCTGTGATTCAAACTATGACCAACAGAATTATACGTTTCCATGATTATCATCATAATTTCTGCAGATTTCCATCCAGCTGCCCTCACTCTGTTGAGGTCTGTTGATGTTCTCCCCCCTGCAGGGCTGGAGATGGGCCACCTACATCGATTTCACACCCAAAGCACAGATAAAGAGGAGAAAATCATCTGGTCCTCTGTCATTGTGTGATTGTGTGCTCAGTGTCTGTGTGCAAATGAAACCTCTGTGAACAAAAACTGCACAGAGGTAGAAGAGGATTTAGTGGCCCGATGAAAGGTATGAAAAAGAGTGCGTTTAAATTATGCACTCTTATGTAAATGGTTTGCATATGGAGTACAGACACGCAGTAATTCATTGTTCAAAGGTTAAACTGTTATGGCCAGTTATATGATTTCATTTGCTTAAGTGGTATTAGCATATATATCTAGTTATATGTGTCTCTACAAAAATAGACAGACTGTAATTCTGGTTACTTATTTGATAACGAATCAAGATTAATTTAGCTTACATGTAGGGGGAAAAAAAGTCTCATACGCAGCAGGTAGAGGTCTACACGGCTCCTTTTGGTTCCTGTGTAACAGAGAGTCAGGCTATGTCTGATTGTATTTAGGCTACATCCACGCTACTACGTTTTTGTTTTAAAATGCATACCTTTTGCTACGTTTACAACTAGTGTCCACACTACTCCGGCATTTTATAACCCCTAATACGGAGGCCTTTTAAAATGCTGCTGACCCCGTTTTTTTTTTTTTTTAAACTCCGGGTTGCGTTTCAGTGAGGACGGGCGAAAACAGAGACGTTCTAACCCACCCGCGTTCACTTTCTGATTGGGTCTAATCAGCCACGACGTGTCCTTCTCTGATTCGTCATGCCTGTATCACGTGACCCCTTCCCAGATGAAAACAAATGACTTCAGCCTTGACTACCAGCCAATTCCTTTCAGTAACAGTTCCACCTGGTCGTCGGTCCAAGCACAGAAAACTCTGCTCTTACTTTTCTCCATTGCTGTTCTTTGTTCGTAGTATTTTCTGCAACTAAGCAACCAACTGCAGAGTAGACGATCTGCTTCCTGTTTACACCGGCACGTGCATACCCAGTGCACGTGAAGGGTCACGTGATATGCGTTTTCAGGCGTGTAGTATGGACAGAGATTGTTTCTGAAAAGGTGATAAAAACAAAAAAGTAGTAATGTGGATGTAGCTTTTTTAGTCTAATAGGGTCCGGGTAGCTGTCACCATAGGTATCAATAAATCTGCCATCAGAGTGGACAGTGGATAAAAATGTGTTTTTTGGTAAAGCGCTTTACAACTTGCCTCTCATTCGTGTTTTTTCTTTTCGATTTCAATCCCACCTCCCAACAACAACAACAACCAATCAGCTTATTTGAGATTGCAGGTTCATTTGCGAGGTGTAGAAATCAGCTCCCACCTGCGAGTTTTTGACCCACAGAGATATTTACATCCATCGGGTTGACTGCATTTTGGACCAGGTCTAATTTGGACACGTTCTGACTGTCCTCGAGTCCCTTTTGGATCAGGTCTTTTTCTTTTTTTTTTATGTTTTTATGCACGCCGGGTTCTGGTATTTTTTCCCCAGGTCTGTTTTGGGTCAGTAGTAATGAGAGAGAGGAATAAAATACTGTAAAAACTGGACAAAGCAGGACTGAATTATATAAACAGAATTGCAGTCCACCAGGATGGCTGTTTATCCCCAACACTGTTCAATACACTGATTAACTATCAAAAGTATTACAAAGAGAGGGCCAGGAGGAAAGAGGGAGAAATAAAATGGCATTAAACAAAGAAAGGGTAAAAAAAGATTTAGTCAAAAACAGCAAGAAAACGTGGAGGAGGGAGGAGATGTGGGGTAGCACAGAGGTCAGTGGTGGAGGAGAGAGCGGAGGAAGGGGCTGTGGTTGGTGTGTGTGTGTGTGTGTGTGTGTATTGGGGGGGCAGGTTGTTTATGGCGATCTTGTCACGTTTCGTCTCTCTGGGACAATCAGGAGATTAAGTGTTGAGGAGTGGCTGGGGAGCGGCTGCAGTCACATGCCATTACTCACTCCCTGCATCACAATTAGTGCAAATGGCGCATTACAGGGAAATTATCATCAATATGATATTAAGAGATGCTGGCTAAACCAATCAGGGGAAAAGTGCTTATCCACTGGTAACCAAAGATGACTCTGAGGCGGCAGCATGCGGAGGTGACACTGACGTGGCCTCTGAGTCCCGAGACGGACAGCCAGAGATCAAGAACGGAAACAAACTACAAAGAGCTCAGAGAACACACTCCTCTGCAAATACTGCAAGAGCTCTAACAGAAGTAGTTAGAAATGTTTTTCAATCTGCAGCTTGATTTGGATCTGCATCAGAATTTTTTTTTTGGCCACAACAAGCTGTAAAGACAGCTATAAAGTTGAACTTGGTAGCAAACAGAGTGAAATTAGCATTTATTTGGAGTCGTGTTTCTGGTGACCGAACTTCTCTCCTTTCAGCTCTCTTTTGGTTTCCACTCTGTCTGTGTGCCGTTTGATGTTGGTCAGGTAACATGCAGTGGGTTTATTAGAGCTTTTTTGTTTTTTGCTGAAAACAGCTGCCTGCTGTCGGCACTGATGAGAGCGCTGAGAGTGAACCAGAATAGTAAAGCTGCGGGCTGAAGCTGTAACACTCCATGCAGCTCAGGGGAGGTGCAGAGTCAATCATTCTCAGTGGGTTTGTCACTGCAGGCGACACCTTCCACCTTACACACAGTCATCTGAATATTAAATACTCATTTGTTGTGGTTTAAAGAGCAACTTACAGGTTGAATCTTTTACGTTACCTTTCCTGAAAATGACCATTTGAAAAGTGAATGCAGAATTTGATATGTTTTAAAAGACATCTGGGCACAAATTCAGAGGAAAAAGTGGTCGCTTTGAGCAACACTCTTAAAAACGCTCTTTTTTTTCAACAATGCGTCATATTACGTAACAAAAGGGAGTTGTTGTCCCTGACTCTCCCTCAGCTTAATGTGCTGTAGTAGGTGGTAGTGAGTCTGAGCGGTGGTAATTTAGTGAGTTTGTCTTTTTTCGTTGCATTTCACCATTTTTCATCATGGTGAATTTTTGTTTTTGTGCCGGTTGCACAAACTCCAGCCTGTCAGGACGTCCAGTCTGCAGTTTTCCGAAACAGGAAAAGCACCGGCGCTAGCTCTCAAGCCCGGGTGCGTGTTGTGCAGGTGAAGAGACGGGACTTTACTGAAACAAAAAACGTGGTCGTGTGTGACGCTTATTATACACCAGAGGTCCCGGAGATATGACGGAGTTCAGGATGGGAAGTCGAAGCCTGGAGCATTTGATCCTTCAGCACACACAGCTGATCCATCAGGTCCGCCAGCAGCAGCTTCTGGCTTCTGGAGCATTTGGATCCATTCTTCTTAATGATAAACTGGCGCTAACTGGGCCGCTCCCTTTTCTCCAATTCGTCTTTTTTGATGCGGAAGTAAAACTCTCTTACAAAAACAACTCCAGAGTACTGTAGTGTAAATGTGTAAAATAGTGTAATATATATATTTTTTTTTTGAAAATCCGGTTTCTACATCATTTTCCTACACATTGATCCAACCTACAAGTTGCTCTTTGAGCGCCACCTACAGGCAAAATGCAATCAAAAGTTTGCAGGAAGGCTTGTGGTTGGTGTGTGCATGTGTCATCTAAATCTGGTTGCAACTGCACAATCCATTTAATGAGTTATTGCAGTTAATGTCAAATAGGCCACACCTATACAAATTTGACATCCAATTATAGTAAAATGGTATTATTATTTTTTTTTTAATGACTAACATGGCTCATACAAATATATTCCTTGCAAAACTTGATGATGAAATTGATGAAATTTAAAAGAAAAACATTTCCTTCTAGATGTAACGTCTGGATCTAAAAATCCCAAATGAAAACTTGGCATCAAATTTACAAATCCAGTAGGTTTCCTTCTTCTTTCTTCTGAAGGAGTAATGTTTACAGTTGGTGTATTGTCTATACGAGGTGTAATCAGTCCTTTCTTACCATCTCCACCCTGATGAAACCATTTATACTAAATAAAGCCTTCTAACATAACTTTTCTGATTGCTCTTTCTAAGAGTAACATTTCTTTTTGGTGGCAAATATATTTTTGTTTCTCTTTGGGTTTAAAAGGTGTTGAGGAGCTACAGTGTGTTTATCACTAACTAATCAATCTGTGTTACACGGCTCTCATTAACAGCAGCCCGGGGCAGATTTCCCTGTAAGACGTGTGTCGAGGTGCCTCCCGTGACGTTTCCCCTTCAGTTCGGGACATCATCTCACACTTTCTGATGAAATAGCGCTGCAACCAGGGATTATCTTTGTCAAAATTAACCTCTGCATTTCCTTTTTTCAGCCTGGAAAAAAAGACGATGAAAACCAAACCCTGGGGAAAATCTCTGGCCTTCTCGTCAGTCCTGCTGGTGACAAAAGTAGTGTCAGGTAACTTTCAGGTTTATTTATATGATGAAATGTACAGCAACTCCACACGTCAGTCAGGGTAAAAATAAAACCGGTGACCAGGCTGGGCTGGATGAACAATGATGGAATTTACAAGAGAACCAATATGGAGACACAAAGTCTCACTGTTTTCTGTTTCCTGATGAGACAGTGAAGGATAAAATGCTTGCTCTGCTTTTCTTTTTTTTTTTTTTTTGGTGAATCACCTTCGGTCACCTCACAGAATAAGAGAGAGACGACTGCAAATCCTCTGGTTCTAATATCAGCTGTAATTCTCCACTCCTGTGCTCATTCCCTCCACTTCTCCTCCGTCCCTCTCTCCTTCATTACTTCTCCATATGTAGATAGCCGCACGTTATTATTTCCCTGCCTTATTTTGCTGACACAACACAAGCCAAATGAAGTGAGATATACGGCCGGGCTTATTGGTGGAGATGGCCAATCCCTTCTGGCCAAAACCATTAACAAAATGGACCACACTTTGTCTCCTGGTGGTTTTCAAATTGTTGTGTGAGTGTGTGTGTGTTGTGTGTGTGTGTGTGTGTGTGTGTGTGTGTGTGTGTTGAGGAGGCTATTTTTAGAGCTTAATCACATGTGGAAAATAACAAACAACAAATCAACAGCTGTCCAGAGATTTCTGCTACGGTAGTCTGTGAAAAGAAATACAACTGGACACTGAAAGCTGGATCCCATTATAACGTAGCCCATTATGTGCAGCAGAACTGGTGATAAGTAAATTAAGAAGGCTATTAAGGGATTTTTATAAAACTTGAAAACTGACATTTGCAGCAGTCCACGTTAGGTGTGGTTCAAAGGTCCAAAAATAGTCATGTAATTTTTACAGCAATTCATTACAGTGTTAGTATATCTGGATCCGAATGACAAATAAAGATTATAAACCCAATTTTAAACAGTTTTCCTGATGGCACCTACTAATAGGACTGCATTATAATGCCTGATATGATTTGTGTTGCCATTATTTGTCATATTTTTTTATGTCACGTTTTTGTTTGTGTGTTTGTTTGTCTGTTAATTAGCAGGATACATAGGCATTTGAATGATCGTTTGTGGAACTGAGCAGAAAAAGAAACGAGTAGGTTCTGGTGCAGATTCGGGGCCAAATAATGGCACCATGTGGCTATTTATGCAGCAATTTATATTTTCACTTAGAAGTTCCTACCACACCAGAAAATGACATAGTGACTAATTGCTAGCGAGATACTGGCAAGCTTACTGTTAAACCTGCTAGCTACCCGAGAAAATGCTAGCACAAGTCAGCCACAATAGTCCACCAATCTCACTGGCTTGTGAACTACCAGTTAGCTAGCAGAGTGATTTCTGGCACAACTTCACCTACTTCCAAGGTGCACGGAGAAGGGAAAACTTATTGTCCTGTTAGCTAACTGGTAGTTTGAAGAGGTCAAAACTCCAGCAACACCTGTAGTATACAGAACATTTTTACAACATATTTAAATGTTCTTTGTAATTTGTTTTACGATGACCCTGAAGAAGGTCATAAGCCGAAAGCGACAATAAAGTTGTTCTGTATGCTACAAGTGTTGCTGGAGTTTTGACCTCTTCAAACTACCAGTTAGCTAACAGGACAATAAGTTAACATCTTATTCAAGAGATGCATTTGTACCTTTGACTCCAGTCTTACTTCTAACTGCAGACCGTGCTCTGTTGTAGAGTACAGGAGAGAGGGTGATCTACTGTAAAACTGGACGGTGTGACACAGTTAATATGGTAGCTTCCAGCTCTCCGTTCCCTCAGAGGTCAGCACTGTCAGGACGCTTTTCAACTGGTCAGCGGTGCAAATGTCATGTCAACATTTACCAAAACTGAACTACGCAAAAGCTCTGCAAGGATTTACTTCACCTCCACAAGTGTGATTACTGACTGATTCCATTGAAAAGAACTGATTTTGGTCCTAATTGTTGCTGTTATGAGTGCTGAACTGACTGTGCCCTACTTCCTGAACCATGAGGCGTAGAAGTAAAGTTTATACTTACTTGAAATCCATCGTTTTACATAAGAACATCATTGTAATCAATTTTTGTCTTTAGAACAAGCATTTAGAATTTTCTGCACCTTTATACATTTTTGTAAAACAGCTTTTCTTGAAAATGTCATCCAACACCTAATTTGGTACATGCCATATTTAAATAAACCTGGGGGAAAAAACTATTAATTCATTTTTTGATATTCCATATTATTTTTTCCATACTTGGCTGCCAGTATCATGACTCTTGAACACATTGTGCAATTGCTGCCAAATTTAAACAGCATACACCATGAGTGATCCTATCAAATGTGATGGCGCTACAGCAACATGACTCGCCTGAAAGTCTGCACAGTTATCCACAATATTCCCGTGCAGCATTTAGATATTGTCCAAAAATCACAGCCACTGTCAACCAGTCAACATAATTGTCTATCACTCTGTATTTTGATGCAGCTCCAGAGTCAGATAGAAAGAAATTCTAAACATTTTCTATTATTAAAATAACACATTCAAAGGATTGTGCAGCCTTGGTGGAGGTATGTGCTCTCTGAGGGCTTTCTAGTTTGGAATTAGAGTTAGCTGTGTGTGTGTGTGTGTGTGTGTGTGTGTATGTGTGTGTGTGTGTGCAGACAGGTACAGTATAAACACTGTGGGCATGTGTGTGAGAGAGAGAGAGAGAGAGACAGCCAGCGTGGGTCTAGGTGTGGTGCGGCTGGCCCGGCTCATTTCACAGCTGTATAGGGATTAGGTGGTGGAGTGCGGTGGGGTAAGCTGTCTCTTTTATCTCATTCAAACATGTTGCTAATTCAGCAGAGAGCGGCTGCCGCGGGAGCCTGTGCCACTAAGCGCTGTATCATTCTCCCTGCCGTGAATAAACTGCTAGTCCTAATCCCCAATCAGCCGCCGTGACACGGATTATCACCCGCGACAAGCACAGCGACCCAGCAGAGAGGAGAGGAGGAGAGAGGAGAGGAGGGGAGGGGAGAGGAGAAGAGAGGAGGAGAGAGGAGAGGAGGGGAGAGGAGAAGAGAGGAGGAGAAGAGAGGAGGGGAGAGGAGAAGGGAGGAGAGAGGAGAGGAGGGGAGAGAAAGAGAGGAGAGGAGGGGAGAGAAAGAGAGGAGAGGAGGGGAGAGAAAGAGAGGAGAGGAGGGGAGAGGAGAAGAGAGGAGGAGAGAGGAGAGGAGGGGAGAGAAAGAGAGGAGAGGAGGGGAGGGGAGAGAAAGAGAGGAGGGGAGAGGAGAGGAGGGGAGGAGATGAGACGAGGGGAGAGGAGAGGAGAGGAGGGGAGGGGAGGGGAGGGGAGAGAAGAGGAGAAGAAGAAGGAGTGGAAGAAGGAGTGGAAGAAGGAAAGGAGATGAGGGTTAGGAGATAAGAGGAAACGTGAGGATGGAAACAAGGAAAAGAGAGGAGAAGGAAGAGATGGGTAGAAGGAGAGGAGAGCAGAAAGAGGGTGAGAGAGGAAGAGTAAAGGAAAGGATTGGAGGAGAGGAGAGGAGAGAGGGAGAAGAAGCAGAGAAAAAACAGGAGAGGTCAGGAGAAGATGGGAAGACAAAGAGGAGAAGATGAAAAGACGGAGAGGAGAAGAGAAGGAAGGAGATGAGACAAGACAAAAGGACAAGAGGAAAAAGGAGAGCATACAAGAGAATGGGAAGATGGAGCAGACAGGAGGGAGAAGGTGACGATGAGGTGGAGGAGAGGAAGACATGAGTAAGGAGACGAGAGGACGGAAAGAAGGCGAGCAGAGGACGAGGAGAAGAGGAAGGATAGGTGAGAGGAGGAGAGGAGAGGAGAAGAGCAGATGAGACAAGAGGGTAGGAAGTGAAGAGATGAAAAAGGAGAGGAGACAACAAAAAGATGAGGAGAATAGAGGGGATGAAAAGAGATGAGGAGAGGAAGAAAACAGGTGAGGATAGGAGAGGAGATAGGAGGTGAGGAGAGGAAATGAAAGGGATAGGAGAGTAAAAGCAGAGGAAGAAGGAAGGAAGGAAGGAAGGACGGAAGGAGATGGAACTGAGGCGACAGAGTCTGAATCCATCATTCAGGGTTAATTTGTCTGAACTTTTCTTAAAGAGAAGGCACCTGAATGCCTCATGATGCATCACCATGGTTTCACTTTGTGTGTTTTTGTCATCCCTGTTGTCTTTCCGGCTTGGTGTTCCTACCTGTGTGTGTGTGTGTGTGTGTGTGTGTGTGTGTGTGTGTGTGTGTGTGTGTGTGTGTGTGTGTGTGCCGGAGCTGTAGATTGAATCCTGCCCACAGGGCTACAGTACGTACACATGGGACACGGAGGTTCAAACAAGACCCCAGAGAGAAAAAGGCCCGTTTTACATCTGCTAACAGCTCTCCCTCCAACACACCGTCTCTCTCCCTCTGTGTGTGTGTTTACTCCTGAGCTAATTGAGATCTAATTGCTGTAACATGGTGTAAAGCCCAAGCCCAAGCCGTCACCGGGGAAATATCGCTAACAGCCAGCTCCTCCCGCAGGGGATTGTGGGTAGCGGAGATGTCAGAGCTACTTAGTCTCAAAGCAGAGCCTATGAAAACAAACTTTCCCCTTTGCAGATTCAATAAACGGCCACGCAGATAAAACACGCCACAAGCATGACAAAGTCCAACTCTGGTGAACTGCCCTGAAAACAAAGAGCTGCCATCTGCAAATCTGCTTCGTGTTCATCAACTTAATGTCCTGTGAAATCCATCCGTCTCCTCAGGTAGTTGACCACAAACACTTCACCCCTTTACTACAGCGTCATCTTGATGAGTGGTGATGTCTTAATAAAGCAAAGCAGCGGAGTTCAATCAGGTATTGAAATAAGCCGAGCTAAGTGCTTCTATTTGCCTCAGAGGCGGATATTGCCTCTGAAGAGAGACGATCATCAATGGCATGAAAAAGAGATGAGGTATTGATATAGTTATGAAACCAATGTTTCAAAACATGCCACATCATCAGCACAGCAAGATGAGATATTAAATATACATCTTCCTTTCACAGTGATTATAGAATTACAACTCAGAGAGAGAGAGAGAGAGATGCAACTAAAACCATTAAATAATCCTACATCACAGAGGCTGAGAAAGATGTTTTCTTTTCCTCACAGTAGATTTACATCTTAAAGGACCATACCGTTGGTTTTGCATGTTTTAGCCCGTTTATTACAATATATATCTCACAGCCATTTTCTACTGTTCCAGGCAGACATAAATCTATTAGAAGACTTGCTTGAGTTCAAGCTTTTTAGATGAATTTTTCTTATGTGCTTTTATGCCTTTTCAAAAATGTATCTCATGCATTTTTACCATGGCTAGATCAATCTGCAAACAGAATGATATGAATCCCCCTGTTGCTCTCACTTTCTGTGCTTCTGTCTTTGTGTGCAGTTTTTCTATGCTGGAACACTAATCTCTAATCCCAGATTTAATGTGTTGTAATTTCATTTAACTTCTTCATTTAGAAATATGCAACATGTAAGCACGAAACTGAAATACTGAAGGTCTTAAAACTGATTTTAAAACAGGGCTCCAAGATTAGGACACATGTTAAGGCCCCAGCTGATATTGCTTTAGTGGTGGATATTTTCAAATAAATGAGCACAATCTAGTTGACGCACAGTAAATCTGGAGCCTACTGTATGTGTTTTTTATTGGTGTTTTAGTTTGTGTTATCTGTTTCACTGTGCAAGTGTAGGAAGTCACTATAAGCATGTAGCATAAATCTTTGCATTTGATAAAAACATGGCTCGACTGTCATCACCTGACCTCAAGTAACTGAGCCATCTCCATGTCAACTGAGCAAACTCCATCAGCTGAGGAAGACAATGAGATGCAGTTGAAAGCTCTGGATAAAGCTAGTGAGTGGACCTTAAAAGGAAACCAGTGTCTTCTTGGAACTGCAGGAAAAAACTGCAAATTTACAATTTGCACTTAATAACAGTCAGGAAGAATGTAAAATATACATGATTTGTAGTTAAGGGCCTGTATTTAGTTACGGTTCTTAAACGTTTAACTAGGGATGGAAAGTGAAATGAAGGCTTACCCCCCATGCATGTTAAAAATTACAGTAATGATGCTTTGCTATCCTAACAACACCTGCCCCGCCCTCCCCACCGCCTCATGATTGATCTATAAAACCAACCAGTTACCACTGTCAAAGCAGATAAATCAACCAATCACATGCATGGATGTGTTTAATCACACATTAGTCTAATGCACATCTCCTGCTGTTTGGGGAGTTGCTTTTACTGCTGACACACACACACACAGACACACAGACACACACACACACACACAAACAGACACACTGCAACAACAGCCCAGCAGGGCAATCTTCCGCCCCATCAGTGCGTTAACTTTCTAATTTACTGTGTTCTTGAAGTGGAGGAGATAGTGAATGAACGTCCCGAGGAGGAGCCGGTCCCTCACGCAGCAGGGGCTGGGAGGCCCCCTGCAGCCCCGACACACACTCAGACAGTCTGAGCGTCACTGTGATACACACTCCGTCTACACAGTGGATGTCCCCGTGATGAGAGTATTTTGTGTGTGTGCGTGTTTGTGTTATGGAACTTCATTAAAACCTGAACCACCAATCCAGCATAATCCACCTTTTGGGCTGGTCCACCTAAATGAAAACAAATGGACTTTTCGTTGTTAGACTCTTGCAATGAACTTGGACATCCAGTTTTAAAAGATTTATTATACTGTTGGACTGCCAGGTTTCTTGAAGGTAGGAATATATCACATTTTAAGGTGTCAGCTGTATACAGGTACTCTGCTGTGTCTGCTGGATTATGTTTTACAACACCGTGTTCTTTTTTAAAATGGCCACCGAAAAAATAACACTAAGTACCATTACTTAATCATATTATATATTATTCTGGCGTACACTGTTATAATAGATGGTATCATAATACTCTTATTGCAGTTTAAGTACATCACTGGTCCTGGGTACTGTATGTATACTGCTTGCCTTGTAAGTTTGAGTTCAAATGCTCTTGTATAGTTTTTATTTATTATTTTTATTTTATATATATATATATATATATATATATATATATATATATATATATATATACCTGTCTCTCTCAATCCTAGCAGTCAGTGAAAGTTCCTTTGAGTTCTAGCGAGCGATGAATAATACAAATGTGACTGAATGTGACAAATGTAGCAGCATGTATAGCAGTATTGTTAAATTAAATTATATTAAGGATGATTTTGTTATTTGAGTGGGTTCTGCTGTAAAAAGTTAGCTAGGTACCTAACATTAACTTACCTTTACTTGTGCGTTTCAGCTACCTTGATGCAGTTTTTAGGTACTCTTGATAATCCATGTCCTCCACTGAAATACAGTTTAAAAAGTAATGTTATAAACATCCATGTTCCTAGAAAGGAAGATGAGACAGTAATGTTGATATGTATAACTTACTTACTTACCTTTGGAGCCCTGTTAGAAGCACTGGTTTACACTGCGTCTTTTTCTGCCTTAAACTGACGAAAATTTGTAGAACAGTCAGAGGAAAAGAACGTATTCACATACAAAATGAATGAATTTAGTATCACAGCACTTTTGGAAATATAAAGCTTTTTGTCAATATTAAAACAGGCACCACCAGCCCACGGTTTTGTTATGCTAGCTACAAAGATCCACAACCTAACAAGGTTAAGTGTGATTTTACATGAAGGGAGGGATTAGCTGGCTGCCCCAAATCAAATTTGATTAAAAGTATTTGTTTTACAAGAAGAAAAAATTTGTATTTTGATATTAAAAAAATATTTAAAAATGTATTTTCGATATGCCTTTCCAGCTTTCTAGCCAACTTTTAGGGCTACAACCTTCGCTAGCTAAGGATCTAGGCAGCTAGATTCCAGCCAAACAATGAGCATTATGTTAATTTTACTGCTCACAATTTCTACTCTCATTAACCACATTTCCATGAGTTGGTAGAACAAACCAGAGCTATAAAGGAGAATAATTATTCATCAGTCTGACACAAACATGACTCCATGTATTTCTGTGTCCGCTGGATGTGTAGATAGGAAACCGCTTGCTAACATGTTAGCCATAACAACCTTTAAAGGCAATAACACATCACATGTTCTTCTGCCTCCAAAGGGCCAACAATTCATTTAATGCAGCTTTTATTTAAAGCTGTTTAGATCATGTACACTAGACCAACTCTGCCTATCATACATGTATAGCTCAAGCTGAATGACCCTTCAGTGTGGCAATCGCCATTGTGAGTTGTAGCCATTAAAATCCTTCTCTACCTTCCATCCTACATGTCTCAAATGCACCTTTAGGGTCATATTTTTTCACAGAAATGACTGCGGACAAATGAATGCTCTGGAGTATGATGGGAAGCAGTCGCACATAACTTAGAAGGCTGCATGAAGCCTATGGGTTTAATAGGATTAATCTTTACAGCCAAGTCAAATCTGGAGTTTGCTCTGCTCTCAGAGTTTGCATACAACGTATAGACACTTAACGATTGAAAACATAGTCATGGGAAGCAAACAAAGTGTTCTGGCTCACTCAAACCTACAGACATAACTTCTCTTGCAGGATTAAAGCTAGGCTACTGCACTCACACCTTTACATCAGTGTTTGCCTCCTCTTAAAACTTGTTCTTCAAATATGTCCCTGCATGATCTCAACTCAAGTGCTCGAGTTTGTTGTGTGATCAATCCGGTAATTGTGTCATAACTGACCTTCAACAATCAGGATGCCAACACAGAACATGTATGATGTAATGAGATACAGTATGGATGGATTACTGTGAGTGTGTGTGCTCTGCTTGCTGGTTAAAATGTCACCGGGACTACCAGGGCAGAGACAACAGCAGATGAGAGAGGCTGAGCACCAAAGCAGCCGTGAAAATCCTCTCTACATCCTCCTCTTTCTGCAAGCAGATCCCTATGAAATGGAATCATCTTTTCTTTCTCCACCTCTTTATCTCACCCCATCCTCCTTAACAAACCCCTTCTTATCCTCTGGTCAGTCCCTTTTGCCCAAAGTCCCGTCTTATTGCCCCACTGTTGAGTTTTACTTCACTTCTGTTTTTGTTCTCTCTCTAGTCTCTCACTGAGCTTCCAGGTGCTTCTTCGACGGTCGCGCTCATTTTCATAAAGCGACGACGTTCTGCAGAAAGAGGGAGTTAAACAGGTAAGTCACGGAGAGAAGAGAGCGAGAGCGCGAGAGAGATGGAGAGACAAAGGGAAAGACGAAGAGAGAGGGAGCAAATGTTAGTGGTCAGCAACACCGCGGGCATCATAAATCAGATTTCCCACAATCCCCTGCGGAGGGGCCCTTCGCTCGGCCTTGTGTGGACACGCTCAGCGGGGCGCGGAGCATCGATTGGCGTCGCCACGCCGATGCTGACTGTGCCGGGTTCGGAGGGCGAGAGGGGCGAAGGGGTGAGGTGGGGGTGTGTGTTGGGTCTGTGTGTGTGTGTGTGTGTGTGTGTGTGTGTGTGTGTTAGTGGTGGTGTGAGGTGGGGGGGGCTCATGAAGAAATCTGCCTCAGCATCAAACTAAAACAGCAAACCAAACCCAGGAAAACGTAGGTGTGTGTTTGTGTGTTTGCACAGGAGAATGTGCAGACTCGGGGGTAATTTCCTCCCCCATCAGCACACCCTTACTCACTTCAACTTGCCCCCTTCTTCTTACCCGCTCATCACAATCTTCTGCCTACTCACTCCGGGGCAAACAGGGGGGACAAGACCTTCTTGCTGCTGCAGGGTTTGTGTCGAGAGGCCGAGATCCAGCTCACACAGCCGGAGGGCAGCTGTCTACTCAAACACTGAACCCTGGAGAGAAAACACAAACTGACATCAACCAACATGTCGACTTTATCTGTTAGTATGTTTGAATAGACCTTATGTCTTATTTAACTCAAGGGAGAGGGACTGTAAGAGTGAAGTCACACTGGTAAAAATGCCTCCTTTTGGTTTGTTTAATTATAAGAACGATAAATCAGCATTAGGAATAAAAAAGACGATATATCTCTGCTGCATCAACTTTGATCCTTTATTTTAAAAACTGTCCATCGAGAGTTGGTTAATGTTATACGAGTCCAATATAAGTTGGTGGAGTACTCTTTTAAGGTTAAAAGGAACCAGTGTTGACTGTCGGTAGGAAACAGGACATGAACCGTCGTCTCCAGTGCCGTGTTCACGCAACGTAATCCGTTTTAAAGATGGAACAACGAGGACATGCTTCTGCCTTTCCTAGTTAGAGGACAGTCATTATTCACACAACCAGAGAAGGGAACTTTTCATGAAAACTTAAACACAGTACAGTCTCAAAAATCGACCTACCATGGCTGTTGAATGTTCTCTGGCCTTCTAGAAAAGTGTGATCAGTGGAGTAGCCCTTCCTCCTCATCTCACAAGCTAGTTTCACAATGCTGCACATGCTGAAATATTGTGTTTCCATCAGCTACCGCCCTGTGAATACATTCAAGAGGTTTTGACAAGATTACATAATTAATGGCGCACCATTAACTCTGACACATCACGACATGTCATCACTGCTTCCCACCAAGTCTGACTGAATGAACTTGTCTCTTCTCAGCCATGTGGTGTTTCCATCAGCTGCTTCAGTAATAGAGAGGGGGGTGACGATCAAATGGGCCCCTGTCTGGACTCGAACCGGGGATGTTGTGATTACTTACCTCCCAGCTCTTTCTAGTATTTATTTTTTGGTCTTTATGGTGGAGAGGAAGCCTGTAACACTGAGCGGTAGCGTGACATGAATTCGTTTTCTGCAGTCCAAGAAGCAGAAGCAGGTGTCACATGATCACCAGATTCAAAAAATCTGTTTTCGTCAGCCTCGTTCGCATCTTCTCCTTTTTGATATGCCGACTTCTCCACCTCAGCCAAGCGTCAAAACTTTTTTTGTGCCAGATTTCAGATTTATTTATGGCATTTCCACTCTTTTAAGTAAAAATGTTAAAATACACATAACGTGTATGTAAACATACGTATGTCTCTGTTGCTGTTGCCAGAAACAATGTGAAGGACCTGCCTCGGCCTTCCCCACATCTCTCCTCCTCTACTTCTACTTCTTCTATCTTTCCATCCCTTTCCTCGCTCTCCTTCCCTCTCGCTTTCTCTCTCTCTTTCATAAATTTCATTAACAGAGAAATCCCATTAGCTCCCCCTCTGGCCCTGCCTCTCAGGGTTAACAACTTTGCTTAGCCATGTAAATTCAGAGCTTAGTCAGGCCGATTCTCCACACAGCCACCGCCGGATGCACGCTATCCTCGCCACATTTAACGCTATCTTTGGATATGTTCATGTGTGTAAAAATGTGTGTGTTGGGCTCAGGATGTGAGGTCTGTGTAAACCTCTTCCAGCAGATAATCTGGATGTTGTGTGTGTGTGTTTGTGCATCTCCATATCATATACATACTGTACATATTCTCAGGGTCTGGTGTATGAAGTGGAAGGGGACGGACACTTATCTCCCACGGGCAGGACCGAGGAGCGTTACCGCTGGCCTCGCTCGGCCCTCCTCCTCCCCAGCAGTCTTCCTCCTGACCTCCTCCTCCTCCCTCTCTGAGGCTTTAACACACAAACCCAGGAAGATTTACTCCACGTTGGCACCGCCGTCGGCTCGCTGGCTCCCAAACAAAGTGAAGCAGCTTAAAGTGATATTTCACTTCAGGGGAACATTTTATTCTCTCTGTTATAACACAGGTATGTCCAGGAATTGACAGGCGGCGTGTTCAAGTTTTTTTTCCTGACTCACTGGTAACTCGATAAACAGAAAAATATGTTTTTATGTGGGTCAGTTGCTGTGTGTTTTACACATTTTGCTTATACTTCTAAGTTTTTAAAGATTTTTCTAGGGGGGAGTGCAGGTTTAAAGGCTGGAGAAACAGCTGTAAATGTTACAATGAAGAGAATGAAAGCAATGGGCAACAGCTCTTGAGTTGCCCCTGAACGGGATATTTCCAGCCCAAACTGGCTGAGAACTCCTTCTCGCTGTCCAACAAACAGGGTATTTGGGGCAGAGGGCAAACTGTGTGAATGAGACCAAACCAATCTCAAGGTCGGCTTACTTGCTTATTCTGGAGCTTTTAACTGTATCACTTCATCAGCAAATATAGTTTGCTCATCATGGAACTGTAGATGTTCAGACTTTACATGATCCTGTGCACCTCTAGGACTTCTTGCTTGTTGGTTTAAAAGTTGAGCTTGGACAATAATGTGCAGTGTGGACGTCTACAGTTCCATGAGCAAACGGAGGAAACTTCATCTTCATCTGCTGCACGGTCAAAAGCTCCAGAACAAGTAAGTATGTGGACCTTGAGTTGACACTGCTTTGTCAGCTGCTGCTTCCAAAGTCAAGAATGAACTGTCAAGCTCATGCAGAGTTTCACCTCATAAAAATCAAAAAGTTTAAAGTTTCTTCTCTGTCTATCAGTATGCTTGACATGTTCCAAACATCCATATTCTCACCAAAATACATCAAAATATACAGCTTCGGTACATATTCAATTATCACTTTGTAAACACAGCTAATGACGTGCTTACATTGGCTGCAAGCAAGTATCAAGTGACAAAGTGTCAACTGTGTAAAAGGTTTCCAAGGGTTAAAAGTGTGCAACAGTTTACAGATTTCACTCAATACTGTTGATGCTAAAGAGTGAATAATGTAAAATTTAAGAATTAAAGATGAAAGTAACACAGTTTAAACAACTGAAGCAGAAATGTATTTAGCTAATCGACATGAAAAACCAAATAAGAAATATAAACTAAAAATGACTTTATACAGGCCGTTGAACAATGTTAATGCTCCAGTGACTCTGGTCATTTGTGGACTAAAGAACTGAGTCCAGGTTTTCTGACTCTAGCTGGTTCAACATTGATGGTGGTGCATTAAGCTGAAAGATCTCTGGCTCCAGGGAGGAGGATTTAACCCATGAACAAGGAAAACATGTCAATAACGTTTGAGGGTCGGAGGTCAAGTGGCATAAACCTGCATGCTCCATTATGAAACACGTCTCTGAGGTTTACAGCAGCGCTCTGATCCACTTCCTGCCTGAAGCGATCAGAGTGAGAGGGCACGATGCCTTCGGGCGGTCAGCTGTGACTTCGAGCTGACCCTCTTCACTGCTCGATCTCAGGTGCTTTTTCACTCTATTTTTGGACCAGGCTGCTCAATGGTTTCCTGATTGATTGTGATCCTGATCAATGTCTGGCAGTGGCTGGACTCCTGTCCCAATACTGGATCTATAGTGTCTCCCTCCCAAGCCCACAGCCTGCATTGCTTCCTTCCTTGTCTGGGACCGAAGGAGGTTTATCAATGAAGCTCAGCTCCCACTCCTCTGTCTACACACTCCAGCCGTTTCCTGACCCAGTCAATGTCCTGTCTGTCTCCTGACACACATTCACTGAATAATGATCCAGTGGTGAAAAGTTGCACCAACAAAGAAGCTTGCTCATTGCCTTTGAATAATCTTCAAAGGGTCGGTGCACCCAAAAGACAACAAAACATATTCTCTCACTTACCTTTAGTGATATCTAGTCATGCAGATAAAAAGAAGGTGAATGGAATTTAGTTTGTGAAAAATTACATTTAGAAAATCTACATCTCCTTCCAAAACCAGTAGATCTGTTACTTTAAATAATCCACAGAACATCCTGTCAACAGTTTATATTTGGACTATTTTTTTTGTATATAAAGTAGTTCCAAAAACTATCCAGGTGGCAAAGCTCCACTAAAGGTAAGTAAGAAAATGTATTTCTGTAGTTTGGGTCAACTGACCATTTTAAACGAGCAAATACATAAAACTAGAGAGCCCTCAGAGAGCAGATACCTCTAACAAGGTCAAACAATTCTCTAAACATTATTATAATAATATAATATGTTTGAGTAACTTTAAGAGTCTTCATGTGTAACAGGATCTGCTGATTGGATGATGACAGTGATGGAGAACACCTACATCCTCTGAATCAATATTCAGATCTGTGATCTGGAAGTGTGGTAATTCAAATTCATCATATAAATCATGTTTTTTTAAAAAGGACAGAGGCATATTTACTGTTTCAAGCTTCTGGCTTTACTTAAAAACCATCATCAGGAGCACGTAGATGTGTTGGGATGAAGATTTTAAAATAAAACTGAAAGATTGAAATGCCTCCGTCCTTTTTGGAATAACTGTAATCTTACATATGTTCTAAATATCAGAGCATCTCTCATATTGATCATGTTTCTGCATCAGATTTTGCAGGATTGGAGTTGATATTTATGTGCAACTGTGATGTAAATTTGGTTGGACCTGCATAATAATGTACTGAAGAGTTTTGGCAGTTTGTGTCAAATAGATCAGACCTAGAACCATGGGGAAGCATTTTTAGAATCATTTATAGGCTGTGGCTGAAGTTATTGTGCATCTTTCCCTGCTTTGTATATTTATTGTACATTTATTTTGTGTATTGTATATTTTATGTTATCTGTAATCAGAAGGTTAGAGCACAAGCTTGTCATTGCATTGGTATGTACTGCTAATAATACATGACAATGAACTTGAACTGAACACCTGAACTTGAATTATAATGTGTGTTATATATACATGTATATATAATGTAATGACTGTGGTAATAAAAAAACATAATAACTTTTGTGAAGCTTATCCAAATATTATCCTCATCCAAAATTGGTGAGGATTGGATAAAGTTTGTAGGAGAAGTTTCCAAAAAAACTCAAAATGGCCGACAATCTGTTCGGGCAGCAGTGGGCGTGGCTTATGATTCATCTTGAACCAACCTATCCCGGAATTTTGCATCCAACGTAAAGAGTAGTGAGAATCCACCGGATTATACTGTAGCTCACAAATGTTTCTGCACTGAAACAGGCAAAATTTCAACTGTTGACAAAGTGCTATGGACGTGCTTTATAAATGGCCACATGGTGGCGCTATCCATACCAACAACCGACACTTCTTCTTTACTTTTCACTACATTTCACTGAAATCTGTGAAGTACTCTTTTAGATATCTTGCTAACAAATAGAACAACAAATATACAGAACTGAAAACATAACCTCCTTGGTGAAGGTAACAAAATGAAATCAAGCTACAGATACACACACACACACACACACACACGCTTGTCACACTACAGTTGGCTGGGGCAGCGGGGAGCACGGGCGGGAGGGGTTCGTTCACCCACTGTGAAAGCACTTTGGACATCCCTGGGATGAGCGAGGACTGTCAAATCCGTCCTGACGGCATTGAGGCTTTCCTCCGTGGGATCAGGCCTGGATGAGAGCCGGCTGCAGAGGCCCAAAGCCGGGGGATTCAGGCCAGCGACTGGCCAGCGGAGCGCGGCTGTCTGTCAGAGCGGGGCGGAGGGACTGAAACTCTTCAAACAGCTTCCACAGGATCAAGAAGACCACTCTACCCAGCTTAGAGAGAGGCTTCTGGAGACACAGATTTGAGAGGAGAAAGAAAGGACGTCATGTGAGACAGACTGAAGTCCACAATCAGGCCCCGGCCTCCAGCTTTGAGCTTTTGAACAAAAGAAGTTATTTAGATAAAGATTATGTTTCTGTGCAGGGTGTGATGATAAGACAAGTAAACAGAGAGCTGATCAAGTGATGGATAATGGAGGTTTTGATATCTGTAACAGAGTGCATTGACTGATATTGACCTGCTGTCTGTTTTCACATCCAATATTTGACCATGTCACAGATATCACACACACACACAGGTCACAGTAAACAGAGCTCTGTTTAAAATACTGGTACTACCATCACACACAGACACACACACACACACACACACACACACGTGCAGCAAATGACAGTGAATGCAGATCAGTACCACTCAAACTGTGTGTGGTGACAATGGTCTTAAGTGGACCTGTGTTGGACAGCAGGGCCATGAATAAATGATGTCAATAAAATCACAGAGCATGGAGAGCATCAGGGAGCTGACACTGACACACACACACACACACACACACACACACACACAAAGCACCAGAACGAGCGAGAAAGTCGACTTTGAATGGAGATTGTTTTGTCATGTTCTGGTTCCAAGGAATGAATTGTCAAGCTTAACCAGTTCTTGTTTTTTTTACTTACTCTGGTGCATAATCAGCAGATCACTTCGGATGTTCCCATTTCCTTGGTTGGGAAGTCGTTCTTCCGACTTCTGCATGTTCACGAGCTTTTCAGTCGTAATGTGGAAACAACATGGACGCTACAAAGAAGATGTGATGCTGAAACAGTTTGAAGCTTTATATTACAATGTGATTTTGTCCCAGACTTGTTGCTGTAGTACATGTCCTAAAACCACTAAAATATTGCTTTACCTGACTTGTTATCAGGGTTTATGCTAATAAATAACTTTTCTAACTATGTGGACAGCAACTAAGGGTTACAACCTAATACTATTACAAATTACATGTGAGCAAAAAATGAATAATAATGCAATACTTGAATTAATAAAAAAATTAATACTATCAACCAAACATTTACTTTTGTCCGCCATGTTTTGCTTTTGGCAAGTCGTGTACCAAAATTGTTGTTGTTCCGACTTGACTGGTGTTCATGTGAATTTTCCCAGCCAGGAACTCATTTTTCTGATTATTCCGACACCACATGAATGCAACATAAGAATTATAAAAGTAAACATCTGATTGATGACTAATGATTACCCTTAGATACAGATTGTAAACAAAGCTTGTAGTGTTGTTTCATACCTTTCTTAACAGAACGGGCTCCTGAAGCCTCAAAGGAGAGCACAAGTTGGAAATCCCAGCACATTGACCTTTGACCTTTCTCAGTGCTGAGGAGGGTTGACAGGAGAAGTGGGGAGGAAAGAGGTGGGGGAGGGGGGAGAAAGGGTTAGGGCGGGTGAGGAGAGGGAGTTTAATTTTTCAATAGGACTGTCAAGGACACGCAGCGGCCCACCCAGCTCCACTCACCTGAAAGAAAGTGTTCGGAGACCAAAAAGAAGCAGGTGTCCTCTTCACACATCTGCACGTTTGTTCGTTTTTCTTTCCTGTAAAGATTTTAAACAGCAGAGAGCCTGTGAAAAAAAGCAAAAGGCTTTCTTAGAAAGATTACAAAATAACTGAAAAGAATAGTTTATTTATTCATTCACTCTCCTGTACCCAGAGGAGCTGAAATGAAAGGACACACACACACTCATGCATGAACACGCACACGCACACATGCACGCTGCCTCCTCTTCCTCCCTGGGTAGCTGTTAGCGGTGTTTCACATGTGTGGAGAAGCTCCCAGCAGAGACGGCGGGGAGAAGAGTCGGGGGTCTGCCACTTACAGCCGAGATCACCACAGTGAAAAATTTATATCAGAGACACCACGCCCAGTGTGTGTGTGTGTGTGTGTGTGTGGTACGGGGGGGGGGGCACTTAAGTCAATACATGTGGAATGAGTGAAGTACATGTGTTACTGTAATGCAACAACAGTCGTGTGCATGCTTCATGTTCATTCTGATGGGAGGCAGAAAACACTCTGTCCATCTGTCTGTCCATGCATCCATTTATTGTTCATCCATGCAACCATCCATCCATCTATTTATCTATTCATCAATAAGTCCATCCATCCATCCATCCATCCATCATCCATCTGTTTATATGTCCATCTTCCTGTCTATCCATTTATACATTCATCCATCCTTTCATCTACATATCTATTCATCCATCAGTCCATCTGTTCACCTGTCCACCATACAACACATCCATCTGTCCGTCCATCCATCCATCAGACTATCCATAAAAGAGACACACATGGACACAATTTAAATAATAACTTCCCGCTGTTGTCTGACACAATGAAAGAATGTAAAACAAGCTTTCCAGGGAGGCAAAGTGAGCGCAACATTTCCCCACATGCAGCCCCGTCAGATTAGATTAGGATTAGACTGAAGCAAACAGGATGTCATTCTGTGTTAATCTCCCCTAAACTCAGTTTAGCTCTACCACAGCTGACAGCTGAGGCCCATTTGGTCTGAGAGACGGCCGGTCGCTGCTGACATTATCAACCTCGCCTCTCCATCCACACACACACACACACACACACACACACACACACACACACAGTTTACAGAGTTGAGAAGGCCTGGAAGGAACATGGTGAAGCTGGCAGCCACCTGAGAGAGTTGATCCACACAACTGCCTCCGTCAGCAACTTCCGCAGAGCTTTTTAGCCACTTTCCTCCTCTAATTCAGCTCCCCGTCACGGCCTGGGTTCACAGTGTTCCGCTCCAGACACGTTTTGGGTTTGACGTCCCCGAGGTCTGAGGAGAAAAGCTACGCATGAGTCTCTCCAGGTGAGACGAGGAAGTGGAGGGGGGTGGCCTGATTTCTTCACCCCCATACCTTACTTCCCCTACTCCATCTTTTCCCTCCATGTCGGGGAGGTCCTGACTGATTGACAGGTCTCTCATCAGGGGGGACGTGTTCAGCCTATTGAAATCTACTTATTATCAATTATTCAGACACACCTCTCTCACGCTCTCAGGCTCTCAGTCCTCCAACAACATGGCAGGTAGAGGCTGAACGAGTTCCTCAGTGGCTCTGGAGTCGCCTGCACACAAACAAAACACAAAAACACACTCCCACTGTGCATGGATGCAATTGGACTCTCTTTGACATCCTGCTTTCCTTAACCCTAAGCTTAACCATCACAACTGCAAGGCTTACCCCCACCACTAGCTTAACCTTAAAAAACAAAACCTAATTCTAACCGTAACACTAAAAACAAGTCTTAACCCTCAAACAGCCCTTTGAACAAATGAGGACCAGACAAAATATCCTCATTTTCCAAAATAATAAATGGACTTTTTAACCTTAACGGTTCCCAAAGTGCTTTACAGATTGGTCTCATTCACCCATTCACACACCGATGACAACGGAGCTGCCATTCAAGGTGCTGGCCTCCATCAGGAGGTTTAGGGTTCAGTGTCTTGCCCGAGGACACTGGGGATCAAACCACAAACCCTGGGATTAATGGACGACCCGCTCTACCTCCTGACCAATGCAGCCCTAAAAACTAGCAAGGTCTTAAACTCAAGTAGGTCCTCGTAAAGGTAGAAGAACACATTCTGCACACACGCGTTGACTAAGGTCCCAGTTGCAGCAGTTACTGGGATCCTTTACGGGAGTAAAAACTAGAAAATGTTACTAGTATTATCAGCATACCATGTCCCATTGATTTATTATTCTAGATGTATTACTGCATTATTATTACTGATGCATTAACATGTAAGCAGCATTTTAATGAAGTAGCTGGTTGAGCTGGTGCTAATCTCGTCTACTTTATATAGCGTTTGGCAAGTGAATTTGTAACAAAGCTTCATATTTCAGAAGCTGATGATATGTATATGTACCGTTTTGTTAAAGAGTAAGATCCTTTTTGTTTAACCAGGAACAGAAAGTCTCGCTCTGAAGCTCTCAAGAGAGGTTGAGTTGTTGCAGGAAGATGAAAGGATCTTACTCTTTAACAAAAAGGTCTGTCTCTGTAGGGATCCTTTCCATAATGTTGTCAGATATTAGAATAACAGTCTGAGCCTGTCAGCAGCAAAAACAAGCACTTTTAGTGGACGGACTTTGACGGGCGCAATTGCCCCCAAGGATTACGTTGCAGCCATTGCAGCCTGTTTCACGGATGCCAGCAGAGTCTGGACCAATTCCAAAACTTTTGGGAAGTGTTAGTCTTTTCAACCACAAAATTTGTAAAAATAGGGCCCAGGTGTAAAAATACCGGGGTTTCCCTTTAAACTTTCCAAACTCAGATGTCTACATATCAAACAACATCTATCTATATAAAATATTATGCTCCACATGGGAAAAACGTGAGAATGAAACAAAAGGCTGATTAACTGCAAGATATTAAGACTTCTGACTTTAAAAAGAAAACGTAACCAGGAGATAACGCTCCCAGCTCCAAGCCTCCTTCTCCTCCCATTACATCCCAGCTGGGCTAATAAAAGGATTTCCAGCTTTGTGTAGAACGGAGGACGTCTCCTGTTCCTTTTGATGCCTCTATTAAAGACTTTTCCAAGGTGAGCTGAACGTCCTCCTCTCTCCTCCTCCTTCCATAATTTCCCACCTCTTAGCTTCCTATTAACCCTTCCAAACCCGCCCCAAATCCGGGCTCTGGAGGAGACAGGCCGAAATGAATAAGGGGGCCGAGGAGGGTCAGCAGAAAGGCATGATGGGACTTATCATGGAGCACATATGGGAATTGTGGGGGATTTGAGTGGGAGCGTGGCGGACACAGGAATGGATCAGCCTGTGACATCATTAACCACGGGGAGCTTCCATCCGCTTGGATTTCTGGGATTCCTGTAAGCCAGTCGGTGAAGGGTTGGGGGGTTCTCCGAGATTGAGAGACCAGAGCGCGTGATTGGCCAAAAAAGCTGATATTGTGATTGAATGTGAAATTAAAAGAAATGAAAGTTGAAGATAGAAATAGGGCGCCACAGAGAGAAATTCAGGGAATTTTTATTTCTGTCCTCTTTGTTCCTGCTTTCTTTTTTGCTCCATATAATATCACCAAACATGAATACAGATATCCTAAAAACACACATACACACTCCCGCCCATGTGACTGTGCACCCCAGGCAGACTTTGGAAGTGTCAGTGGATAAGTTTGTCTCTGTCAGCAGGTCTGGCTGCTTGATGGGTCGGACTTTGTCGAGGTGTTGTTTTTTCTCCCTTCGTTAGACTCGGCGTTAATTACTAATCTCACGGTCCAGCGCAGGACACTTGTGCTAACGTTAACTCTCTCTCACTAATGAGGGGGAAACCAGACAAACAGAGGGGATTTACAGCACATCACATGCACACTATTTCACTGTCACGCACACAGAAAACAGACACACAAACACTCGGAAAACGAGAAGCCAGAAGCTCAGAGAGAGAGACCAGCAAAGACAAGTACATACACTGTATACCAACTCACATGCTGTGTATATAACTACACACACAAATATACATGTGAGTGCATAAGCAAAAGTAACTGGGTCCAGATTCATGTCGCTTATTTACTTATTTGCTTTTGCTTCGTTGTTTTAACTTTTTTTTTTTAAAGAGTGCACAAGCTCAACCACTCTTACACTTACCCAATCAGAGAAACACGCAAGCAGCAGCATGCTAAAATGCTAAACCAGCAAAATGTCTGCCCCACGCCAGATGCAGCATCGGCGTGAGGCAGACATCCACCACTCCCGCACACACACATGTGCACACACACTAATCATTTTGTACTTCTATACTTTTGAGGACCGTCATTGACATAATGTATTTCCTATTGCACCTAACCCCTAGCGTTAAACTAATTCTAACCTTAACCCTAAAACCAAGTCTTAACCCTCAAGTGGCACTTTGAAAAGGTGAGGACCAGACAAAATGTTCTCACTTTCCAAAATGTCCCAGCTTTGCCAAATGCACTCACTTTCATAAACATGTTCATTTTCGACCTTTACAAAGGGACCCGACTTTCAAAAAAATGATCTCAATTTCAAAACATATCCTCACTCTTCAAAAATGCAAATATGTTTTCATTTTCTAAAACTGTTCAAAAACCAAAAATGTCCTAACTCTCCAAAATGTGAACACTTTCCCAAAAAACTGTCCACACTTTTCCAAAAATGTCCTAACTTTTGGGAACATGTCCCCATCTTCTAAAAATGTCTTCATTTTACAAATTTCCAGACATGTCCTCACTTCCTGAAAATGTCTTCAATTTCCAAAAATGTCTAATTTTAAAATACTTTCTGAAAATGTCCTAGTTTCTCAAAAGATTTCCAAAAACGTCCCCACTTTTTGTGAATAGAATATAATTCCTTTCTTGTAGTTGTACAGAGTGCAATGAAATTGAGAGGCAAACCTGAAGGAGCATTCACACATATCAACAGCAACTAAAAATAGAAAAAAGTTGAAACTAGACTAATTTAAGTATATATAAATAAATAAAAAGCTGAGATATTGCACTTCTAAATGTTCTACTTTTCCAAAATGTGCTAAATTTCCAGAAATGTCCTTGACTCCCAAATGTCCTCACTCTCAAGGTGTAAAACTCACGTGGTCCTCACAAATACAGAAGCACAACAACACACACACCTTCGCCATCCTGCCTCGGTGTGCCGCCCCCTGAGGGACGCCACAATTAATGACCCTACTGATGACCGCATCAGTGCTGGTGGGGCAGGCGGCGTCCTCTGAGAGCGTACATCAAGACCAGAGGTGAGCTCTGTGTGTGTGTGTGTGTGTGTGTGTGTGTGTGATCAGGATGGTGCATATGGAAGAGCTGAGAGAGGCACCTCTGGGCCCAGGTGATGTCACACAGAGCTGTCGGTGGCTGCACGTGTGTTAGCTCGTGCTCGTGTGTGTGTCGTCCACACTTTCCTCACCAGGTGATGGGTGTGTATCGACGGGCCGAGTGTCTGTTTATGCTGAGGTGTGTGTGTGTGTGTGTGTGTGCGGACGTACGTGTGTGTGTCGTAGGCACACGCAGCATTTTAAAGCTCGGGCTTCAGCACAAAGGGAGCTGCGCTAGCTAACCATCAGCGCTTTAGCTGCAGCGTCCAGCTCTGAGGTGGGGGGCAGTGTGTGTCGGGCTGCCTCCCCCCCGCCCGGGAGCTCCCTGCCCCCCCTCTGTGGCCCCGGAGCCTGGCAGGGTGATGAAGGAGAGGCTGTCAATAAGAAAACAGGCCACGCAGAGGTTCAAACAAACTGCTGTTAGAGACACAAACTAACAAGCCTCAGGCCAAGGCCTCTTCTTCATCTCTCTTCTTCTCTGTTCTTCTTCTTCTCTGGTCTTCAACGTCTGCTTTTTAGCTGCTCAAAGGGTCCTTTTATCATGCACGTCACAGATTCCACCTTCTTCAGCACTTTGTGCATTTGATTACACCTGTTTATGTGCTGCTGATGTTGTTTGCTCAGCCACTGTGTGTGTGTGTGTGTGTGTGTGTGTGTGTGTGTGTGTGTGCGTTCATGTTGCTGGTGTGTATGTTCTCTTAAACCAACCTGCTGACACGTCGTCTGTCCAGTTTAGATACCGAGCACCGGGGGCATTGCTGAACTTGAAACTCTCTTCTCTATTTCTTCAAAGTTTACTCTGACATAAGTGCTCACATTTACACTCTCGCTCGGCTCCTCCATGTACACATCGCCTCGGTGTGTTTTAGCTGCAGGCTGAACTGACATCACACATCAGGGCAGAATCTGGATTTTTGCAAACATACACAAGAGACAAGCTGCTGGGTCAAACATGCTCCTTTCTCATCTGACTTTGAGAATTTCCGACCAGTACAGACAGACTCTCTGGTCTAACATGACTAAAACTGAAGTGGCTTACCAAAAACAGCATGTTGATTCAAAAACTGCCATCCTGTCTTACCTCGGTTCCTGCTGTAAGTTCACTCACCCTCCATCTTTCAGGAGTCACCACCTTCTCACTGTAGAAGGGACCTCCCATGGGAAACTGGACCCAGCTGAGGCACCAGACTAAAGGACAATCCACTCCGACAGAGTTGTGTAGTACAAAAAATAAAAACATACTGGATAAAAAAAGATAAATATGGTTGTGCAAGAAGAAGTAGCATGCTGCAAAATATGTGCAAGTGTTAGCATGCAAAGTCCTTCTAGATGGAAGTTTGAATGAATTACTTTTTGACAGACTTGATGATGGGGGTATAAAGGGTCCTGTGTGATGAGGAGTGGTGCTCGGTTGTGTTACCAGTCGGCTTGCAGGGGAAGGCGTTGGTGGGCTGAACCCTGGGTATAAGACCTAGCGAGCGTCCCCTGCAGTGAGTCGTGTGTCCTGTGACCTTAGATGCTGCCCATGATTAGTTTTTATGAGGCCTAATGAATGCTTATGCATTCTCTGACCAGCTCTGATTAATATTGATGAGATCCCGGGATTGCTGACACGCACCTTTCCAGAAAGGCTTGATTATGACCCGTGCATGTAAACACACGAGGCGGCTTGAAGAGGCACGAGAGGGACAGCCGGGTGGTGCATTACAGCCTGAACCTCACGACACTGTACAACAAAGTCACGGTCGTATCACAGAGCAGGAAACGGAAGCTGCAGCAGGAGTGAAGGAGTCAGCAAATGACGCTGTGATGAAAAAGGAAGGAAAACACTGTAGAAGGGTTTCATTTACCACGTTTTAAGTAAAATGTGAAATGCTACGACTGCAGCCAAGAGGAAAAAACAAACAAAAAAAACAACAAAACACAAATGAACTGTTATTTTGAATTGGGAACATTTCAAATTGTAGAAATACCATTTACATTGTAGTTGATCCATCTTTTGTTTTACTGCTAGGAGCTCTGGTGCATATTTAGCAGCTTCTTCGCGCCCCTTTCTCCAACTTTCTGTTACTGGAAGCTTTTTGTGAGCAGCCAACATCGCAAAATGATCTTGTTTACTAAACTGTGGTGACTGTAGGGTTCAGCGCTCATCACAACCGTTTATCTAACATGGGGCGGGTTTGATACGATGACCGTACAGAGGAGCGCTGTTGAGACTTTTTCGTAATCAACTAAGATGGCTGCCGCTGATGTGGAACATTCTGAATCCTCTATCACGTCAGTATCAAACGAGCTGGACGGTATATTTTCTCTAAAAGAAGAACAAACAGCTGCATTTAAAGCTTTTGTTGATAAGAAAGATGTGTTTGCCGTACCTCCGACAGGATTCGCTCAGCGCTACGTCACATGTTTCGTTGCTCTGATTGGTTGTAGGTCTATCCAATTGCGTCCAGAGACATTTTGGTCTGCGCCCATTAATAACACCCCTTAATGAACTGAGAGGGTCCAGACTAATTTGCATTTGGGATGTCAGGCTAGAGTTCAACAGCATTTTAGATAATCTGACTCCAGTACCAAATCTGCTCATCAAATTTATTCAGCATTCAACATTTGGGAGTAACTAAAGTCATGAATAAGCAAAACCCAAATATTCAATTTAAACCACCTTTTGTTGGCTAAGAAAGCAGAAAAACTGCAGTTTTTAGTGGCAGCCTAATTAATGTTTACAACCCGTAGCTACTGTACAACCTGAACATGAACGAAACCTGAAGATGTTGAGTGAATATGTGGGCCAATCATAGACATTGAAATAACGGGTGGAGCCTCAAGTTTACTCAAAAAGAAACTTTATATTGAATCTTAAGAATATCAAGAATATGAATATTAAGAAATGTGTGAGTGTGCTAAGAGGCAGAAAATGCATGAACGATCTCATTCAGGTGAGTGTTCAGCTGTCACTCATTCACAGGTACCTGGATTTAGCCCCGCCTTCAATAATTCAAGAAAATGGAAGGTAGAAATGGACTCTAATGGTCCCCATTAGAGTCACCTGTCCATCACAGAGCTGTCACACAGCAGGACTCACATTTACAGAGCATCACATTCAAATCTACAGACTGTATCTATTAATTAGTAGCTCTCCCATCAGTGAAGGTAGCAGCATTAAAATACAACTCTTCTACCTGTGCAAACACAGAACAAACACTCACTGTGTTCAGGTGCTCAGGTGCGTCTGTGTCCATCAGCTGTTGTATTACAGAGAGACCACACCAAAGGGAAAGTGGGAGATTAAGAGAGAGAGAAAAGTAAAGGTGGAATGACAGGTGCGGAAAAGGGAGGCCTGAATAATTTAGTGAGTGGTCTGGCGAGATTTCATCTCTCTGTTGTTCACTCTCTTCATATTTCCTGCCCCTGCTGCTTTTAACTTCCCTCCTCATCCTCCATGTTCAATCTGGCACCTGATTTTCATTTAGTACACTGGTTTTAGTCACATTTTAAACATCAGATTATTATTTAAATGCCTAATTAGTCATTTGTTTTCATTTTTAGTTATTCGTACTATTTTCTGAAATCTTATGTTCTGGCCTTTGATTTTTTAATCATGTCTTAGCGTTTGTTTTGGTTTTTTTGCAGTCCTAACATTATGATGCCTTTTAGAATAAAGTAATACTAAGGAAAGTTGAACTATTCACATTATAGCACATAAAGAACATTGAAACATCTGAATGAAACATCTTTAAGCAGATAGACAGAAAAGAAATATAACAAAGTTCTAAGTCTGCTACCATGAGCATCCGGTATTTGGTGTGTACTTTTACTTCATCCATTAGCTAAAAGAACTGAGTGTCCACCTTTATTATTATTATTTAGTGGGTATTTCTTGACTAACATTGTGATACATTTTGTTATACAGTATTTGAGCGTGACTGTTATTTTCTGACCTTGGGAAACAGCAGTTTGACAAAATAATCTCTTTAGGAGAACAAGGAGCCCTGGCGTAACCACGCCATGATTTCAATCAACAGGGGCCACAGGAAGTATCTTATTGGGACACCTTTACGTGGTTGGACTGTCGGAACATCTATCCAGAGTCTTCAATCACAAGAAGACTTCACAAACCATTTATCATCACGTTACTGGAGTTCCACGTCACGTGATAACAAACTCTATTTACCATGAGATGCAGTTGAAAGCTACAGAAAAGCTGCAACTGGACCTTGAGTTAAGATTATTTTGTCCAATAGAGAGCTGCAGGGATGACGCATTTTTGCAGCCCAACCTGGAAGTTAGCATCGCCCTGGTTCCCTCCACAAAAAGCCAACGGGATGTTGCCATTGGATTTTGGATTATTGCAGAAAATAAGCTCTGTGGCAAACTAAAGTTTATGATACGTTTTGTTCAGCAAGATAATCTTCACAAATGAACACCACTTTTGTGATTTTTGAAGCGTAAATGCAATCACCAGAAGTACAAAGATAATGTTACTTTAATAATGTCAAACCTCGACTGTGTCCCAGTTTCAGTTTTCCATGTTTACAGACGGAGCTCGTGGACCAAAAGACATATTTTGGCACAACAAACTTTACCAACACAGAAAATGCCATTTAAGTCACTTATTGTACAGGGTTCATACAGCTTTTTAAGAGTAACATTCAAGCACTTTTCAAGGTACCTAAACCAAAAATTTCAATAAACCAATAAACACTACTTTTGCCAAGAACCCACTGCCAGTTAAATTAGCTGAGAGCAGCAGAAAAATGACGCCACCAAACAAAATGACTCATTTAACTGGACAGTTATAAGTCATGATTTATTAGGATGTATATTCGTGGGATATTTAAAATGATAACATTTGCAACAGAGGATAAAAGAGACTTCAAACACTCTTTTTATCTATTTACTTGTTTTGGTTTATTTTAGTTTCTATCTTCTACTTTCTGGTCTTTTTTTCGTTCCCTCTCCCTCCTCCACCTCGTCTTTCCTCTTATCATGTCTTTCTCCTGTGTGTTTAACGCCTGCTGACTGTGCATTTCCTCATCAGAGTTGATACTCACTTTACACACATACAAGACGCTCTCTCTCTCTCTCTCTCACACACACACACACACACACACACACACAAGACATGGGTGTTCGGACTCTGTGGACTGAGTCACAGCACAACAAGCATCATGGGAAATAAACTCCTAATTGGAGAAAGGAAGAGAGAAACCCTGGTGACGTGCCGCTGCAGTTTAAATCTTTGTTGTTTATAAAACTAGAAAATGTATAAGAAACTGTATATATATGCTAAATTAAAAAAAAAGTGAATAAAGATAGACAAGGAGAAAGAAGAGTGAAAGACTACACAGACATAAAAAGAGGAGGAGGGGAAGCCTGAGGAAGGAGGTAAAGATTAATGACATGCACACATGCTGGAGGGGTTTCACTCATTACCTGCAGGAGGTGAGAAGGAGCAGGAAAGGAAATGTTTCTTCTGCAACCTGTGAGGCTCCGGTTGGCTCAGTTTGTGTGGCGAGTTTCTGCTCAAACAATGAACATCGAAAACTGGGGTGGAAATTTTGGGATCAGATCATTTGAGTAGCCTCAAAATGTGTCAGACGTGAGCTCAGTGATCTGGTCGCACTGCTACGACGTCACCATCCTGCAGTCATTTTTAAATAAGAGAAGTGAACTGAGAGGAGCTGCTAGTGCTCCTGTTCTTCTGTGCAGTGTCGACGGCTATAGTGCAGATTGTCAGATACAGTCGGCACGATGGTACCAGACCTGGCAACCTCACTGAGACACCATCAGGAAGCAGCACAGCCTCTGCTCCCGGCTGGCACTCGTCAAGAGATAGTTCCAGACCGTAACTCTACCTAAAACCACAAATTGACGTTTTAACATTTAGTTTTGCGTAAGGATCAAACAACACAATACAACATGTTAATTAGTGAGCTTTAGAGGAATCGATTGAAGGTGTATATTTAGTAGGGCTGTACCCGAGTTGAATCGGATTTGGCTGTTCGATACGAATATCCAACTATTTTTTCCTTTTTTCTCATATAGACTATCAAGCAACTCTTTATTGAACTGCCAGATTTTTGAACAGGGTTCGGCAGGACGTTCAGGGTGACAGCGAACTTCTCGTAATTTAGTAAACAAGCCAAGATAGCCCTCCGAGCTAATGTGTGCTAACTACGCTAACGACAGATGGGAAATGTGAAACAACATTTTATGCCGACACCAGATATCAAACAAAATCCAGAGACTAGATCGTATTGAGTCTCTGTGAGCTGTAAATTCACCACGTCTAAGCAGAAGGCAGAAGATAACGTTACCTCGGAGCGTGAAGGGACGAGGCCTCAGACTCACCCTGGGTCCGGGTCCACAGCTGCCTGGACCCGTCGCAGACATCTTCACTGAGCAGACGGGACGACTTGATGTGGTGGAATGATTTTCACCCCAGAGAGCAGCGTGAAAGTGAGGAGCACTCACTCTGCAGCTACATCTGGGGACTGAAATGTTGACTGTCGACTGATGATTAGAATCTTCGACTTTCAGGGGGCAGCCCTAATATTTAGTCACACTAGCAGCGTGGCTCCAGGGATGGATCCATTGTCAGTCTGTTGGTCCACTACTTTGGTCCAGACTGAAATGTCTCGGCAACTATAAGATAAATTGCCATGAAATTTTGTACAGACAGTTGTGGTCCCCGGAGCATGAATCCTACAGACTTTGGTGACCCACCTCACTTTTCCTCTAACCAGGTCAACATTGCTTTATAACCAAATTCCTGCAAAACGAATGAGATTCCCATCAGCCTCAGCTGTACTTGTGTTTAGTGTTGAGTGCTGTCTAGCACATTTTAGCACACTAACATGCTAAAATAAGTGACCATGGTAAACATTATACCATGCATGTTAGCATTGCCATTCTGAGTATGTTAGCATATAGCTCAAAGCAACGCTGTGCCTATAACATGGCGTCTTAGTCTTGTTGAAAACAGACGGAGCCAGGCTGTGTTTTCCCATGTGCTCGGTCTTTATGCTAAGCTAGGCTAACCACCTCCTGGCTTCAGCTCCATGTTGAAAATATTTATTTATAATAAAATACTGAACTCTTCCTTTAAAAGCATGAATATTTAATCAGAACTGGTCTTATGACATGCAGTATCAGACCAGTGCAGAAACATCCCATCTGAGCCCCACTGAGACTGATTATTAACCCGCCAGAGTGCAGAAGGGACACGCCATCACACACACACATAAATAAAAGTATATATTTGTTGAAATAATTTCTTATTGTGTGAACAAATGAACTATATATGGCACAAATAAATAGCATCTCTCCATTGAATTTCTATGCAATTACGTTACCTCTAAATTCCTCTCATGTTCAGTCTGAATACACTTTTAGAGACAACAGGATGCTCTCATTGCATCTCTCAGCCTCTTTCAGCAGATCTCCCCTGTGGGAAGATGAAATAAAAAGATGGAGACCCGGATGACCCGGTGTGAGGGTTTATACTCACCTTTCACATGTTGATGATTCTGCTTTTTCCTCTGATTTAAATCTACTGATGGATGAGAGAAACTGTAAATTCCAATTTCAAGGTTTTCTTTTAATTATATCCTCCAAATTCCTCAAACTAGAATCATTGGAGCCTCCTGTATAATATAGAAATGCTACAAGTTATAGGTTTTATTTATTTCAACTTTCTTTCTCAGAAATCATATTTTTTTCCCCAACAGTTTGGTTTGTGTATGCCCATAAAAACTACTTTACCCATAAGCCTCAGCTGCCGTTGCTGTGGAGAAGAAGCCAGACACACAACTGTAGCAAATTCAAAACTTTTCATGGTTGCATTTGGAGACAAAACACGGCACCATATTTAGTCAGAATCTGAAAGGGAACCGATTTTAACGACAGAATTTCTGACAAAGAAAAATCTAATCACAAGGTTCACTTACTTGGTTTGCTGACACTTTTTAGCCACATCTCATGGCCTTCCTCAGCATAGGGATGACATTTTGGTCATGTGATGTTTCATGATTGTTTTATCAGGTTTCTACAAAGTGTAAACAGATTGCCAGTGATGCATGCAACAGAATTTTAAAGATCCCCTCCTCACGTTTTAAGACACATAAGAATACTCAGCTTTGAATAATAATCTGTGTCTAATATGTTTTTTTCCGCAAAATAAGTTAAATTACCTTGTTAAAAATGTCACAAAATCCTCTGGTATGATGGTTTTAAAGTCAGATTGAAGATGAGCACAGAGATAAATGTGAAAACAATTCTCATTCTGCACAGTGAAGCTCAAACATCCAAGTGAAGTAACACGAAGCAAAACACGTCTGAGTGATGCTTTAAGCTCAGTGATTGGTTGTTATTTACAAAAATGCACCATGGGAGTCGTAGTTGACTCCTCTCCTTAAGTCTTTATGTCCACAGGTTTCTACCTTTAACATTTTATCAGAGAACCAGATATTTTCTAACACACGTTCATCTTTTGTTCTGATGATTCAACCATCTAAGCCTTGAAGTTCTCCACCTAAGATGCAGAAAATGAATCAGACTTTACTGCAGGAACCCTGGACGCCTGGTCGTCCTGACCAAAGCCCAGCATGCTCCGCCCCTCCGTCCTTCCCTTCATTTCCACTCTGGTCTTCCCTCAGCTGTCACTCATTCCTTGTTCTCCACACATAACCATGGAGGTCCGGTGGTCTGACAGGATGTGGAAGATGAATCTGTCTCATCAGGAGCAGGGTGAGCTCCCTCTCCAGGGGGGATTCCCACCCGCTCCCCTCCTGACAGGTTTGATGAATCTCCACTTCCCCTCTACTCCAGACGCAAATCCTGATGTTTTAACCAAACGCACCGCTGCTCCATCTTTCGGAGGAGTCGGAGACGCACTGTGGGACATTTCACTAATGAGAGACGTGACATTTCAACCTCAACTCCAGCCCAGCTCAACCTGACAGGCTGCAGATGTGACTCGTCCTTCTGCTCTGTGGACAAAGTCAACAGTGGTGGAAGGAAGTATTCAAATCTTTTACTTTTAAATACCACAGTGAGGTGATACCACAAATTTACTCAATTGAATGTAAACGTCCTGCTTCCAAACTTTTACTTGAATAAAAGTAAACATGTCCTAGCAGTAAAATGTACTCATAAATCCAAAGTAAAAGTATTCACAGTGAGAAAGAGTTTGGGGGAAAAAATGTCATACAATATGTTCAGTTTTGGGACCTTTTTTAATGCTTTCAGAACACTGAAAGAAGTAAAAGAATCAAAGAAATAAGGAAGGATAGAGGAAAGAAAGAAGACAAGAACAAATGTAAAGTAGGGAGGAAAGAGTGACAGGAATAACGTAAAAGGGGAGGATGGACAACTTGTGGCCTGAAGTTACTACTCTTCTTATTTATAGATTTTTCTTTTCACTTTTAAAAATACTCATTATTACTGATGCTTTTTCATCAACCAACTCTGTCTCCTAGAAATTAAGTTTATATGTTACTAAACTGTTGTACAAATCGCTGGACTGTGGCTATAGTCACTTTTGCTATTAGACGTGGCCAGGCAACATGTTGTATGAGCTAATTCATTTCAAGCATTCCTCAGTCTTTAGAGATAAAACATGAGACCTGATGTGTAGTCTGTTATGGGAGTTTAGGGTAGGCTGGCTACTCTGCCAGTGCACCGGACTGTTGTGTAACCTGTAGGTAAGGTGTGTTGATGCAACCCCGCCTCCTAGAAATTACGTGTATATAAAAGTAATGTGCAACAGCAAATATGTTGTATATAAGTGTTTATTAACGTTTACGTTTACACTAACGTTTAAGTCCTTTTGTTGCCTAAAGGTAACACAGACTCTGGTGTTCCAAAACCCGCTGTCACTTTAAATATTACATCTTCTCGACAGTCTTGTTGCGTGAAGAATGAAAAAAACAGAGCTTCAGAGAGAAGTCCAAACCCCGCCTCCTTTCTCACCTCCACTCACCTGGCCAATCACAGTGTGACGTGGGCGTGGTCGTCAGATGGTCGGTTTCAGAAAGTTACAAAAGCAAAGTCAAGGTCAAAGTCATTTCCCAAATTCCCACTTAGTTTAGTAGATGCAACAGTTCAGACCGCTGAGCAGGATACATGGGGGGGGGCCTTCACAAAGTGTTGTGTTTATGTGTGAATTATTTCAAAAGTGGAGTCAGCTTCTATTAAATATATATTTTAAATTACTGCGCCCAGGAGCAAAGCAGAAAAAGCCTCAGAAATTAGAAATACTCAAGTACCAGAACCACAAATGTGTATTTAAGCACATAAAGCAGCTGGATGATCGCCAAAGGTCACAACAATTAGAGAGAAGTTGGCAAGGATGTGAAACTTTGTACGTTTGTAGACGTTTGATGCCAAGCTGAATCTTTTGGGTGTCAATAAAAACTGCAGAGTTCACAGGGTCACTTGCTGTAAGGGAACTATTTTTTTTCTGTTTGAGTAAATGTGCTTAATTACTTCCCCAAGAAGTGAAAGTGTACAAGTCAATGGAAACACATCATTTTATCCAGATACTTATAATGCAGTGTGACTCTTCTTTGAAGCACTGAACTCCACCCCAGACTGGAGCTCTGCCTTTTCAAACAACTAAACATCACTTCAGCACTAACCTGAAAACATTCACACCAGACCAACAAACCAGAACCACCTTTTAGCCAGAATGAAACACCCACATATTTGTTTTTGATGATAACCTGGCGTCCGTCCTTAAATCTTAATAAAGGCCATGCAAATTTAATCCATGTAAAGAAGAGCAGGTGAGTGGACTGTGGAGGATGACTTATTCATGGAGGCCTGCTGGCAAGAAGGAGGAGGTGGGGTGTGGGGGGGGGGGTAATGTCCAATGGCTCATCAGGCTGATCGCGTGTGAATGTCACCATGCTCGATTGCTGATCTACACCACCGAGAATTACAGGTGGTGGAGTCAACATAAAGACACGCTGTAGGACGTAGTGATGAGGGTGAATGGTGAGGCTCCCAAGACACAAGAAGGAGAGACGGCAGGTTTTCACTGCAGCTACATTTATTTGTAAGGGACACACGTGGAAGAAGTTTGCCTTGAAGGCTTTCTGCCAGATGACCTTTCTAACGTGGTTAACGTTGTGAAACGGCCACAGTGTGGTTAGGTTTAGGCACCAAAACTGCTTGGTTAGGTTTGCGAAGAGTTTCACCAGGACACAAAGAGCAGTCCTCTGTGAAAGTCCGGTATTTGACCCACCCATCCCGACCTCCTCACTACATGGACTTTGTTGCTCTTTATACTACGTCACCTGACTTTCTAAAGGCTTTCCGGCAGAAGGTTTTCAAGGCAAACTTCTCCCATGTGCGTCAAGCGACTGGTGTTGGAAATTAGCTTCGGCTATTTACACATAGACAGTACATCGGACACTGCTTCTGCAACTGTCAACGTTTCTCTGTACTTGTCCCTTATGCACATGGGAGAAGTTGAAAGCCTTCTGCCAGAAAGCCTGTAGGAAGTCAGGTGACGTAGTATAAAGAGCGACAAAGTCCATGTAGTGAGGAGGTCGGGATGGATGGGTCAAACACTGGACTTTCACCCATGAGATCGCTGTTCGTGTCCTGGTGAAACTTAACTTATTTAAACCCAAACCATGATCTTTTCGCAAACCTAACCAAGTAGTTTTGGTGTCTAAACCTAACCACACTGCGACCGTTTCACAACGCTAACCACGTTAGAAAGGTTATCTAGCAGAAAGCCGACAAAAGTAGTTATCATGACAGGCCTACGCACTCCCTTGACGGGCCTTGATAGTTCAAGCAATCGTTAAAGTTTCTCCAATCACTTCCTCCTCTCTGTGTTCATCAGAGTGTGTTCTTGAGCAACAGCAGTATCACTAAAGTGAACTGGTCTAAAACTGGTTATGACAGCAGCTCTGGGAGAAAAAGATGAACGTTAATGTGACTGCTGTTGACCAACGTCCACAGGATGGATGTGTTGTGACATACTGCTGCCAGCATTTGTTTTCCCAGATTTAATTGTCTGAGTTAGCACGAGATTATTGATCAACACACTTGCAATCCATAATTTCTTGCATTGCAATCCAATAAAATACATAATTCAATAAAAATCATGGAGATTTGAAAGTGAGCTTCTCTTCCTTGTGGCCTGAAAAACTGAGTATGGACTATGGCTCCAGACTGAAGGTGAGGATTTCGTGGGGCAGTTCGAAACAGCCGATAACAACCCAGCCCCCGTAAAAGATTTTGGTGTTTGCATGTGAAAAATTACCTGGGTGTTTATTAAACATGGGCTGAAATTTCTTGAAAAGCTACTTAAAATAAACTAAAAGTTCTAAAGTCAACACAGAGGAGAACTCCTAAAGACAATGACAACTGAGCAAACTCAATCTGCTCATGATAACCTTGTGATATGGGTGAAAGCTCCAGAACAAGGGTGGAACTTGAGTTGAGATGGTTTTGTCAACAAGACGCTTGTTTCCACATCATTTACCATGAGGCAGGAGACAGATTTTACAGCAAACGTTGTATAAAAGCTGTTGTATACGTACACAGTGTCAGACTTTGTATTCAAACTTTTCAGAGAATATCGCTGAAGTTGTTTTTGTAGGACAAACGTCTGTCTCCCCTTGTGTGTGTAAATGTGTTAGCTATTAGAAGAAATTCACAAAAGAGGCTGAGCTAAATATCTCCATCAATCTAGAGGGAAAATACGGAGTGAATGGAAGTGTTCGGCTCTCAGATGTCAAGGAGAATATGAAAAGAAAGATGGCAGAACATTTATTATGATTCAATTTGACCAAAGAAGGACAGGAAGAACCTGAGCTAACTTGTGCACTGGAACGAATGAATTTAACCAAGAAACAGTGAACCAAAACAGAACAATAAGGCCTGGTAACAACAGCAACATCTACCACAACAACAGCAGTGAAGGGAGAGAACATTATCAGACAGAAAGAACAGAACAGCTGGCCCCAAACTGCCAACATCTCTCACCACAAAAAATACCTCTAAATGAAAAGGCAACATGTCAGACAAGTAGCTCTTCTCTTTCGCTAACTCCCTTTAGTTTCTCTCGGTTTCTACCTCCTTTGCTTCTCCTCTGTGACGCCTCACACCTCTCTGTCACCGAGCAAGGGCTGCCATGACAGTTTCAGCACTCCGTCTCCTCCGCACGCCGGCGGCAGCGCTGAGTCTGCACTCCTTCACCGCAAACACTTCTTCATTCTGTTTATTTCTCCTCGTCTTTCTCTTCCCGCAGAACGATGCCTCTGCTCGGTATTAAACAGGCTAAATGAGGACATGCTTTTATAAGGTGGAAGCTTTGAGTGTACCCCAGTTTAAATTACATCGCAGAAGAAAGAGGACGTTGTACCGTCGCTTTCTGTTACTCCGACAGTCTGTCAGATACTCAGTGTGACTCACTGTGAGGCTCTTATTCTAAATTTAACTGAGGAAAACTTTTAGGAGTTACACACACCAAACTTCTACCAGCACATGTAGAACTATACTACACTGATCCTGTCCTCGCTACAAAAACGCCAGCATCGGACATTTGTTCTAATGGTTAAAACAATCCATGTCTATGTTTTCCTGCCCAGCGACCAATGTATCCTGGTTCCAGACCTCTGATTTGATGCCCACATCTCAGATTTCTTCAGCGATCCAAACAGGTCAGGTGCTTACTGATGGCTGTTTCCCTGTTTGGAAAAACAACCGATCAGAGTTTCGTTGGAGGGATGAGTGAGAACGAGACTGGGAGTGTTATGTTTCTACCTACTGTGCCCATTATAGCCTCGTCGCCAATTCTGTTATGTTTCTTCACTTACATTAACAGTAATACAGTGCTGCAGGAACGAGTCCTAAAACCTGAAATGAGTTAGCATGTTCGATGCCTGAAATAAGGTCTACGTCACGTTAGTAAATACCACACTCGTGAGTTTTGAAGCTTTTCCGTGTCTTAAAAAAGGCGGTTGCTAACAAGTGTCTAAATGAGACTACAGAGGTTGTCGGGGACATTAAACGTCATCACGCCGAACACAGAAACTCATCTACTCACTTGTCCGCCTTTACAGCCTCGTTGGGTTTATACTGCAAACTGTTCTAACTCAAACTTTCCCAAAGGCTTCTGTAGAAGAGGTCAGCGCTGGAAGCTCAGTGGTGGAGACGCTGAAGTCATGTGACCGTGGTGTAGCTGGTTTATAGCCTAACGTTAGCTTTTTACTTCTGAAGATTGCATTTACGCTTCAAAAATCATAAAAGTGGTGTTGAAATGTGGTCAGTGAAATGCAGCAAAAAATTCAGTATAAATAGCCTAAAACACTTTTTATCAGCCCAGATTGACCTAGATGTTAACTAACCAGGCTCACTGAGTCTGGTTAGCTGTGAAGTGCTGTGTGCCTGTAAAAGTAATATCTCATTGATCTCCTGGACCTGCGTAGAGGACAGGAGGTGTGGGAGGAAGTGTATCATCAGACCTTGTTCTGAAGTGTCTTACGGAGTATCTTGTCCGTTGCCCCACTGAGAGTCTGTCAGTCTGTCCACACTCCCGCCTGCACGACAAACATGACAGAACCCAGTTAACAAACATTACACACACACACACACACACACACACACACAGTCACCTTTTAGATGTGCATCAGTGTAGACAGTGTGTGTCTGCCTCTGGGTCCAGGTCCTGAGTGTGTGTGTCAGGCTCAGTGACACCTCAGTCACTTCGGCTCTGCAGCTGCACCTACGTCGCCACCACGAGTGCCTGTGCGGCATTTTGCGGGTGCAGAGGGTGACAGGGTGCATGACGGCGGGCGGCGTGGTGCTGGCACCCCCCTGTCGTGGTCTGTGAGAGTCTGTTTGGCACCAGAGATCCAGCCTCAGGACTGAAGAGGAGACACTTAGAGAGAAACACAGCTTTTGCTCCACACGGGAAAAGACGGTGTTTAAAATCTGGTCCGGCTTCATGTAGCGTGACATTTCAGCAGTCCTGTGAGAGTATAGGACAGACTGAGAGACTGAGAATACCACTGGCTGAATAGTTACTGATCTGAGAGTCCAGCAGTGTTTTAAAGTTAAGTGGAACAATTTAAAATAGCAGGAATAGGCCATTATGGGAGGCCAGGGAAGGGATGCACCTCAAATTGTTTATGGCACCTACAGTAGCTCTTGGTCCTATCGAATTTAAATGCATTTATTGTAAGTTGTTTGGGACAAAAGTGTCTGCCAAATGAATGTAATGTAAAGTAAAAACAGCATTTTAGCGGCAAATTTGGACCCATTGAGCTTCAGTCAACAAGCCATGAAATCACGTGTATACTGATGAAGCATTTTCTGCAGCAGGTTTAACAGTGCAGTGTTTTTAAAGTCTCCAGTTGTAGCTCTAATGCCCCAGAATCAGCTAATGTTAGCACATCCAACTCAAAGCCTTATATTCTAGGAATTATGATCATGTTGGAAAATTCTGCACATCAGTTTACGGTGAATGCCAACGTTCAGTGTCAATGCAGGAAGTAGAGTAGCCATACTGTAGCCTGAAATTATTTACATGCCCTATTCCTAACCAAACCTTAGCCACAGTTTGTTTGCCAAAGCCACAATCTTTCTCTAACTTAAACCATAGTTGCCATGGGTAGAAGTTTAAAATGTACAAGCGTCAGCAACATATCAATGTTTTTGTCAGGAAGTAGGGTTGGAAAAACAGCAAACACTCAACAATCAGCTGCATCTCAGGACAGCAAATATTTATTATTTTCCTTAATTTTCCACTGTTACGAGAAAGAATCTAAAACTTCCTCATCATTTATGACAGATCACTATTTTAACCTCCTCAAATAATATGGCAACAATGACAAGATTTGATAAGAATGAAGGAATCCGCAGATCAATATGAAACAAAAACAATCTTAATCAAACTTCAGTCATGTGTATATGTGTCTTAGTGTTTCTGTCACATTGTTGAGTCCACCTGTCCATGCAGATTTTGAGTGACATGGACATGAGTGACGGTGTTGGGTCTTCATCTCATGGGCAATTCAGATCTATTTTTACAAAAATAAATGTCGTGTTTTTTTGTCTGAGAGTGTGTGGACTCTTGGTTACTTTTACAGTAAATGAAGCAAAACCAAATCCATAAACAAAATTATTTAACCAAACCTTGACCCTCTAAAACCACAGTAAGATATAAGAATATGTGGGTTTTTAGGGATACGTGTGAACTGGAGACTGAAGGAATGTGAGCATACAGTGTCTTTGATTGTGACTGTGTGTGTGTGTGTGTGTTTGGTGCAGGAAGTGAGTCTGTGGTATGGCTGCAGGCCAGCCTGAGTGGAATAATTGATTGCCAATTGACCCTCCACAGCCACCGAGGACAGTCCTCTCCACTGCATTACTGCACAGACTCATCTGGTCAACAGCATGTGTGCACCTTCACAGCTGTGTATGTACATAGAAGTGTTTGTGTGTGTGTGTGTGTGTGTGTGTGTGTGTGGTCCCTCTGCCCACAAACCGCAGCCATAAACCAGCTGCTATTATCGCAACAAAAAGGCCTGTGCAACCTGTGACAGAGTAAAACAGTTCAAGAGAAACAATGACTGGTTGATTCAGACAAAATGCTGAATCACTCACACACACACACACACACACACACACACACACACACACACACACGCTCAGATGGGGAAGTGAAACATGAATGGAAGTGATAGTGGTGGTTTGAGGGATTCAGCAGGAACCCGACCCCCCTGTTAAAAGGTTGACTCAGTAAATCGCCTCGTGACCACCGTCAACAGGAAATAAAATAACATGAAGGAAATTCTCTTTAAGTGAAATCCTGGCAACAAATAAGGAGCTAAAACTGCTACTGAGAATAAAGACGACACAAAAACAATCTGCAGCACAATAAATAGAGAATTATAACAGCACTCGTGCAGTTGTTTGTGATATTGCAAATGACTGATAACAGTTATTCTGCTTAAACACGTTAAAGAGAATATCTGGAGGTAATTTTCTCTTTATGGCACATTTTACCTTCTTTCAGGTAAAATGTTTCCCATTTTTTGTTATTCACACACCACCACCACCTCCTCCTCCTCCTCCTCGTCTAAAGATCAGCACATCATCCCGCCGCTCTCATTTATTTGTTTGTTTGCCGGTTAGGTTTGTTTATTACTGTATTTTCAAAGCACGGGACAAGGTTAGATTTGCTGTTTGGGCATATTTTCTCCTGTGATAGCATGTTTGAATTTGTCTACTCAGCATGCGGCGTGTCAGAGAGAGAGAGAGAGAGAGAGAGAGAGAGAGAGAGAGAGA
>VMKM01000908.1:0-212464 GCA_008360985.2 Macquaria ambigua | reverse complement strand
TGGGGTTGTTCTTATTTTCCTCTATTAATGATGAGTAGTAGGCTGCTCTGGCATTACGGAGGGCCTTCCTATAAATTTTAAGACTATCTTGCCAGGCTAAACGTGATTCTTCCAGATTGGTGGAACGCCATTTCCTTTCAAGTATCATTCATTTCATTTTATTCATTCTATCATTTACACAATTCACGTTTACTGAACTGACATTGCTGAAGCTACACCCTCTACTTCTGAGCCAGATGTTGTTTAGTCATTAATGCATAGCCAAAGGGCGATATGTGACACAATTACTTTACCTACTTTCATTATCGGTTAATCTGCAGATTATATTCTTGATTAATCGATTCATTATTTGGCCTATAAAATGTCAGAAAATTGTAAAAATACCAATCGCAAATTCTGAAAGCCCAAGTTGACATTTTTAAATTGCTTGAATTATCCAACCAACAGCCCAAAACCTAAAGAAATTTATCTTAATATCAAAGACAATGAAAGCCAGCAAATATTCACATTTGAGAAGATGAAACCAGTGTTTTTTTGGCATTTTTGCTTATTAACTTACTTGAATGATTAATTGAATATCAAAATAGTACCGATTTATTTCATGTCAGTCGACTAATCAGTTTCAGCTCTACATAACACTGACATCAGTTTTGCTTTTCCAACGCAATGGCAAAAAATAAATGATAGTTGAGTGACGAGGACTAAAGACGAGACAGTTTACTGAGTCAGAATAATCTCCACTTGGAAACAAAGACACCTTATCAGCCAACCTACATTTTAGACACACACTTTTACCAGCATTACTGAAGAAAGCTCCACCCACGACACCATGTGCTAGGAAAATAGGGCAACAACTAACAAATATTTTCATTATTGGTTAATCTGCCAGTTATTTTTGCTAATAATTGATTAATTGTGTGGTCTATGAAACGTCAGAAAATGGTGAAAAATGTCCATTACAATTTCCCAAAGCCCAATGTGACGTCTTCACATTGCTTGTTTTGTCAAACCAGTGGTCCACAACTGAAAAGATTAATCGATTATCAAAATATTTGCCCTCATCGAAACCCAAGCTAACGCCTAACTCCTTTTGAAGATAAAGACTGAACAAAACGTCCCCATGACCCCACGAAAACCTTCGTCTCATGTTCAGAACTCTCTCCTTCACACACTCTCCCATTATCATTGCCTAACTTCTCCATCACTGATGAAGCTTAAAACACAGAAAAAGTCATCTCTGTGAACACGCTGCATGGCTGCAGCCTGGAGAAATGACATGGTTGTAAATGCATTCATGTGTGGAGCGGATCAATATGTGGACAGCGGTGTCACACAAAATGGAGAATGAGTACAGCCTGATAATGGCTTGTGATTGAGCCCATTAGAGGAGGAGGGCAATAATGGGACAAGTTTCCTGTACACATAGTGGTGTACATGGTTTCATGGTGAAAACCTATGTCTCTTCTAGGGAAATGAACCTTGTGACTCCAGCTGATTCAGTAGCAGGGCTTAAGGGTGGCGTTTGTCAATCTGTCTAACACATGACAACTACTGGCCAGATTGTCTCAAACTGATCTTACCACTAGCACCAACATTAGACCAACATTTCTACATATTCATACACAGGCAATATCAAGAATGTATGCTCAGATTCCCATAAAACGTACTGAACACATTCATGCTCCTCAGGAGGATGAAGCAAACTCCTTCCACTTTAGTCGGGTCACTTGATATCTCATTACCTCATAATCTTTCATTACTTGGAAAATTGCTGGGCAAAATTTATTCCTAAGAGGAAAAAAAATAATGTAGTATAACTAATCTAAAACGGTGGATAGGGGAATACAAACATGTGCACTGCTCTCCAATGGCCTCAAACCTGCCCATGAAGCATGAAGATGTCTGTTATACCCCCCGCCCCATGTTAGAACACAGGTTACATCTGCCTCCTGTAGTCCTGTACAGGCCATTTATGGACAGACGTCATTAATTTTATTATTTACACCTGTGCTTTTCCTACTGTGACGTGTTATGGCTGGCTCAAACACCAAACACAACGATGGACACAATACCAGAAAATAAGTTTACTGCACGTAAGTTTATTGGAATACATGAATGAATAACTAAAAAAAAAATACTAAGCACCACCAAGATGCTGCTGCAGCAGGATGGAAAGAGCTGAACAAAAGGGCCTGCATATATAGACTCAGCCCACTAGTGAGAACAGGTGCTTGCCAATCAGATGATCAACCTAGAGGGGTCAACAGGAAACACCAAAATAAAACTGGATGCAACGCTCTCCCTCATAAAGATGGCACTTAAAAACATTTTCCTGGCCTTTCCTATGACTAATGTCCAATTTGTAGTCTTAAACCATGTCAGCCCAACACATTAGTCTCTGGTTGCTGTTGTACACGCGATGTAAGAACACCAAAGGGGTATGGTCTGTGTAAACAACAACAGGCTGCAAGGAAGAACCAACGTGTACTTCGAAGTGCTGTAAAGCCCACGGCAAAGCCAGGGCTTCTTTCTCAATAGTGCTGTAGTTCTGCCATGACAACACACAAATGAATAGTACTCTGAGCGACAAGATAGAAGCATACACAGTGAAGTTACTCTCTAGCCTGCTAAACCATGCAATGCCATGTTTCATCAACTACAAATGCCACCAAACCACAAATGTGTCCACTGAGACTCCAAGCTCGCAAAGGAGTTACAAAAGCTTTACAAATGGTGCTTAAGTCACAAGCAAATTACAGCTAACAAGCACAAATGAGCATCAAGAAACTGTCCAAACTAAACTTACTCAACTGGGCAAGTTCTGCAAACTATCTCAAGTGGCTACACATAAATGACCTCACTATCTAACCAGACACTAAAGGATTAGGTTTAGATCGCGGACGAGCCCCCATTGTATTACGGCTGGCTCAAACTCCAAACACAACGATGGACACAATACCTGGATAGCTGCTGCAGCAGGATGGAAAGAGAGAGAGAGCTGAACCAAAGGGCCTGCCTATGTAGACTCAGCCCACTAGTCAGCACAGGTGCCTGCCAGTCAGATCAACCTAGAGGGGTCAACAGGAAACACCAAAATAAAACAGGTAACACATGTCAAAATGTCTTTTGGGAAAAAGGCCTAATGACTCAGACTTGAATGTGCTGACTACCACTATATAATTTCATACATGAAGACTGAAAGTGATATTAGAAGTAAACTGTCCCCACCCTGAACAAAAATGCAAATTCAGTTGTGTTCTTTCACTGATCTGCACTAAGCTAAGAGCTTGTGTTCCTGTTTTATCTGGCCTGTGTATTGCTTGCTGCCAGATATTACTTACAAAGGTCTGTACACAAAAAGGAAAGCACACCTAGAAAAATCCTGGATAGAGATGACAAATTCTAATGGGTTGTCAGATTGACAAGCCTCAGGTGGCCTTTGAGTCACAAGGGCTGATTTACACAATTTGTTCTTGAGGTGTTTATGGCACAAGAACAGAGTCATTTCTACCTTAAGCTGCGCAATCAAACCAATCACCACCATGGACATTTGTAGCACTACAAACACATACCAAAATGAGTCTGTCAGGCTAGCTGAAGAAGAAAGTACAGGGTTTAGAGAACCCAATCCTCTGTCTTTGTGTAGACCAGCCTCAAAAGGAAGAAAGTGGGTAAGAAACTAGGTGTAAGGACTGGTCTCCAACCTGTGGAGAGGACAAAAGCAATGTTGTAATAACAGATAGGAACAGAACAGTATCTTGTTTTCTGATCTACTGTGCCAAGTGGGCTGGGTATTGACAACTAAAACCAATAGACCTTTTTTATTATAGACATTTTGAAGTCATAATGTAGCAGGGACAACACAGGTGTAATTAATAACATTAATAACAAAGGCCTAAGATTTAGGTGAGCAGGTTTTTGTGTCCTGTATTGTGCGTGCTGGCTCACTGGACTGACTCACTGAGACATTTAACGGAACCAAGCCCTAATTAATATTAGTTACACCTGTGCTTTTTCTGCTAACAGACTACAGGTCAAAATGTCTGCTGTGAAAAATATGTATTAATACTATACTGATGTTTGTTTGGTATCAGTGTTAAAGCTCCACTACTCAATGTCAACAACTGTATCAACAATAAATCAAATGCCTATGTGTGACATGAAAAGGGTCACTAGCAGTGATGAACCCACTGAGAATTATCACCTAACTCTGCAGTTCTAGAGAACTTTTTAACATCTTTTAGCGCATTATATTGGTTTTAGAACACTTTTATTGTACGGTTCAGTCTCACTGCTCTTATAAATCCTTGCTGTTTTCAGCACCAACTACCAACTGGACACTACCTGTCCAGCACCAAATGGCAAACAAACAGTTAGTCCAAACTGTTTTTTGTTTTTTTTACCGTCGCCAAAATGGCTCTCTCTCTACCTTAAAATCAAAGCAAAGTATTGTGAAAATGAAGGGGTTACTAACCTGAACCCACTGTGAATTATTACCCAACTCTGCAGTTTTACAGAGCTTTTTAGCTTCTTTTAGCTCATTTTTGGTGTTAGAGCTATTTATTTAGTTTAGAGTTCAGTCTCACCGCTCTCATTAAAGTTGTTTCCAGCAGCAGCAGGCCATTATTTCAGCAACAAAGCTTTGATACACCTATGCTACCTGTCCAGCACCAAATGGCAAACAGACAAAGTTAGCAACTAGCTAGCTGTTGAACAAAGTCAAACAGCCACCAGCTAAAAGACTCAGCTATTTTTCTCTGGAGTTTGTGGAGACCAAACCAGAGCGAAAATTGGACTTACATTTGCTGGTGGCCAGACACATGACTCCAGATAATGTTGCTCCATGTCTACTCAATGTGAGTAGGCAACTGTTTGCTGACATGTTAGCCATAGCCTTTTAAGCTGATAATATGTCAGGACTGTGTATGTCAGTTTGTTTTGGAGCTCTTCTGCCTCCTAGTGGTCAAGAAATACAAGAATGTAACACATTTCGCAAAATGTTTAAAGCTAAAGTTTTCTAGAGTTTTTTGCCAAAATGACAATCTCTAACTTACCTTAAAAACAAAGCAAAATATGCTGAAAATGAAAGGGGTCGCTAGCATTAACCCAACATTTTAGCCTATTTTAGCTCATTGTTTTTGTTTTATGGGACATTTACTGTACAGCTCAGTCTCACTGCTCTCATTAACCTTGTTTCCAGCACCAACAGGCAGCTATTTTCAGCAATAAAGCTCTAATAAACCCACTGTGCTCCCTGCCCAGCACCAAACAGCAGGCAGACAAAGTTAGCAGCTAGCTAGCGGGTGAAGAAAATCGAACAGCTAGCAGCTAAAAGACCCAGCTATTTTTCTCAGGAATTTGTGTAGATCAAACCAGTGTGAAGAGGTAAGTGAATAACAGTGGGCGGCCAGAAACGTGACTCAAAAGGCACGATAATGTTACTCTGTGTCTGCTGGCTGTGTAAGTAGGTGAGTAAGTAAGTTGCTAACACGTTAGCCATAGTCTTTTAAGGCGATAATATGTCAAGAGTGTGTGTCTGTTAGCTTGTTTTGGAGTTCATCTGGTTCCTAGTGACCAAGAAATCTATTAATGTAGCTTTAAGTCATCACAATTTCTCACTGTTGCCAAAATGGCACTTTCTACCTTAAAATCAAATCAAGGTATGCTGCGTGTTAACTGATAAGGCTTTGTGTTTCTGTGAAAAAGGATTAACAGGCAGAACTGTCGTTTTTGCCACTGGAGGGATACACAACCAGTTTTTAAAAAATGATCGAAGATTTTGGTTCATTTTGCACTGACAGAGCTGAGCTCTCTATGGCAGGTACAGTGAGTTATGACAAGTAATTATACCTTATGCCAGTGAAATGTCAGCAGAGCACAATCATTTATTTTTCCATGCCAACATTGGACAGGTTTTGATATACATACTATATGCAGTATTTTGTAGTGATTTGCAATCATATTTAACTACTTAAAACAGTACTTACATTTGAATTCAGTTTTACCTTCAACCAATACCATGTTACTGCAGTTATAGTTGAATTATAGTTTAGTTGTATTTATAGTAACATCTTAGTTGTATGCAGTGAAAGGACTCCTTAGTATTTACACACTAAGAATCTCGTTTGACAAGTGGTGGGTTAGGGGGAAATATCTCGGGTTTAATGTAGCCTGCTGATGTAAGCCACTTAATTCTTTTACCACCTCACTGATTTAAGTTACTAAGTTTTTTGACTCAGTTTGCAGCTTTAAATATAATCTTTGCATTAAAATAAATTTGAGTAGCTGCAGAACACATCTTTAAACATCATGTGGTAATTTCCCTCAGCTCTCAAATTAAAAAATAACTAACCACATCCCGGTTCATGCACCATGTCCTCATTTTCTCATTGATCCACTTGTCCTCTGTTAACTGACAAGAAAGACATTGTTTGGTTCACCAGTGTTTGCCAAAAGTAACCATCCCTCTTTGTTCATAATACAGGACTTAATATTTTACCCATTATGTGTAAAATATTTGGTGACATGGATATTAACCAGATGTTATCATTTCTAGAAGGAAACTTGAGGTTTAAAGGAATAAAAGAAGAGGCTCAAGTTTCAAACTCTCCTTTAGCAGTTGTTTTGATCTTTAGTCTTCCAGAATGTTTTTGTGCATCCACCCTGACCATCAAGGTCTCTCTTTCACACACCCTCTTTTTATTTTTAGGTTCCTGTTTTTTTCATCAAGAGAAGTTCAAGTGTGTGTGTGTGTGTGCATCTATGAGTGGGTTGTTCAGACCATATCACAGACCGTGTGTGTGTGTGTGCATGGACCCTGCATATATAAGCCATCTGGTTGGCTGTTTGTGCAGTTCCTCCTGGTTTCTCCTGGTTTCACCTGCTCCCCACGACGGCACATCAGGCAGCATGACCTCACAGCGATGGATGCTGGCAGTCTGCTTTTCACTGGCCTCAGGTACCGTGCAATCTTTCATTTCATCATTTGAATATGAATCAGTTATTTTAAGCAGAAAAAGTGACATGGTACAAGGATGGGGGGGGGGGAAAGGTGGCCGAAAATTACTATCGAATTTTAGCAATATTTGATTCAATATTTTAACATTTGCCATATTCTGTTAAATTATTTGTTGTTTTTTTCCACTAGTTTTTAGTTCAACCATTTATTCACCAATTTCATAAGGTTTTAAGAGTTTTTAAGAGAAAAGCAATGTACGTCAGTGTTAACACTGAGGGTACTTTAGTACAAATTTGAGGTACTTGTACTTAACTTTTTCAGTTTCATTGTACTTTATATTTCTGCTACACTACGAGCTTATAAAATATCCAAGTATTTGTATTATTATTCGTTCTTTTTATATATTATTAATGTTTTGTATTTCTCTCCTAGTTTTAGGGACAGGTGAATCGGTAACACCAACAGAAACTCTAAAATGTGAGTAAAAGTCAATCAATGATGGAACTTGATCAGTTACTTTTTACAGATTTTGAAATAACAGTTGATCATGTGGTTTATTGATTTTTTTGTAGCTTAATTTTGATTTAGTTTTCATCAACAACAGTCCAATATTAGATAGATAGATAGATAGATAGATAGATAGATAGATAGATAGATAGATAGATAGATAGATAGATAGATAGATAGATAGATAGATAGATAGGTACTTTATTGATATACAAGCATTAAGCAAATAAAAATGTTTTTTTTAAAAGCATAAATATCCACTAATATATATAGAAACAAACATATAAAACATAATAGTAGTAATTGTCCACTCCAAGGTATAATGAGCAGAAATAGAGAAGCATTGCATCACCACTAAGCTTTTACCAGGGGCACAAACCCATCCTATCCTTTCACACATACAATTAGTATGGAAGAGGGTGACTCTGCATAGAGAAATCACCATTTCTCTGGAGGCCCTGGGCTGACAGGAGAATCTTGGTCTTTGGGGACCTACAGTATATGAGGGGGGTATGCTTAAGTCCTTTAATAATCTGAAGGCACAACTTCATCTACCCCAGCATCAACTCTGGAAATATTTACAAGTCAGACACCTATTGCTCCATACCTTAGGATCCCTCTCAACACCTCGCCCTACCGTAAGCTTCCTTTCACAAATAATGGGAGTCTTTGGTGAAAGACACAAGGCCTCGCTCAGACAAAAGCCCATCCAACCTCAGACTGACTTGGGAGGCGGACCTCAGTGTGTTGTTCACAGAGAGGGAATGGAGTAGGATCCTACTAAACTTGAAAAAGATACCCAGGGAACTTAAAACCAGGCTCATCCAATTCAAGATTCTGAATATAGTTTATTGGACCCCGTCCAAGCTATTTAGAGTCTAGCTAACACAGATACCAGAATGCTGGAGATGCCAGAACAGGGAGGGTACGTTGACTCAGGCTGTAAAGCTGCCCCAAAATACAGACCTGTTGCTCCTCGAGGAGCTCCCATCCCCTGATGCTGAATGGATGCAGACAGAAGGCCCCCTTCTCTTATTTCTGTGGCAGGGGATTGGCCTGCACAATCATCATCTCATCATCATTATAGCTGTATTTGACATCACTGAGTATGAAAGTATGCTATTGCGTGGTATTGTCCTGTGTGCCTTTATTTCTTTGTTTTATTTATCTATTTTGTCTTTCTTTCATTGGTCTGTCTGTCCCAAGCACTGTCAGTTTTTCTACTTTCCATGTACAAACACAGACATTAATACTGCTCACCAGATATTTGTCTCATGTATGCTTGTAAATGTTTGTTATCTCGAAATGCCAATAAAAATGTTAATCATAAAAATAAAATAAAGAGTGATTTGACTTTGTTTTTCATAATTGGAGGGATAGTGACGCAAAAGTAATTGAATTGAATCCAGTCATGTCTTCAGCCATTATCTAGCATTAATCAGTAAACTGACCTTTGCTGTGATCAGACACTTGCAGGACATTTGGCAGCGGGGTAGTCCAGCCTTTCAACGGTGCAAGTTACTATGTGCGGTCCAACTGCCCGTTCACCCTCACCCGCTTCACCCACAACCGGGTGGACTGTGACATCACCACACGGCGAGGTGACAGCGGGCTGCTGGTCCAAGTCGAGATCATCATCAACAAAGTCAGGACTGTTCTGCAGAATGGCAGCATCCTGGTGGAGACGAAAAGGTTTGGCCCCAACCCTAACCCACCCTGATACTGTTTCATTACAGGGAAACTGCCACCACACAGAAAACTAAATAATGACTCATGCGATGTTTGATTTAATCACACATCCTCTGTATTAGTCTGTATATGTTTAGATCAAAATGTATAGTCTCAAAAAAATCACATTATTCAGCCACACCAACTACAGTAAGAGTGTGAGAAAGCAACTGGTGAGTGTTTTTCCCAAAGACACTTCAATCCAGTCACTCAAATGGCATGTGTACTTAGGCACACAGCCAGGTAGTTGACATATTTATGCATGTCTTCAATGTCAGTTGATTATTAGCTTTGACTCTGGGACACAGAGTTATTAATAATGGTTTGTCTTTCCGGTTGAGTTGAATGAAAACATACAGAGTATTATAGCATGTTCTGTCCTTGATTCTGCAAGTGTAATACGTAATAACAGTTTCATCATTGTTTTTAAATCAAAGGTGAGGAAGTGAGACTTCCGATCAGTCAGACGTAAAAAGAAAGACCTAATTTACGTCTTTCGGTGGTGCGCTTAATTTTGTCTGACAAAGAAGAAATTTATATAAAAACAACCTTGGATGCATATAGATTAAAAAATCTGGGTAGAAAAAGGTTTGCTATTTGCATTGTTTTGTGAAAATTGGACTTAAGAACAGTTTTGTATTTATTTGTCTTCATTTGCTGACAGTGTTTCCCTTCCATACGACCACACCTACCAGCATATTTTTCAGTACGGCATCTACACTAAACTGAGGAGCTTGCTGCTTCCTCTGTCTGTCACCTGGCACAGTGTACCAGGAGGAATAGACACTCTGTGGGTGAGAGGACACTGATGCTACATATTTGTTATGTTCACATACAGTATACACAAGAGAGCATAAACACAGGCACACACATACATACACACTTAATGCATCCTAAGTTAATTTGAACATTCACAGCTTGGTACTGTAGAGCACTAACCACTCCCACCTAACAACTTGTTGTTAAGGTGGAGCTGGAGCAGGAGCTGAGCACCGACATGACTGGACTGTGTGGAAAATACAACGTCCCAGGTATGATAATTAAATGACTGGAGCTGATAGCAGGATTGTTGCAGTATAGCAGTAGTAACATTAGCAGCAGTACTTTTAGTAGCAGTAGCAGTTATAGTGTTGGTGGTAAAAGAACAGGTAGTAAAAATTGTTTGTTATTACCTGCTTTAAATGAGCAAAGTGGGCCTAAATGTTCTAAAGAATGTCAGTTTTTCTAGTCATCACTATAATGTAGCTGATTATAGGAATGCACACATTTTTGACATTTGTTTGCGTTCAGTTTGCTCTAAAAATGTACAATTTTTATGAAATTAGGCAACAAACAGCAGTTGATCACGGAGAGCGTGCTTGCTGAGAACACATGTCAAATCCGAGATCCTGTCTCCACTCCGAGTTCAGTAAGTTAACTGTTGCAATGACTGAAAGGTATTTGTGATGGTAGTAGATTCCAGTCTGCTGTTGGCGCTGCTGCTCTGTATGCACTTTCTTTGGGTTTTTTCACTCATTCATCTCATTGAAAATAAAAATAAAAACACAGGGTATAAATCAATTGATGCTACTGGCTCTTTAGTTGTAAAGTAGTGAGTTTATAATAAAATATAAATACCATGTCAGTATTAAGCCGTAAATGTGATACTTCACCATCTATTCAACTGTGTTTATATTTTAACCATAAAATGAAGGTAAACACACCTTACAGCCACAACATCTATGTTTATATATATGTCCTAGTTCCAGATGTTCAGATGGTTTCTCTGATGATATTTGCAGGTATGCAGAGCGTTCTTTTCCTACGCCATGGAGTGTCTGAAAGCCATGACGTCTCATTATATCCGACTCTGTGACGAGAACATTTACAGCTATGAAAAAAGCAAATACATCAGCTGTGCTTTCTTCAAAGAAATGATCCTACAGTGTGGAAACAACAGCTATATCTGGAATGTATGGAGATCTTTAACCATGTGTGGTAGGCGCTCTTTCAATCTAGATTTTAAAGCTCTTCAAATTGTTCATCTCAAATGTATGTTTGGACACTTATTTGATAGACTGGATTTGATGGAGGCTTGATGTGATTGTCTGTTTCTGTGGGTGAATGCAGCGGAACCGGTTTGTCCAGGAGACCTGGTTTATGTAGAACAGGGTCCGCCCTTGGTTCCCAGCTGCTCCAACCCGAACCCCAGATTCTCCGACCAGGATCTCATCAGCTCCTGTGCCTGCCCAAAGGGTGAGCACTATCTGACTGTAGGATTTAACTCTTCTCTTATCTGATTCTGTTGTGTAATTGCTTGTTTAGCCTACATGAACCTAACAATAAAAGGTTTACTAATTTGTGTTGTAGGTAAGGTGCTTAGTACAGATGGCTTACACTGTGTGAGTGTGTCCAACTGCTCCTGTGTGTTTGCTGGCAAGAGCTACTCAACCGGAGACGTACACAGCACCAAGTGTCAGTCATGGTAAGTTTTGATACTTACGGAATATCCATGAATTGCGATGGATTCATCCATTTGGGATGAATAAATTGAACCTATTTGAAGTTTTTAATTTAAATGTCATCCTCATTTCTCTCAACAGTGTGTGTAACAATGGGAAATGGCAATGCTCTGAAAACATCTGCCCCGCCAAATGTCTCATTGAAGGGCAGTTTGTGACAACATATGATGGCAAACAATATGTCGTCCCTGGTAAATGTGTATATGTGGCCTCACAGGTGAATTTTTCCCACTTCCCCCGACATTTAACATTAACTCATGTTGTCTTTATATGATACTAACTGCTCTTTTAAAATCATTTTTAAGGGTATGAACTGGTTAATAATTACTGAGTATTCTGAAAAGGCACCCTCTCTGAAAACAGTTTATCTTCTTCTTCATCCTTATCAGGTACAAGCAGTCTTTGAGGATTGAGTTTAAAACAATATGATCAAACAAATGTCAAGAGTAAAGTACAGTCACTGAATATAAATGTCCTTCTTTGGATTTGCAGGAAACATATACATTGTATACATTCTCACACAACATTGTTACATTTGGAGAGGAGGAGATCCCTGAACTTCATCAGTCTGGTAAAAAAATGGGAAGAAATGTGAATACGTAATATGTCTGGTAGCCTAATAATCCATCCATCCATAATGGCCTGGTTACTCACCCATCCAATCACTTACCAACCTCTGTCACATGTCAGATCATGCTCTGGTTTTCTGGCAGTCCTCCATTTACGTCCAGGTCCACACATACTTTGGTTTGAAGATCCAAGTGCAGATGTCTCCTGAAATCCAGCTGTACATCACCCCACCCAGAAACCACATTAACAGCATCTCAGGTTAGGATCTCAGGCTACATACAAGACAAAATATATTGGCATTCCCTTTTGGGATTTACTTTCATATTGACTTAGTTTTTTCATCTCTCTAAATACAGAAATGCTTTCTATATCCTCTGTGGCGTCATCCAGTTTGAGTTGTAATTATAGTCAGTCTGTCTTTCAGGTCTGTGTGGCAACAACAACAAAGACACCACGGACGACTTCACCACCAGCAGCGGGATCATCGAGAACTCAGCTCAAGCTTTTGCTCTGTCCTGGGGTATTGGTCTTTGTGCATCGAACATCCAGCCCTGCGTCAACAGAGACAATGGTACCAATTAATGACAATGTTAAAAAAAACATGTTTATAAAATCATACACAGTATTTTATTTGTCTTCCACAATTCTGTATATTAGGGATGAGAAGTTATTTTAAATATCTTTAAATTGACATGAAAGAATATATATACTGTATCTATACATAAATATAGATACTAAAACACTGGACTTTGCTCACTAGCTTGCTTGCTTCTCTGTGATATTAAACAAAACTTCAACCACAAGGAAAAACATTTTGCCTCCAAATGTGTTTTGCAAACATATTTCATACATATCTCAATATGTATTTTTGCAGAAATATTTGCTGACAAAAAGTGCTCAGTGTTGAACAACCCAACTGGGATATTTGCTAAGTGCCATGATCATATCCCAACCGATCACTACTTCACGGTAACAAGACTTTTGCACCAAACAAAATCCTTAATTAATTCTTGGTGTTTAACTGCCATCGGCATATCAATCCTGTTAACATGAAGCTGATTTTTTTTTCTAGGCTTGCATCGATAGAACATGTAAGTGTGACAGCAATCTGCAGCAGTGCTTGTGTGTTGCTCTGGGCAGCTACGCCAAGGCCTGCGCCAGTGTGGGTGTTGTAGTTGGTGACTGGAGGACAGCTACCGACTGCTGTGAGTTCAGCTTTGATAAATATACAACTTATTCTGTCTGCATCCTCCCACTGTGTAGTAAAAGAGCCAATAGAGTAATGTTCAAAGTAACAGCTGGTCCAAACACATTAGTACTAGTAGTATTAAAAAAGTGAAGTGGTTACTTTAAAAATCTGTGGTATATTTAATGTTTATCACATGTTGTTGTGTCCCAGCTGTGGAATGTGAGAAGAACCAAGAATTCTCCTACAACATGCAAGCCTGCAACCATTCATGCCGTTCCCTGTCTGGCCCTGACCTTAGCTGTGGGCTGGACGATGCGCCTGTGGAGGGCTGTGGCTGTCCGGAGGGAACTCACCTGAACCAAGGACACATCTGTACCCCAAAGGCACAGTGCGTTTGTTACCACCACAGTGGTATAACGCCACCAGGGTCTGTTGTTATTGACGGACAAAAGTGGTGAGCTGATCATCTGAGTATTTACAGCCATTTAAAATGCATAAATAACATTTAACTTTTTATTTCTATTAGGCTGTTAGCCACTGTCTGCCCTAACCAGATCTCAAATCACACATTGTGTCTATTGCAGCAACTGTGAGAATGGAGTACTGTACTGTTCTAAGGATTGTGGTAAATATATATTCTTCTATCATAACACATGAAAATCACACTCATCCTTTGTCATCTTTGCTCCATTGATTCAACTTCATTCATTTGTTAATAGTGGAAATTTACCCAGAATTTTGGCACCACTTTCAAATAAAAAAAAAGATCCCTTTAACTCTTGTTTCTGCAAAACATACTAATATGTTTTACGTTTTTAATGATTGTTTGCATCAGGGTGCAGAAATGGGAAGGTTTGCATTCATTGCTCGGAGTATCCAGTTAACACGACTCAGAAAACCTGTCACAGTCTCAACAAACCAATGGTAGGTCAACAGATAATATCTTTATATACATGGCTCATTATTCATTCTTCATTTGAAAGCAGTAGCTGACTAACTGCTTGGTAAGATTAATAATATAGGCTATTTATTATTTTATTAGCTCTAAGTGAACCTCTTTTTTTGTGGTGATGTGAGCAATTAAGAGCAGCTGCCACTGAAATCTGTCATTTTTATTTTTACATAAACTTTCTGTCAGTGAATTCCATCCCTAATATTTACCCTTTGTCCAAATCAGGTTTCTTTTATTATGATGGGTCAAAGTTATCCTTGAGCTAAAAGATTTAAGTTTGGTGTAATTTTCAGGGCACCAGTGGGACCTGTCAGAGTGGCTGTTACTGCCCGCATGACCAGTATGAGGATCACCATGGAAACTGTGTTTCTCTGGACAGCTGCACCTGTGTGTACAGTGGCGAAGTATTCAGCGCGGGAGAGCTTGTCAAAACCAACTGCAGAACATGGTAATTGTTCCTACTTGTTCATTCAAAAAGTCGTACTCCTCCCAAAAGCTAATGAAGCCATAATGCAGAGGTTTACGTCACTCTATCTTACAGTGTCTGTGCTCAGGGTCAGTGGCACTGCACAGATGAGCGTTGTCCTGGGAAGTGTCAAGTTTACGGGAACGGGCACTACCAGACCTTTGACTCCAAATGGTACCGCTTTAATGGACACTGTCAGTACACACTTGTAGAGGTGAGACCAAACATGAAAGTGGGAACGAAATTCACCGCTCACATGTTTCTTTGCTCAAGCTTTGTAGGCCTCATCGTCTTCAAAGGACGCAGTACATCGTCCAAATACTAAAGGGCATTTTTTTAAAAATATAGCCTATAGTTTGCAATATTTTTCACAACAATATGTTTTTATCTCTGATCCTTTTTCTTCAGGATGACTGTGGAACTGGAAAGGGCTCCTTCTCTGTCAGAGTGGAGAGTGTACCCTGCTGTGATGAGGAGCTCACCTGCTCTCGCTCTATTGTCCTCGACCTGCAGGTGGGTGGCTGTTTCTGTGATGTGTGTTTATTGTTGTTTATTATCTATCTTCATTATCTCCATTTTACTGTAATGTCCATTCCTTTATTTACTTTTTTTTCATCCCATTGCCTCACACATTTCATCAACTACATCTTTCACTCAAGAAGTTGTCACACACTCGGATCATTCGGAATAACAGTATGCTACTGACTGAATTTTATGGCAGATTAATGGTCATGAACCAGTAAAGTCTGTGAACTTCATTCAACTTCATCAACAATTACAAATATTTGTATTTGTGTTGTCCTAAAAGGACAAAGCCACACTGACACTGAGAGACATGAAGGTGACCAGTCGCCACCATGAGGGCTGGACTGGTTCACTTTACTTCATACACACTGTGGGACTCTACATCCTAATCTCAGTGCCAAGCAGAGGGATAACGCTCATCTGGGACAAACACACCCGGCTCACCATAGAGCTGACTGATGACTGGAGGGTGAGTGATGAGGATTTTGAAATCTAGTCATTTATATATCATTTGTCACAAGATTACACACTTTGATCCTCACTGTAAACAAAAACAAAAAAAGATTAGACTGCTAAACATAAGGTTAAATTTTAAATTTAAAACATGTTGTACTATTGCTCTTCTTCCATTCTTTGCTTTACTTTGTACTGATTTATTTGTTTAACCAGCTCAAGTCAACTTCGAGTTAGATCAAAGTGACTTTGGAATCAGAAAAGACACTAACATTATATTTAAGCTTTGACTATCATTGATAGACCCATCCTCCTTAAGAGTAAGCAGGTCCTTTAATTTTAAGTGCAATTTTGGGAACTTGTTAATACATTTTAAATTGACTTTTTAACCATCTCTCCTGCAGAACAAAGTGTGTGGCCTCTGTGGAAATTTTGACTCCAATGAGATGAATGACCTACAGATAAGGGGGTCAGCAGGTAAATTGGTTTCCTCTTTGTTTTATGAAGAAGTAATACTTTTGTCATGGTGGTCAAAATAATACCAAAAATCTGTTTTTAGTGGTGTCCAGTCCCATGGCATTTGGCAACAGCTGGAAAGGCGCCACACCTCCTTGCTCTGATGTGACCACTGAGATATTTCCATGCGAACGCAACTCTTACTGCTCAGCCTGGGCCCAGCGGCGCTGTATGATCATTACAGGAGACACCTTCAAAGATTGCCATTTAAAAGTATGCATTTTACATACTTAGCATGCCACTAACACCAGGGTCAGGGTTTGGATTCCTGCTAAGGTCTTTAATTGCTATACAAGTAAGGAGACTGTCTTGAAGGGATTAAGATCATCAAAGAATTAATGACCAATAAGAGTAATCACTAAACATTTTTTATCCAAATCTAATGCAATATAATACCATATAACTATGTACAGTAATAGACATTCACAGAGAGCCCTTAAAAGTGAGAATAAAAGCTGTATTCTGGATGTTCTACAATCCCCAGGTAGATCCAGAGTCCTACTACCATGCCTGTGTGCAGGAGTCCTGCTCCTGTGAGTTTGAAGGGAAATTCCTGGGCTTCTGCACAGCTGTGGCAGCCTACGCAGCAGCCTGCTGTAGACAGGATGTGTCTGTAAATTGGAGAACACCTGATCTGTGTCGTAAGTTACAACCCCCTTTCTCCCCACTAACATTAGTTTGAACTTAAAGGTTGGGTAGGCAGTAATGTTATGGCGTCATTGTCCAACAAATCCATAATAACCGTTCAGCATATTGTAAATCAAGCGGTCTGAGAGCAAACCTCTACTTCAGCCCCTCCTCTTGGCTCTGTTTTCAGGCTTCAGAAAATCTAGCCGGTGACGAGAGACTTCGGCCAATCACAGGTTATTTCAGAGAGACGGTGCGTTTGTATTGGCTGTTCTCCAAATGCAGACATCCGTACACGTTCCTTCAGACAGTGAAAGCCTGATTTAATGGTGGAAAATCCTGCCAAAAATCCTGCAACTTAAATTTCCAATACCTCCTTTACCTGCAGCAACATGTCCCTCCACATGGAGCTTTAGCTCATTAGCTCAAGTTGTGGGTTTGGTGGGAGGGGCTTAGCGGAGTGATATGAGACAGCAGAGAGAGAGGCAGAAGGTTTTGGTTAGGTTGCACAGATTTTTAGAATAACTTCTAACTTTAACCCATGAAGAAAACATAGATCAGATCAGCATTGCTCAGTTGATTCTTGATACCAATTCTTGATTGTCATGTCAGGAGGCATTTTAACAAAACTCACTTTTTCAGCAGGCTATGTTAGGAATGCTGAAGATGTATCATCTCTTGTTTAAGTGTACTTTCTTGAGAAAGTGTTGAATAATATGGCACATACAGTACATTACAGATAATTTAAAAGTAAATATCAGTGTTTCATTTCATAGTTAGTATTTCACTTACTTTATACACGTTAAATTATGTTTTATTAATATTTAAGTATCTCTTTGTCATTATTACCACTACTATTGGTACCACTACTACTTTCCTCCTGCTCTCTCTCTCCCTCTCTCTCTCTCTCGCTTGCTCTCTCTCTTTCTCTCTCAACCCAACCGGTCGAGGCAGATGGCCGCCCACCCAGAGCCTGGTTCTGCTCGAGGTTTCTGCCTGTTAAAAGGGAGTTTGTCCTTGCCACTGCCGCCTAGTGCTTGCTCATGGTGGGAAGTGTTGGGTATCTGTAAATACAGAGTACAGTCTAGACCTGCTCTATATGAAAAAGTGCCCTGAGATAACTTTGTTATGATATGGTGCTATATAAATAAAACTAAATTGAACTGAATTATGCAGAGCTGACACTATGTAGGACACATATATAAAGTAATCAACCAACAATCCACATGATGAAAAGTGTGTTAATTGTTACTGAAAGTTTGCAAAACATAGACTATAACTCTGTCCGTAATAATTTAACCTGTGATAATTTAAACCATAGCGGTCTACTGTGACTACTACAACAAGCTGGACCAGTGTAAATGGCACTATGACCCCTGTGGTAAGATGCAAACCTGTGGCAACCACTACACTCAGAAGCTGGAAGGTAACCAAACTTTCTCAGTTGTATTCAAATATAACAGCTAAACTTAATTTTTAATCATCTGTTGAATCTGGAAAGTGAAAAGAATGTCTAGTTTGTGTCTAATTCTGGCAGTATTGCAATCAAACCTGTCCTTAGAATAAAATCCGCACAGTTTAGATGTCTATTGAATGCTTTTTCTAGTCATGGTCTTGGCCTAATTAATGCTTACAAAAGCCATTTGAGCCAATAAAATAAACTTATGTTTATTCTTGGAAAAGGCTGCTACCCCAGATGTCCAAAGGAGGCACCATACTATGATGAAAATACTGGTGAATGCACCACATTGAAAAACTGCACCTGTAATTCTGATGAGTGGTAAGTGGGCCATTCTTTATATATATATATATATTTATATATATATATATATATATATGTGTGTACATTTTCAGGGTAACCATAATATGAAAAATTGGGCACTTTTCATTAGTCGTTACATTAACAACCCAATAATTCTTGCTCTCTTGTCATCCTTGTCAACTGTGAAAATGGAACAATTCACTGTCGTAAGTATGAATTATATTCATTTACTGCTACATTTAATACTTCATGTGTCCATTACCAGTTAAACTAAAATATGAAATAGGTTTTGTGGCAATTAGCTTTTTAAATGTTTTAGATTACAGTATATGTGCCTTCACAGTACCTGTTTTCAAAACACCAGACCTCAATTCCACCTCTACTCCAACAGCACCTTCAACCACAAGTATGCCTACCACCAGTCCTACATCAAATACTCCCACCACAGCTGCCTCAACTTCCACTAAAACTACTGTGCCTTCCACTACCACTACACCAACAACTACAACTGCCTCAACTACGGCTGAAACAAGGTCAACAACATCCCCCACCACCTCTACACCAATGACGACCACTACCAAAGTGTCACCTACTACTGCAAATTGGTCAACTGTGCTTTCTACCACCTTTACACCAACAACTACAACTGCCTCAACTACGGCTGAAACAAGGTTAACAACATCCCCCACCACCTCTACACCAACAACTACAACTGTCTCAACTACGGCTGAAATGAAGTCAACAACATCCCCCACCACCTCTACACCAATGACGACCACTACCAAAGTGTCACCTACTACTGCAAATTGGTCAACTGTGCTTTCTACCACCTCTACACCAACAACTACAACTGCCTCAACTACGGCTGAAACAAAGTCAACAACATTCCCCACCACCTCTACACCAATGACGACCACTACCAAAGTGTCGCCTACTACTGCAAATTGGTCCAACTGTGCTTTCTACCACCTTTACACCAACAAGTACAACTGCCTCACTACGGCTGAAACAAGGTTAACAACATCCCCCACCACCTTTACACCAACAACTACAACTGCCTCAACTACGGCTGAAACGAAGTCAACAACATTCCCCAGCACCTCTACACCAATGACGACCACTACCAAAGTGTCGCCTACTACTGCAAATTGGTCAACTGTGCTTTCTACCACCTTTACACCAACAAGTACAACTGCCTCAACTACGGCTGAAACAAGGTTAACAACATCCCCCACCACCTCTACACCAACAACTACAACTGCCTCAACTACGGCTGAAACGAAGTCAACAACATTCCCCAGCACCTCTACACCAATGACGACCACTACCAAAGTGTCACCTACTACTGCAAATTGGTCAACTGTGCTTTCTACCACCTTTACACCAACAACTACAACTGCCTCAACTACGGCTGAAACGAAGTCAACAACATTCCCCAGCACCTCTACACCAATGACGACCACTACCAAAGTGTCACCTACTACTGCAAATTGGTCAACTGTGCTTTCTACCACCTTTACACCAACAACTACAACTGCCTTAATTACGGCTGAAACAAAGTCAACAGCATCCCCCACCACCTATCCACTCGAAGGTTGGTGCCATGTATTTTTTCTGCATATTATCCTGTTGAATCTGACTGTACCTGTGAGTAACATGGCCGACAATATAAAGCTGACACTCCTAGCCAATCTTTGTTTGAAATCTCATGTAATGTAGTGATTTTTGATGTACTGGCAAAGCTTTTTATTACAATACATGTGCATGCTGGAGACATCCATTTCAACATGTTGTCATAAATAGTGTTAATGTAGAGTTTGTTTTTTTGTGAAATCGCTGACTTTGTCACACTGACTTTCTTTCAGTTTGTAGAATTTTGACATCTCAGTTCAAAACTAGATAAAGAGGACAATATCTTAAAATTTTGTAGGTGTTTTGCTCACACTCATCACGCTTCCTCCCGTATTAATTTCCCCTGACTCCAGGTTGCCAGAGCTGTTCTCTGAAGGAGACCAATATGAGCATTACCGTAGACAACTGTACCACCTTCATGCAGATGCCTGTGTGTCATGGCCAATGTGTGTCTGAGCCCAGGTGAGAAGAAATATACCTGTCACTGATTAATAGCAATAGTTATGACACAGCCAATTAACACATTTTGAGGTTTTTAGTGTTCCAACTGAGGACTCAACAAAAGTTGAGTTTATTTGTCCCTTCAGTCCTGTGTGAATTTTAGAGACATTCCTGAATTTTAACTCCTTCTCCACCCGTTCCTACTCTCCCCTCCTCCACTCCTGTGCCTTGGTTCACTACAACAGGGTCGTGTTAGTCGTTGACCTGCAGGTGAAGCAGCAGTGCCAGTGCTGTCAAGAGCGGAACGCCGAGAGGAGATCAGTGACCCTGCAGTGCTCCGACCACACTACCAGACACTTCACTTACAAGCATATCACCAGCTGTGAGTGCAGAATAATCAATTTGTAATGTATCCAATAGATTACTAAATCAAAATCTATTCAAATGTAATACATTATTAATCAGAATCAGCTTTATTGCCAAGTAGGTTTTCACATACAAGGAATTTGCCTTGGTATTTTTGTGCATAACAATAAATATAGTAAGAGAAAAAGAAAAAACAAGTATTGAATCATAAATATAATATTTTACATTTTATATATTTTTCATTACAATATAAAATATGAAAAATATATAAAAAGGATGGGAAATAATATATGTATTTTTAAAATGAATGGAATGTATAAACTGTTGACTCATTCAACATCTTTTTTGTTCTTTATTTAAAGCAATTACTGAATCTGATTTCTATTAAATAAAGTGAATCATTTACAGATCTCCAAAGTTGTGTATCTTCTTTCAGTGCTGTATTAAGCACAAATTTAAAACTACTCTATTCACACCTTTTCACACCTAAGTATATACCAGCAGTCACACTGCTCTGGCCTTGATCACTCCCTCTTCTGTGCCAATAGCAGGAATTTCAGAAGTTAAAGGGTTGTTTCATGTAAATGACACAAAACTGGTTCTTAATAGTGGTATCTAGCCATGCAGGTAGTTTGTCTTTGCCCAGGTTTTGAGATGCTGTACTGAAATACTGTATCCACCTCTGAGATTTCTGCCTCCACCCCAATACAATTAAAGTAAAGGAAATGTACTTGTGGTGCTCATAGCAATGAAAAGTGACATTTAAAAATGACCACAGCAATATCTCTTTCCAGAATCAATATCACCGTTACTCTAAATAGTCCAAAAACTTCCCTGTAAACGGTTTTCTCTGAAACTACTGCTGCTACTAGGACAAGTCTGTCTGAAAACTATTGACAGTGTGTTTTATGTCCAGTAACATGGACACTGTTCTTCTTTGCTAAAATAAGCTCTATGTCATTACTACAAAGAAACTATGAAATACACAAATATGAAACACAGCTGACAAGCAATGTCTGTCTGAATATCTTATATACCCTATCTAACAAGTCTGATCAGGTGATGTGATGTGCGATACTCAGCCGTTAGGATACAGAGAGAAAGCCATTGTTAGGGGCTATCAATAGGACAGGAAGACTTTGATCAGGCCTAGGAAACACCCAGCCTTACAAAAGCTGAATTTCTCCAGGAGAGGAAAGCATTTCATTCTTTGAAAACAGCAAACTAACAGAAACAGCAGGTTTGTAAAATAAGCTTTGGCCAGCTTCACGCTGCTGCTGTTTGTTGTGCATTCAAAAGGATGGATACTTGGGAGGCTTATGATGTTCACAGAGGAGGATGTGCGAGTGTGCGCAGGCTGTGAATGTCTGTGTGTGTTTGCATTCGGTGAACCTCTGAACCTTCCGGTACTGGTCGGACATGCATCCCACTGGACCTTACCCAACCAGAGCAGTCACGTTTGTGTGTGTGTGTGAGGGTTGGAGGGGTTGGAGGGATTTTTATTGACATGATCAACAAGTGCACATGAGTGGCTGGGTTACTGATTACAGGTGATGTTATAGTTTGTTTGTGATAAGACTCTTGCTTTAAGCACAAAGTCCTGCCAGGCACAACACGCCTTCAGCTACTTCCCCACATCCTTCCCATCCCTCGTAGGACCACTGCTGCCTCACAGGTAAATACTTTTTCTGGTTTTTAACTGCTTCTAATTCTTCTCTAAGTTCTTCTCTAAGATGCACTGAGGAAAAATTGTACTTTGTTTTTTTTTTACTGGTGTTTTAGTGTAAATTACTGGTATATTGTCTGTATTGTGATCAAAAAACTGACTAACAAAGTGAATTTGGTAACAAATCTCAAATTCTAGCCTTCTTCAAGATGTATATACCAGTACGTATGACAGACTGGGTAGTTTTCTTATTATTTCTTATATTCAGACAGTATGTAAAATTACACAGCTACACATACTGAGTATAAACTCTGTGATTTTATTTAACACAAAATAGAGGAAATTGGTAGGAAGAAAGTAGTTCCTTTTTTTTACATTTTGGATATTTTGAAGAAAATCAATTTGATAAATCAGATGAAATTAGCATAATTTGCCCCAAACTCTGATGTGCTCATAATCTTGGTGTCTTTCTGCAGGTCCGTTGGTGGTGTGTTTTCTGCTTCTTCGCATCTGTTGAGCAGCATCATGAGTGTAGAGTCCAAAAAACCACGTGAGGCTTGCTGCTCCAAGCTCAAGGTTGGTGAAATGTTACCCTTTCCCTGTATTACAAAGTGTTAGGGAACATCGATCGCTGCTTCATGTATGCTCTTAATCATTTAAATTCCATGGTTGTGAACACAAATGGACTAGCCAAACATAAAAAAAAAACCTGCGATAGTGCTGAGTTGCAAAATCTCATTGTAAAACTGCTTTTCTTTAACCTCATCTCTATGTATGTGTCTTGGTATGGCATTTCTATGTCAGCATTATCTGTGCCCACAAATGACGAGGCAGTAAAAGGCAAAGCATTAACCAAAAAAAAGGCAAATTTTTCTCTTGACCAAATAAAACTTTGAGACTTTGACACCAAATGAGATGCAAAGTGTGTTTTATTTTCTTGCTCAAAGAATGGGAGCAGAGCTTTTTATGAGTGTTAATCACAGACAAGTGTTAAGAGATAAGGTTGATAGTCAGTAAAGTGGCAGTTGAAGTGCTTTTTAGGAAGAAAAACAGTGGCATGGTTGCAGTGACCTGTATTCCTGTAGCAATTCATATTTGCTAGATTTCTTGCAACAGGTCACCAGTCACCCCTCAGTAAAGTGCAAAACCCTTCTGCTTGTTAAAAAGTAAAAACATGTTGAACTCTAGAGGAACATTTTGTTTACCTGTGGAGCTTTAACTGTTAGGCAAGTAGTTGCAGTTGTCTAAGCGTATTCACAGAAAAGTCTATGACCTACAGCCCAGTGTGAATCCCTTTTAATCTTTAACTATCTTTGTGGCAAGGATATGGCTGTACACAAGTGGGATTTGAACTGGGAAAGCAAACAAACTCCAAAAGGGACTTTAATTAGTTCCAAAAGATTTAAATTGATGGTTTCTCAAAATTATGTTTCATTCAGTTTCCAGAAGATGTTTGTCTTTGTATCAATTTCTTCTTTATCTGCTTACTTGGTTGAGACATTTGACAAAATATGGTGTGACAACTTGCATACTGTGATTCCAAAACCCCCTTTCCTTGTCCATCACAAACATTATGTGGAAATGAAGATGCAGTAAGATTTAAACATTTTTACATTCGATTTGATTTAACTTAAACAAATCTGATGTAAATGAATGTAAATTCAATCAAGGTTGAAAGCAGGTGTGAAGTACTGTAGGTCTTTAAATGTGTGTTAGGTGTTGTGTGTGAGCCTAATCAATCGTGGGAGTAGTGTATGTGATACTACACCCATTCACCCTTTCCCTTAACATCTGTGCAAGGTGCAATTATATCCTTTTATCCTTTGTATTATCCTTTGAATAAGCCTTATTCAAATTCATTGCATGACAACGTAGATTAATCCTCTCACTCTGAAGTCTTTGAGGAAAGATTATTACCAAGGTAATCATTTAACAACAGGCTTCAACACTCATGTTCACCATTTAAAGATATTCTGAGAATCAGTCTGTGTGGAAGCCCTTTTCACTAAACCTGACAAAATCAAATCAAACGTCCCCTAACTGTTCTTGTTTTAGAGAAGATAAGTTTCATCCAACAGCTTCTTGTTTGTGTTTGTGTGTTTCCAGCTCTTCCTGGCCTCTATGGCATTTGTATACTTTGCCAAAGCCTTTGGTGGAGCCTATATGAAGAGCTCCATCACCCAGATTGAGAGGCGCTTTGATATCCCCAGTTCCCTCATTGGGGTTATAGATGGCAGCTTCGAAATGGGTATGTGCAGTTTTCTTTTGAAGATTTTGGATGGTAATGTTAAAAATCTTTTCAGCAACATCATGGTATTTTAAATAATGAATATGTTGAGATGAATATTGGATTTGTGTAGTAGATGAAGGCACCAATCCTCCCTCTTAAAAGAAAGGTTTGACGTTTACGAAAAAAAACGAAAAAATTCATTCTGGAAACTTCCTGGAGTGTTGCCATGACTTTGGGGTTGCCAGTAAGTTTTTACAATTCGGCTTTTGTATGGATTAAACAAACGAGATGTAACATGTTAATTAGTGAGCTTTGGTGCTGGTTAGCGGAGCCAGGCTAGCTGTTTCCCGTTTCCAGTCTTTATGCTAAGTCATGCTAACTGTCTACTGACTCTAGCTTCATATTTAGCGTAGAGACATGAGAGTGGTATCTATCTATCTATCTTTCCAAAATGTCTAACTATTCCTTTAAGCCAATAATTAATTCATTAATTAAGCTATTTTTTAATTCTTCTCTTTCCCAGGCAACCTGTTGGTAATAGCCTTTGTGAGCTACTTTGGTGCTAAGCTCCATCGTCCCAGGCTGATCGGTATTGGCTGTTTGATCATGGCTGTTGGATCTTTCCTCATAGCCCTGCCTCACTTCTTTCAGGGACTGTTAGTACACAGTTTCCTTTATCTTCTTAATATTTAACTTTTGTAATACTGTGGCCTTGTTATGGTATACCCTGCAGTAATGATGCATATTTAATTAGAATCACATTATATGGTTCTTGGCAGAGCTGCCGTAGAAGCAGAGAAACTCTTAGCATTTAATTGAACCACAATGGGAAGAGTCAAAGAACTACTGTTACTCTGTCAGCACAAAAATTGGCTATATCCAGGTCCCTACCCAACCTGTGTATGTACCGTGTCACCTCCAAGTTCAGTGCAGACTATCCAGTATTATATGTGGAAATAAAACTATCCTGGACACAGGTTATCTGGGTGTAAATTAGTTTACAGTGATTTTATTAAACAAAACTTTATTTAGCAATATATACCATGTGAGTACAATATAAGTTCAAATAAAAGTGTTAGAAAATGACCCGCCTTAGTTGATCTTACACTTCAGTGGGGCGAATTCCTTAACAAACTTGCAGTTAATTAAATTCCTAAAAACAGCTGACACACAGTAACTCCGGGGCTTTTGTGGCTTTGCCATTTGGCAATTCAGCCTTGAATATGCATCTCACTGGCAATTTGAAAGTAGATGTAGAGGTGTGGTGGCATGTTTGCCTTTTGTGTCTGCCTCCTGCAAATTGTGTATGCATGCCACATGTTACATATAAACAATAATGCTTTCACTTAAATTGAACATTTTTGTAGTCTATTATATGCTCTGTAATTTCCAGAAAAAAAATTGATTTAAGACGTACAGTACCAGTCAAATGTTTGGACACACTTTCCCGAATGGCATGTGTCATTTTGAAACAGACAGTCGTGTAATAATTCACAATATTTTCCAGGTATAAATATGAGACCAGTGTGTCTCACAGTTCAGATGCCAACAGCACTGAGAGCACCCTGCCCTGTCTGTCCAACCACAGCCTGACTGATGCAGATGAGACGCCTGATTTAGAGGCCAGAACAGGTATATGGCAAACCCATTCACCGCATTACATGTAAGATCTCTCAGGTCAGAGGTGTCACTCACTTGTCCATTTTTAGATATGATACCAAATCAATTCATTCATAGATGCAGAGGATGAGCAATGCTCCTCTCGAAAGAATTTTCAACATTATGTCCAGTTTCAGTCAAGTTTTGATCCCTCAGCTTGTGAAAAGGCAGCCGGCTCCTCCCTGTGGATCTATGTGTTCCTGGGAAACATGCTGCGTGGAATTGGAGAGACTCCCATCATGCCTCTGGGCGTGTCCTACCTGGATGACTTCTCCAGAGAAGAGAACACTCCTTTCTATTTGGGTTAGTTACATTTTACTTCCTACTGTCTGTGCTAGTTTTTACGACATTTTATACACTTTACACCTGTGTTAGTTTATTCTCTTTACTGATTGGGTTAGTTACTTTACACTGGTTCAGGGCTTAGCTACATTATTTTCCATCTTTTCAGATCTTTCACTCTAATTAGTAGCCCACTTCCTTAGTGTCCCACTATTGGTGTTTTGTTGCTTTTCTGTGTGCCTTTCCTGTATAGTCTGGATAATACTTGATTAATATCACAGTACTACATACAGTACATAACCTTAGTACATAACCTTTCTTTTTCTGTTCCGCCAGCCTGCATCCACACAGTGGGAATCTTAGGACCTATGTTTGGGTTCATGCTCGGGTCCTTCCTTGCCAAGATCTACGTGGACATTGGATCTGTGGATTTAGGTATGGGACTTAAAGTACAGGATGTGTTAATGTAGCACGTTTTTGTTTTTTTAAGCAGTTTCTCAACTTGTATCATTAGTGCTTACCCATTAAGTCAGCATTACCCTTGATTTATAAGACAAAGACTGAGTAATTGGCTGTGTGCAGACCGATTACACATAAGCCCTCTGTCAAAATGTTGCATCAAAGTGCCCTTCAGCAAAACAGTCAACCTTTTCTCCCTTTGAACCTACATGGCAAGGTTGTAGTTAAAGAGCAAAACAGATTGTCCTTGAATAATTACAAATCTTCCAGAGACAAGAGGATTTCCCAACTTGTCATCCTGTTGTCACAGTAGGACTAGTTCAGTATTTACTGCATGGATTGGAGCCATTGCCAGTCCCTGAACAAGAGGACTGAATGCTCCCATCCTCCTGCTAATGTCTAAGCTGTTACGACGAAAAGGGTTAGGGGTTACCAACGAAGGTCCTATAAACACAAATCCCCTTCATAATCTCCTGCCTTCCCTCTCCCAGACAGCATCACCATCAACCATAAGGACTCCCGCTGGGTGGGGGCCTGGTGGCTGGGCTTCATAGTGACTGGCACCGTGATCCTGCTGTCCAGTATCCCATTCTGGTTCCTGCCCAAGTCTTTGCCCAAGCAGGGGCAAGAGGAGAGCCAGAGTAAAAGCACAGAGCTCACCACAGTGGCAGAGCAGGAGAATTTCCTGCCAGAGGAAAGCCCGGATCATGAGGAGAAGGAGAAGCCAGTGACATTCCAGGAGCTGGCTAAAGGTACCATCCAAGCTTTTGCATCAGTACAAAATGCTATAAAAGCACTGTGATGCATTTAAGGACGGGTCGTCACATAAGACTTGACAGAAAAATTACTTAAAAATAAAGCTTTTATTTTTTTTTTTTTGTGCTTATATTTCATGTTCCACAATTACACCCAATTTAGAACAATTAAGTATCTAGACTACCATAAAGCTCAAATAACGTCTCTTCAAAAAGGCTTTAGCATCAGAACAATGCATGCCCTAAACATGTAAGATTTTAAACACCGAGGAAAGTGTCACTGTGCAAAGAGATTTTAGGGTTAATGTGTTTAATCATTAACCAGGTATAGCCCAGACAAACCAGAGCCCAGACCAGTAACCCTGAATCCTGGACTTGCAGTAATCTGGGCAAGAGTTGAATGACTCATCAGGACAGAGAAACATGTGGAAACTGTTACTTAAGCTAACGCCAGCAAAAGGAGAACTAAAAAAGGTGACAATATATAACAAAGGGGTTAGAGAGGTAGGCAATATGCATAATATGCCAGAGGAAAATTAATGTGGCAGTTAAATTAGAAAATTAATGTTGGTTTAGGTAATATAGGTACATTTAAATACATATAAGCATGCCTTACTAAATATATGTGTATAAACATTTGCATTGTGGATGTGTATAGACATAATGTAGGTACACATAAAATAGAAAGTTTTTCAACATTACCATTATTAACAGGACCTCAATAAAACTACTTTGCTATAATCTCTCTTTGTGCTTTGTTCTTCACCAGATTTCATTCCATCTCTGCGGAGACTCTTCAGGAACAGCATCTTCTCGCTGATGATCCTCACCTACCTGGTGGTTGTCAACGGCTTCATTGGCATGATCACCTTCAAGCCAAAGTTCTTGGAGCAAATCTATGGCCAATCAGCCTCCAAGGCCATTTTCCTCATAGGTACAGAGCACCAACTGACCCCCATTCAGTCTGCGTCTACTGCACTTTGTAGCCCAAGGCAACTGAAACAATGATGTTATTGAAGGGAAGTGTGATTGCGAGAGATAAAGTTGACTTGAAATGTAAACGCGAAGTAGCCTACTGTGGGCTCTCCTTTTGTGTGTGTCTGTAAAGTAGCACCCTGAGCTATGATTAGCTTTTTATGACTGTTTACCAGCACGGCTAGCTGACAATGTTATTGTTGGAATATTGATATTTCATAATAGTAAGTGATTGTTCTACAATCACTTACTATTATGGAACATAACATTTGAACAACTGGCTGCTGAACAGAACCATTTTTAATGCAAAAAGCTTATTATGTCTTATTATGGATTTGACTTTCCCACAACGTAGCTCTCGAATGCAGTGTTGTTTGGCTGGTTATGTCAGACACAGAGTCTCTTACCGGCACATGAATGCACCATGGAGGTAGTGATAGACGTTGCAAATGAGCCTGCATGCAACAGTGATTCCCAACCAGATGAATGAATGAATAAATGGTTGAAACAGAAAGCTAAAAGCATTGGATAAATGGTTAAATAGTTAAAAGTATTGGATAAATGGTTAACTAGTTGGCTAAAAGCAATGGGATACTTTTTAAATAGATAGTTAAAAGTAATGGAAAAATGGTAATAGTTTTACGTACTGGATGGTTAGAATAATTAGCTAAACGTAATGGAAAAATGCTGAAAATAGTTAGCTAAAACTAATGTTCATGGATATTGTTGCAAGAAATATTGTAACATAATCAATTTTTATGTTATTGATACTTTTAAACAAGATATAATATAGGTACTTGAGTTCAGGGCTGACAGGGCTGTGGGGCTACATCAGATAAAAAAAGCCTAAGCTAATATAACTGTTCAACATACCTTCAATGGCATCCATGACACTGTCTCACAATTCCCCAATTCCCTTTATATTTGCACTCTTCAACAGCTCCCATGCTTATTTGTTACCCAGTGTTTATGGCACATAGTTTTTCTTATATTATGGAATAAAATTGCGATCAGTGGGACACTTTCATTTTATAGTATTTCCAGTGTATTGCTCCATTTCCTCCCATTCATTCATTCATCGGTTATTCATCCATCCAGGTATACTGAACCTGCCAGCAGTAGCTTTGGGCATCATCACCGGAGGTTTTGTACTGAAGCGGTTCAAGCTGGGTGTCATCGGAGCAGCCAGGGTGTCAATCTCTGCCTCAATCGGGTCCTTTTGTCTGCTTGTCATTCAGGTCTTCATCCACTGTGATAATGCAGAGGTGGGAGGTCTTACTGTCTCATATCAGGGGTAAGTGGCATGCAAACCATCCTTTTACGTGAAAATAGAAGTTAGTGAAGGGGTGGGTGCATTGCAAAGTTTCCTATCACTCAGTCTTTGTTTTTTTTGTTGTTGTAGTTTTTTTGCAGATATTTTCCCCAAAATTATGGGTTCAAAACATGAGAAACACACATGCTAAAAAGGCCTAATTGACGCCAAAGTTTGCAACTGAAATGTTTTTGACTCCTTCATGAGTTACGAATGATCTCCATGGAAATTGATTTATGCCTCACTGGACCAATGGCCCCTACTCACGCGTGTCTGTTCATGTCTGTGTGCACCAGGGCTCCTCAAGTGTCCTACAACCCACAGTCTTTGCTGTCGCAGTGCAACATGGGCTGCTCCTGCTCATTGAAGCACTGGGACCCAGTATGCGCCTACAACGGAATGACGTATGCCTCGCCCTGCCTGGCTGGCTGCCAGGCCTCCACCGGCACCGGCAAGGAAACTGTAAGACAGCAACTTACATTTCTTCATAGAAATAGATAAGACTGGTAGATTGTGACACACACAAAGACACACAGCAAAACATAGGCAAACAACAGTTCTTCCTACATATAATTTCGTTAAACTTCTTGCTAAATCTTGATGAGAGAAAATCAAAAGGGTTCGTCCCTTTGAGAGCATGGATGTGTTCATGAACCCATATCAGACAAATGTAAATGGTTAATTAGTACTTTAAATTAGGAAACCACACTCTTCTCAAAGCAGCGAACGTGAAAAACTGCACAACCCACCTACAGTACAGCCCACAGTCAGAGGTAATCATTCACATCTCTTCCTTCTGGTTCTTTAGGTGTTTCAGAACTGTACCTGCGTTGGGGAGATGATGACTCCCAGCATGAACATGTCCACAGTGCTGGGCCAGTGCCCCAGGAAGAGCGACTGCGATCGCATATTCAAAATCTTCATGGCTTTGTCCGTAGTGGGCTCCTTCATTTCTGCCTGTGGGGGCACGCCAGGATACATCGTACTGCTCAGGTCAGAGACACTAAAGCTTTTACAACTGGGTAGAATGATGCCTTGCAGTGTCTTATTGATTTTTGGCACATGTAGGGATTTATGGCATTACTTGCAAGCATCAAAATGGGGCCTTTGTGTGAACTGCTTCTGTAACACTATTGTAGGTAATATTGCAGCTTGTGTACTCTTGAAGCTAAAATGCTGATCTCAAGGTCTGATATGATAATGTTTAATCTTCCAGGTCCATACAGAAAGACCTGAAGTCACTGGCTTTGGGCATGCAGACACTGATAGTAAGAACTCTGGGTGAGAACCGAATATTTTGTTTACTGTTAATGGTAATATTTAGCTCACAGGACCACGCATATACTGACAGCAATGATTAGTGAAATTATGTTTTGTCTGTTTTTATGTATAAGCACTTGTGACTGTGTGTTTTCAGGTGGGATACCTCCTCCTATATATTTCGGAGCACTGATTGACCGAACCTGTTTGAAGTGGGGTACCAAGCAGTGTGGAGGCCGTGGAGCATGTAGACTCTATGATGCTAATGCATTTAGGTACAGTGAAACCGGACTTGTATTTTCTTGCTAAAATATCCTGCCCATAATATTCCTGAGGAAGACGTGTTTTAATCATTTCAAGAGGATATCTAGATTTTAAAAAATATCTAAAAATTCAAGTCTGTTTTTACTTAAGTTTTATTTTTTGACATTGTCAATGAATACTTGAATATGTGTTGCTGTTATTGTGCGGCAGTTTAAAGCAATATTCTGAGAAATATGCTTTCTCTCACGTCTTTATCCTAAATATGTAGCTACAGCCAGCAGCCAATTAGCTTAGCTTAGCATAAAGACTGGAAACAGGGTGAAACAGCTAGCCTGGCTCTGTCTGAAGGTAAAACAAATCAACACCTCTAAAGCTAATTAATTAACACGTTATATCTTGTTTGTTTAATCAATACAAAATCCAAAGAACTGGTTTTTAGAGGGTTGTTTGTGGGACTGTTTCCATTCACTGCTCCCGGCCAAGAACTAGTCCCACACATAACCCCCTGTAAAACCACAATCTGCGGCTTGGTGATATAATTAATTAGAGAGCTTTAGAAGTGTTTTAAAACATAAATATATCCATTGGATTTCTAAAGTATCTACTGGATTTTTACACTTTTTACACGATTCACAATTTTCACTTGATAGAATTTTTTTCTTTTGTTCATAACTCAGACTGAAAATTCCAAATGAATGCACTTAAATGAAGTTAAAAAAAAAACTTAAATTTAACCTGTTCCACTGTACTTTACTTACAGAATGACATTCATGGGGTTGATTACTGGACTCTACTTCCTGTCCAACATGCTGTGGGCAGGCCTCTACCTCAAACTTGTAAAGCGACAGAAGAAGTTAGCACTGAGGAATCAGGCCAAAGAAAATGCACTGGAGGGCAACAGCGTGGGCAATGGACACGCCAACATCAGCATTGCCAAAAATAAAGAAGACACAGACAAGGAGAGCACTATTTAAGGTGTTCGAGGACGGCAACGCCATTGTATAATGCTAATGAACGACACAGATTTTCCATTGCCTGAGTGTTGCCTGTGCTGCATCCATACTGGACCAAATGTGGTAATGGTACAGCGTCAGCACTCTTTGGCCTTCGAGCAGTACACCTCTTTTTTACACAGATATTGTGCCAAAAACATCAACTGCTGTTTGTTCACGTCAAAGGTCAAATATCCTGACTAGAGCTTAGTTTTAATATGAACAACCATCCACTGTTTTTACTTGAATAGGATTAGGTCAGGTATTGAGTAATTGAGTAATGTCTCATCCTACAGCTTTACATTCAAAGTTATGTGCATGGCAGTTTGGCAAATATACAGTATATGTACAATATGTACAGTGTATAGTTTTAAATACTAGTACAAGACAACTAGTGTTTGTGGCCTAAGATGCAGTAGCATCGCTTAGTAATATTGTTCATGTTTTTTCAGTTATTGACAATGTTTTCTTTCATGTTTTTTAGTGACAGTGAGAGTTGTGAGATTATACAGCCTACCTCACTGTCTTGTTGAACAGTATTGTAATGAGGACAGTGAGAGTGGCTAAAGTTTAAGTTTAGGGTGTGTTAAAGTTTAGTAAAATAAAGATGACAACATAAGTGTAGAGTTTAAACTGGCAACCAGCAAACACTATGGATTAAACAAAAGAGGTATAACATGTTAGTTAATAGGCTTTATAGATGCTGGTAGGCAGATTTTGGACTTTGGACAGAGCCAGGGTAGCTGCTTCCCTCTGTTCCCAGTCGTTGTGCTAAGCTAAGCTAACCGGCTGCTGGCAGTAGCTTCAAATTTTGGAGTGGTATCAATCTTCTCATCTAACTATATATGTACTTCCTAAAATGTGGAACTATTCCTTTGAGACATTTTGAATCAGTTTAAAATAAAAATGTAAATTTGATCACACTACTGTAAGTTACTGTAGTTGTGGCCCAACATCACATACATTATTGTCTTCTAAAATAAACACCAGGAAAGGGATCTCAGTGTCTTGTAAAAATGTGAGTTAATGTTTTAAAAGGATAACTTTATTTGAGTTGCATTTTATTTGTGCTTTGAGACACTACATGTGTGTCTCTCAAAGTGATCGGGAAAAATTACTTGCCTTTCAGAGAGAGTGTTTTGCAGTTCTAAGAGCTCTTATCAGTCACTTTTACAGTTTATTACCTTGCAGACTAGTTTCTCTGACACACATTTTTTCACACTAAAAATCTCTTTCACGTAACAGTTTATGTGTCAGCCTGGTAACCTTTATTCTGACTGTTAGCAATGTGCCCCAGCAACATTTGACATGTCTGGATTTCTCACCTGTCTGACATTGCACACACTTCCTGTTACTTCACAGCATTTTACACAAACCATAAAGGTCATGAACGTTCACATAATCCTCTGACTCACCAGTGTTAGTCTTGAAAAGTTCACTATAGTTCACACAATGGACTAAGAGTAAGTGGAGTGTAACTCAAAATTGATTGTACTATGTTTTTACTCTGTTATACACTGTAGTTGTTGATTAAAATGTATCACCAGTTAATATGTATAATTACTGTTAATAATGAGAATTTATATGTTGAGTTGGATATGTTTGTATTGTATCCATATATTTAGTTTTATCATCTTTTTTTTTTTTACAATTTTGTTGATTGTTCTTGAAGCATATCTATAAGCATTAAAGACAAATTTTCACAATATGTTTTCAGCCCGTGTCTATATTAATTTTCTTTTTTTAGCATGTTCTGTGAAGGCAGCAATAATAGGCCTGTTGTTACGGATGCAACAAAAGTCTCCCCTGTTAAACTTTATAACTTATTTTCCCTCAGTTTACACATGAAGAGTTATACCTTTTCCATATGCTCAGTGTGTCCCACTGTAAACCTGTTATGGTCCTGTTAAAGCAGCTATAATCAATATTTTAATTTTAACAATAGATCACATGACTACTTGTCCAAGGGGTCTCTCGTAGTGATGAATCCAAAGAGATTCTACAGTTACCCTCAAGTCAACTGAGCATTTTAGCGTCTTTCAGCTCATTGTTTTGGTTTTCTGGTCCACAACTTCACTGTCTCTCTGCTCTCATATCGTAGGTTTTGGCCAAAGTAGGTTGTTTAGTAGCTGTTATCAGTGAAAAAGCCTAAAAAACTAGCAGCACCACACATCTGACAGACAAAGTTAGCGACTAGCTGGTGAACACAGTGGAGCTTTCTCTCTGTCCCTGCAGAGCTTTGCTACGTTCTCTCATAACCTTAGTCAATGGTTTATTTAATTTGATTTCACCCATATGGTTTCTCCAAGTCTTTTGGGTCAGTGATCTAATTTTAGATCACTGTTTGGCTTTAATATTACACTTTGTCACCGTGCTAGCTTGCAGCCTCCACAACCCCCCACAGCCAGATCAGGTAAACTCAGGCAACTCATCATTACTTCTCTCTTTTTCTGGGTAAATCTATTAACTACAACACTACCTAATCTTTTTCTTTGAACATGTGCATCGATATATCAGTCTGGCTTGCTTAAAGTTGAAGGTTGTCATTACATAACCTGGTCTATCAAACTTTGACTCCTCTGTGTTTACTTTGTGCCTCCCCAGATACGTTTTTCTTGTTTTGGTAAAAAAACAAAGAAAAGAAAATAGAAAAAGTGAAGCGTTTAATTTATGTTTTTTCTTTAGTTTTTTTTTTTTAACCTTTTTATCATGTTATGTAATATATTGTAACTGTTATGAGCAATGATTACAATATTGTATTATTGTTAACCCCTTCTATTACTACACCAATACACCGATAATGCTTTACTTTACAGTAGATAAGATTTAAAAAGTTAGCAACATTCCAATTCAAAATCCAAATCCAATATATATATTATCCTTTAAATGGAAATTATATAATCTCCTCTGTACTCATACATTTTTTTCATCCACTCTGTTTTATTTTTCCTCATTGTCTTGTTGCTTGTGAACCTGTGAGAACGTGCAGTGTCAGGCTTCACCAGCAGGCTGCACTCTATACAACAATATATCCACTGTAAGGTACTGCACTGCCACTGAGGGTGTCTCACTGCTTCTGCTTGTGTTATGTAAAATGTAAAAAGTAATGTTAAAATCTCATTCGAAAACACAAGTATCTATGCACTAATTTGCAGCAGGTAGAGTAGCTGCTGGTGTCAGGCGCCCTGATGCAGTAACAACCTGCATTCCTGTCTGAATGCACCTGAAACTAGATACAGTGACAAAAGACAATGCAAAATTGTCCATAATTTAAGTATAATTTTTCATAAAGGGAAAGTGATAAACACATCCTTCACTGTTGCTGTGCAGGAATGTGAAGGATCTTAATCTTAATCCTTGGAATTTGTAAGGGACCAAAGCTGATTGTGCAGCCTGCTGCCAGGCTGCCCAAACCGCCCACCGGTCACTGAGCGTACCCTGGAACATGTTTGACACTGAGACACACTGTTCCATGTTTCATCAAAGCAATGACTGTGGTTGATTGAAGTGTTATCAGTAGAGTTATGAAAGGCAATTTGGAAATTTCTTTTGAAACTTTCCAAATAAAAAACTTACATTTTATGCACCTCTTTTTAAAGTCCTCTTTAAAGCAACAAGCATCTGATATATATATATATATATAAAGATCCAACTAGTTTACTAATCTGTGTCCCCTCCACCTTCCCCCCTCTGTTCTCTTGTTGCTGTCCCCCTCCTGGACTGGCTGGCATGTGTGTGGAATAAAAATGTGGGAGGCCTTTTGTCCCGCTGGTTCCAAGTAACCGCTCTGCCATCGGACAGGAGAATAGGAGCTTGGGGAGAGAAGGCTTTCCTCCCTTCCAGTATAGGAGGAGAGATACATGGCTGCTTATAGAGGAGCAGAAGAAGAAGAAGAAGAGAGGGGAGACCCCAGCCCCCTTGGCCTGGAGATGCATTAGGTATTTTTATTAAACTTCCTCAATGGTTGCTTTGCAGTAGTGATTTTTCCAGAAATTCCTCTGCTAAGACCAGAACTTGCCCGTCACGAACGGATCAGACTTTAAAGGCGAGCTGCGCTTTGGGTGGGAGTATTAACCAGGCTAAACCTGAGGGGGATTATTGGAGTTATGAGGTGAAAAACATACTAACTGGTTGATTGTGTCATTGAGTTGTCATTGGAAACCATTTCCCCTCTGATATGGATTCAACCTGCAGCTCCTGATGTCTACTGAGCTGAGAGGATTTTTGTGAGGAGAAGACGCTGGTGGAGTTACAGGTACCGTTACAGCTCCTCTGTTTTCACTCACTTTACAGGTTCAGACGTGTGAGGCTGAACTGACAGGATTGGCTTTGCACCAGGACTTTGCACTTGAGGAAATGTTTCAATACCACAGAACTCCTAATAAGTTGATACTGATTGTTAAAATGTATCTTTTTCAAACATTACAATGTTTCTAATTTAAATTTAATCAGACATTTTTGATGCTCATAGCTAATTACTGAGAATTTGAAGTCCTTGAAACTGTCCATTATTGTAAACTCTGATACTTTGATTATTATGCAGTGATGAATGAAAAGCCTGGTAAACTATGATGTCTATGTGAAGATGATCATTACGTAAACAACATTATCGTTACATTTTAAGAAAATTTACATTTGTTTGATACCATTTAATATGACGTGTACTATAAATATATTTAAATATGCAAAATGTATGTATGTATGTATGTATCAGTTACATGAAATTAAGTTTAAAAGAATAGTTCGACATTTTGGGAAATATCCTTATTAGCGTTCTTGCAGAAAGTTACATGAGAAGATTGACACCACTCCCATATCTCTATAGATAAATATGTAGCTACAGCTAGCAGCCAGTTAGCTTAGCTTAGCATAAAGACTAGAAACAAATGAGATATAACCTGTTAAATCAGTGAGCTTTCAAAATGCTTGTAGGCAGATTGTGTTACCTTCATACAGAGCCAGGCTAGCTGTTTCCACCTATTTCCAGTCTTTATGCTAAGCTAGGCTAGCTTCTGGCTCCGGCTACATATTTAGCGTACAGACATGAGAGTGGTATCAATCTTCTCATCTAACTCTCAGCAAGAAAGGGAATATGCACATTTCCCAAAATGTTGAACTATGGTTTTGAGTTGGTCTTCACTTCACTAGTGGAGGTAATATAAGCTGTTGTTCCTTCTATTGTCTATGTCTGCTTTTCTTGCAGTGCACTGAGAGCAGGTAAACAGACTGGCAGACAAACTTTTAGTGCAGGATGGAGGAAGCAGCAGAAGACAGAGACACGATGACCAGCCAGCAGGCTCTGTGTGACCCTGACCAGAAGAGCAGAAAACGCCCTGGCATCTCCACACTCAAAGTACTAAAGCTAATCAACACTTTGCTGCTTGTTACTTGTAATTCTGTTTTCCATTCTGCTGATGCACTCAGCGTAAATTGCCTTAGATAAAAACATCATGTAAAAGCCTAAAAGGCAGCGGGGTGGTGCAGTTGTTAGCACTGTCCCCTCACAGCAAGGATTCAAACTTTGATAAGCGTGTATAGATAATGATAATGATAGATGGATGGATAAATGCAAAACATGTGAGATTAGTTTTTGGTCAACTGAACATTTTCAGAGATATGCCTTCCCTCAAAGTACGTAGAATCAAGCCAAGAGCGGTTCTTATGTTGTTTTCGAAAATCTCGGCAGGCCACATTTCTACTGTTGATCAGCAAATCAACTTTTGTCAAACACTTCAGTATCAGTCCTACACTCAGCCTTGCCTGATTGCAGCACTACATCAGCATGTGCAAAGTTAATGGAACATTTCTCCCAAAACACATCTATAGAGCAACTTCATCCAAGACTTTTTCCTCATGGGCCTTAGCTCAGAGTGTAGATATTGGGTTGAAGCAAATTTTCAGAACCATTACCAAATAAACCTTGACAATAAAATAAAATATAGAAAATTGTATAGGTAGCTTTATCTAGGCACTCTGTTTTGGAGTTTTCTGCTTCACATTCTAGAGTTAACAAAATCTCCAAAAGTATAGACCCATTACTTGACTTACCCTTATTCTAAATCAAGGACAAGGAAGTGGAGTACCATTAAAAATACTTACTGTATGACATTGTCTGTTTTATGTGCTCTAATTAAGGTTTTCAAGAGAATTTAAAGCCCAAAGTGATCCGTACCTGTCAGATTGAGCCCAATCCAGTCAAGTTTAAGCTGAAGATGAAAGCCTCTGTAGCAATAATGCATAATTGATGAAATACTGTACATAGCAAAACATGGAGGAGAATTGCAATAATCCCCGATGGGAATTAACTTAGTAATAAAGAGACTCCAGGGTGCCCACACACAGAGTAAAACCGAAGACTGTGGAGGCTGTAATGGAGGAAGCAGAAACCATTTTATAGCATATGTAAGTCGCATACAGAGTGCTGTCAGTAAGTCAAATTTAATGCCCTACAAATTCACATTGACCAAATTAGTAACATACATTTATTGGGTGATTTTCTATTTTGTTTTTTTTTTAGTTTGAGGATTATTGTTAACGTGTCTATAATTGATATTTTTATAATTACAATTAATAATGTATCAAATGACAATGTGAAAACAATTTGATAATGTGAAAGGGGTCTCCCGTAGTGATGAACCTACAGAGAAATATCAGCTGAATCTACAGCTCCCCTCGGCTTTACGGAGCTTCATAGTGACTTTCAGCTTGTTGTTTAGCTGTCCGGCCTGCAACTTTACTGTTTTGCTTCACTCCCACTGCTCTCATAGTGTCATTTTTGTCCGCAGCGCACAGCTGTTTTCAGGGAAAAAGCTCTAAAAAACAACTCAGCACCAAACAGCAGACAGACACAGTTAGTGGTGAACATAGTCGAGCTTTTAGCAGCTAAAGAGCCAGATATCTTCCTATTTGAAAGGAGTTAGTAGAGACCAAAGCAAAGCTAAAAGAAAGTGAATACTGGATTCACATTTGCCAGGTGACCAGAAATATGACTCCAAATTAATGATAATGTTGTTACGTAACTGCTGGATGTGTAAGGATGACAATATGTCAGTGTCATGTTCACAGCTTGTTTCTGCTGCCCCCAAGTGGCCAAAAAATCAGTTATTGCAGGTTTAAAGATTTTAGATGATTGATTTTCTGTTCTAGCATGTACTCAACAGACATTTAATAGAAAATGATAGAAAACTTTTCATTGACAGTATTTTGATGACTTCTTTTCCCCTTGTGTTTTCTAGTTGTTTATTGTGGCGCTGTCCTTCGCCTGTTTCTCCAAGACTCTGACAGGAACCTACATGAAGAGCTCCATCACTCAGATTGAGAGACGTTTCGACCTCTCCAGCACGCACATTGGACTCATAGATGGCAGTTTTGAGATGGGTACCATCTATCTGTTGATTTAACCCTAATCTTCTGTGCCTCTGATCAGGTCTTATTTTGTTCCTGGTACCTTTTTCAATTTGACTCTGTAGCTGATTTGTTCTCCTGCTCTCTTGGTTTCTCTTTCTTGGAGGTAGGCAACTTGTTGTTTCTTGCTGTGGTCAGCCATTTTGGGGCCAAGCTACATCGGCCCAGACTCATTGCTGTGGGCTGTTTCCTCATGGCTGTAGGGGCCTTTCTCACTGGCCTGACACACTTCTTCATGGGACGGTAAACGACAACAAACACCCGATTTTAGAAGCTACATTTCTAAACAAGAAAACCAAAATGATGAAAAAAGACCTCCAGGTGATCTTGTTTAATGTCTCATTGTGGCACCGCTGGTTTTCACAGCTACAAGTACGACACAGTCATTCAGGTTTTCAAGAATGACAGTGTGAACATCGTCGCCTGTGTGGATCCTCTCAAAACAGAAGATGTACCTGAAATTCAGATAGGGCCTTCTGTGGAAGACAACAAAGGTAAGACTGTGGGCTAGATGCTGGGATCAAATGGGTGCCTTGAAAATGATTTCCACTGACAAATCAGTAATTTGGATTTCTGTTCATCTACATCTGCAATAAGCAAGTTTTATGCAAGGAAAGACACTCATTTTACACTCATTAAATGTTTTCTGCACAGTGCAAAATTACCTTGTGCAGCTTTAGCTAACAATCACTGTATAGGTACCCTTAGGTGTGAGGGAACACTTGGGGTTGGTCCACCACTTTGGTCTAGATGGAAATATCTCAACAACAATTGAATGGATTGCCATGAAATTTGGTACGGAGATTGATGGTGCCTAGAGGACGAATCCTACAGACTTTGGTGATCCCCTGACTTTCCCTATAGTGCCAGCAGCTGGTCAAAGTTTTCACTTATTGCGTGATATATCTGAACATCTACTCCATGGATCAGCAATAAGATTTTGTACAGACATTTATGGTTCCCAGACGATGAATCCTGCTGACCTCCGTGATCCCCTGACTTTTTTCTCTAGTTCCACCACAAGGTTGACATTTGCCGTTTTGAGTGAAATGCCGCTTGCATGGCTGCATACTCTTATTCTTGTTACATATCCAAGTTTGTATCTTGAAGCTGAAGAAGACATGTAGACAAGAAGAACTACAAACCTAACAGCCCGCAATCAGGACAAACTATACTAGATGCCTTTGCTATGGTCAGTGAACAAGAATCCTCAACAGTAGCATATACCAAGAGTCTGCATTAACATGAAACCTGATTAAAACCCTAAACAGCTCACTGGCTTTCTTCCAACCATCCCTGGAATGCACTGATCCTGGTCTGACCTTCAAAGCCACTCACCTCCCATGCTGTGTACATACTGCTCAACAACTGCACAGACGCTGAAATTATCAACCCTAAGTCAAAAGTTGTATAATGTAAAAGGGAAAAATCTCCCTATCCCTGTTGCCAGAATTAAACAGAGACACAGCATTCACAACCTCACGTCAACAGCGCCAATGATCTGTCCGTATGGGGACTGCACTGCAAGCCAACAAGACCTGAAAGCAGGAAAAAGGAAAAAGAAAGAGAAAAGAGACAGAATAATATGCGGGACCATCAGGTCTTATAGCGTCACTGAGAAAGCAGACTGATCTGTCATATTTATGGTAATAATTTCAGCTTGGACACATATCTGTTTATGTATTCTTCCATGTTTTGAGGAACAGCTCTTGTTCCAATCAGTTCCAGCTCCCTGAGATGGGTTTCAATTGAAATGTTACGTCAGCCTCTCTATTGTTGAGCCATAATTATTTCTTCTTCTCACAAAAAACATGTCATACACCCACAGAATGCAATGTATTGATCCTGGTCAGCTATCCTGATGAGATGTATTTACAAAGAAACACAATATGGAAGTCACATACAATGCAGTGGTATGCTAGCTTAAAGCTACATCCTATTATATTGATATTGAATGAACACCACATTGTATTCATACATCTGGTTTGATGTAGTCCGCATAATTGAGGTAACAGACTTTATTTTTTCTTTCTCAATAACATGTGAATATAAAGGGGGTTCCATACAAAGTTTGATGGGTTTTTTTAATTTAACTTTTGATACACATGCACTAAAGTCGCCTTTCAGATACAAAATTATCATAAGAATCTGCAGACAATATGTGTGTGTGTGTGTGTGTGTGTGTGTGTGTGTGTGTGTGTGTGTGTGTGTGTGTGTGTGTGTGTCTTTATGGAGCCTGTGTAAGAGAGTCTGGTTCCAACATGTGGATCTATGTGTTCCTCGGGAATGCTCTGCGGGGGATTGGAGAAACCCCGGTCACACCTCTGGGCATCTCCTACATCGACGACTTTGCTAAAGCAGAAAACTCCCCTTTCTATATAGGTAAGATATCATTGCTCATTTTGGGTTTCCAGTGGGATTTTGAAAGGATCCATATTACGTTAACCAACAGACACATTTCTTAAAACTTCTAAGTTAGATTGTTGTCAGACAAACCACTCTGTTTAGGTCCCTGCACTGTCAGGGGGCAGTAGCAGTGAATACATTTAATAAGTACAATATGTCCATCAGTTCTCCTTTATATTCATTCAGCAGTTTATTCTGTTTGAAGGTATTTTCTAGTCATGTGTATCCATTTTATAGGTTAAACCTATCTTCTAAACTCTTATTTAACAAATGTATTCCCCCTCTCCTCTAGACCACCTCATACAAAATGTTAATCTTTTGATTATTTTGGGATTTGCAGCTTGTCTCCAGACCATTACTCTCCTGGGCCCCATGTTTGGTTTCCTCCTGGGCTCCTATTGTGCCAAACTATATGTCGACATTGGATATGTTGACATGGGTACGTGTAATGCATTTGTTTTGCACGAAGTACTATATCTATCATCAGGTTAGTCTTCACTCTAAAAGCTAACGATAGCTTAATTAGTTAGCTTACTACAGCAGTTAAAATCTGCAGTCGACAGTCCTCATTTCAGCCAACAGAATTGACGGTCGACGGCTAGAAATTAGAAGTCTGCTCTTGTCTACTTCTGTCTGAAATCAAGGAATCATTGTTTCAAAAATTACACTGAATTTAGAGAGGTTAAACTGCCACCATTAGCTTGGCTAGATCGGCTAGTTCTGTACTGAACTGAATGTGACAGTTTGGATTAGCAACAGACTCAACATAGTACTGAACTGAAGACAGTCAGAATCAGTGCTGAACTTAGCGGTGGTAGGGGAAGTGATGCATTCACTGTAAACTGTGCAGACAGATGGATTGATTAATATAGAAGCGTACCTGTTCCGTCAGAGTCACGTGAGACGGACAACTGAAAAATGCGGCTGAAACTCTGCCTGTGTCGACAGTCTGGTAGAGTTAAACCAAAGATGGCTTTTTGGCTAGAATTACATGTTTTGACAGAAGAGACATGGTGACTCTGGCTGGAGCTTTGGTTCAGACTGCTGCTCATTGTGCAAATGTCTTACACACTACCATAAAAATAGGCTGCACACCTGTCAGAACAGGTTAGCGAGGACTTTTCTGAGTGTCCCTGTGAGGAATTGTCTCGACTCTCACGGATAGAGGAGGTAAAATCAATCATTTACTTTTTTCAAACAAGCTCAATCAGTGTGGAGTGTCCCATCTCTGATAATTAAGATGCAATTAGCCAGTTTGTCCCAAATCCAATCTGGTGTCCAATATGGTCACTTCACACAGAGGAAGTGACAGATTGAACTGCACTTGCTCGAAAACTCTTTTCTGTCACCCAGAAAGTGTGACCATCACTCCGAAAGATGCCCGCTGGGTGGGCGCCTGGTGGATGGGCTTGCTGGTGTCCTCCGCCTTCCTGCTCATCTCCAGCATTCCCTTCTGGTTCCTGCCCCGCTCGCTGCCAAAGCAGGGGGGAGACGAGGGCAAGCCAACCCCCGCCCCTGAGACCCGCGATGGGACAGAGGATGCCCTCAACAACAATCATAACCTCAAGCTGACTGACATCGCTAAAGGTTGGGACAATCTCTTCTTCCCATAACAGAACACTGATGACACTTTATTGCATTTTCAGTTCAAATATAAATATTTAGTACAGATTTGGTATTTTACTAAATGACGGCATGTGTTCAGGTTTATGGTCATTGCTTGTATTTTTACTGGATGTCCTTCCACAGGGTTTCTTCCCTCACTGAAGCGCCTGTTGGGAACTCCTGCCTACTTCCTGCTCCTTTGTGGGAGCATCCTGAAGTTCAACTCTTTCATCGGCCTGTTCACCTTCAAAGCCAAATACATGGAACAACAGTTTGGACAGTCTGCATCCAGAGCCAACTTCCTCATAGGTAAAACAGGGGGGAAACAGCTAGCTTGTCGCTTTTACATTTCAGTTTTTATACAGATTAAATAAACGAGATATACTGTGTTAATTAGTGAGCTTTAGAGGTGCTGGTAGGCAGAATTTTTTTTTTGACCTTTGGACAGAGCCAGGCTAACTGATTCCGCATTTCCAGTCTTTATGCTAATTTAAGCTAACTATCTCCTGGCTGTAGCTTCTTAAGACAGAGAGTGGTATCAGTCTTCTCATCTATCTCTCAGCAAGAAAGCAAATGAGAGTAATCCCCCAATTCTTTTTTCCTTTAAGAACATTCACAAGTGAAATGTAGTTTCACAGTTCTGTTAGAGCCAGTTTTGTTTTGTTTTTAAGAAAATAATGCCACCTGTAGGCAAAAGGAATATAGGAGCAAATGGCTTGCACCGCCCCAGCCAAATCAAAGAATAAGGTGCAGGTTGTAGCTGGAAGACGCCGTCGAGCAATAGCTCTCAACCCGAGTTTTGCTCCTTTTTGATTTGATTTCGTTTGTAAAGGCCTGTTTTATTTATGAATGTACTTGAGTTTTTGTTTGAATGGAACAAGCTGCTACAAAAAGAACATCAAGATCATCAGCGTATAGTGACTAATTGTGAAAGAAAAAGAAGTCATGACAAGTTCATTCAAACTGCAGCTTGGGACCCCAAAAACTCAGATTACACAAGATGAATATTCACGAGTATGATATTACAATGAATACTGCTGGTTATATGTATAGTAGATAATATGGTTAGCATACAAGCTAATACGAATTGTGTCATAGACACTTAAAGAAAGAGTGAACGCCTCTCACTTGGGAGCCAAAAACTCATTAATTCACTCAAGGCTAAATCTCTGATAAAGAAAGGTGCACACATTCTGTAAGAAAGTTAACAAAATAATCAGAGTGCTCTATGATTAGGCAGTACTCCTCCCATAGATGAAGTTCAAAAGATCAAAACCTGAGTTGGTAGTGCCTGGTGTCTCACAGAGAAACAACATATCTTAGGGTGTCTGATAGTGAGAGACTTCCTGCTGTGCGAGGGGCCTCCCAGTGTCCAGACCCCCGTCATGTTTTTCTTCTAGGTGTGTTGAACCTGCCAGCGGTGGCAGTGGGGATCTTCCTGGGAGGGCTGCTGATGAAGAGGTATAAGCTGAGTTTGGTGTCAGGAGCTCAGCTCTCCTTTGCCACATCCTTCACGGCATACCTCCTCCTGCTGCTGCAGTTTGGCACCAAGTGCGATAACATTCCTGTGGCTGGGCTCACCATCTCCTACAACGGGTCAGTGCTGAGACAGCTGAGACATAAAGGGTGTATGAAGATGACCACAGCTTTAACAAACTAAAATAATGTACAATAGGAACTCTTTTTACAGCCTCAAAATACAATAATTCAGATTTTTTTAGAGGCACAACCTGCAGCTAATATAAGATATAAACCCTCTTTGCCCTGCAGGACGCAGAGTGTATCATACAGCAGGGATATGCTCTTCTCAGAGTGTAACAGAGACTGCTCATGTTCAGCAGAGGAGTGGGACCCCGTGTGCTCAGACAGCGGCATCACCTACATCTCTCCATGCATGGCTGGCTGCCTCAGCTCCAGTGGATACGGAAAGAACACAGTAGGGCTGCACACGTAAATGCACAAACATACAGTGCCCACAGTAAACCTGCTTATCAGCCAGTTGGAGGACGATATTTGGGTCTCGTGAGTCCAGACTACTCGCAAAAGTCTCACAAATAGTTATCTGCCACTTTGAAATAGGAACTCTATATAATTAGGAAAGTTCCACATTATTACCCTTGATAGCATTTGAGCAGCCTCACCATAAACTGATTAGACATGTTTATCAGCAGTACCATGCAGCCCACAACCCTCATTGCACGGAAACACTCCTCAGCAGCCACACCAAGAATGTGTTTTGATAAACTCTGAACATTTGACTGAAGGAAAGAGTAGGCAACTCCAAAGAACAATTAGAACATGAATTGCTTTACTTTCTTTCCCTGTTCATCATCTCTCTACACTCCCAACCCTATAAATTCATGTTCTTCTCTCTGGGGTCAGTACCAACATCTCACTCCTTACAGTTTACCCGCATTAGTTAATATTTCATTATTGTGTTGATTTACATTTGTTTTAAGGTCCCACATATCAGAATTATGTATATAATCACATTCGTTGGCTAATTTAATGATAACATTTATCATTTTATAAAAGTTTAATAGATTTCTTGCAAAGCATGCATGTGTTTCAACCCACAATTAAGGTCACTACAGTTCATGTTACAAAATAATCTAAGCTCAAAGGTCCACTTAGGTCCACTTCTGAGCTTTTAACTGCATCTCACGGTCTTCATTCGGTGAATGGAATTCTTTTCCATTTTTTTTCTGCGACCCATTTATCCAAAATCATGAATCTGGTATTTCACTGTCAAGAAATCGCTGTGGGAAAATAACTTACTTAGAGCAGATTGACTGATTCTCAGTAAAGACTTGTTCTCCAGTTTATAATTGGGTGGTGCTTCTCTTAATTTTCAGTAAGTCCTCCCACTACATTACAGTATCTCTCTCTTTATCAGGTGTTTCACAACTGCAGCTGTGTGTCTGCCTCCTACCCAGCAGGCAGCAGTACGTCAGTGAGGCTGGGCCAGTGTCCTCATGCCAAGGACTGCACCCGCAGTTTCACCTCCTACATGGCTGTGTCTGTTCTCAGCTCCTTTATCAACTCTCTGGGAGCCACACCTGGCTACATGGTCATCATACGGTCTGTGCACCCATTCCTGGCAAGAAGGAAATAATGCTAACTGGGAATATTAGTGTTACTGTATATCATTCTTAGGATTTGAGCCTAAGTGAGCCGTGAGTGACATCACAAACATCATTGTTTTGATGCAGTTAACCAAACTAAATACCTAATTTTACCAGTCAGTCCTATGTATTTTAAAGAAATTGTTCAACATTTTGGGAATGTGTGTATTTGCTTTCTTGCCAAGAGTTAGATAAGACCGATACCACTCTCATGTCTGTACGGTAAATATGAAGCTACAGCCAGTTAGCTTAGCTTAACATAAAGACTGGAAACAGGGGAAAGGTAATAAAGTCTGCCTACCAGCACCTCTAATGTTCACAAAATAACACGTCTTATACGGTATATTATACATGTTATACTATTATATTTTACAAGGGGTTATGTGACAGATCATTTCTTATCCAGGAGCTGGTTGCCTGGCAACTTCATGGTGGCATCAAGACTCCATGGTGGCATAGTCTGGCACATAACCCCTGTAAAAGCAGTGTCAAGTTGTTTTTTAGTGGTGTTGATAAGTGGACAGAGCCAGGTTAGCTGTTTCCAGTCTTTGTAAAAGCTAAGGTAACCGGTAGCTGGCTGTAGCTTCATATTTACATTATTTAGACATGAGAGTGGCGTCTATCTTCTTATCTGACTCTTGGCAAGAAAGCAAATAAGCATATAACCCAAAATATCAAACTAGTCCTTTAAAGACACTGACTGGCAGAGCAACTTTCTACAAAATGATCTACTGTAGGCCTAAATAAGTGACCCCATGTTGTTTTGTAATTACAGATGCATCTCACCAGAGCTCAAATCCCTTGCGCTGGGTATCCAGACCTTGGTAACTAGGACTCTTGGTAAGCTTCATTACTTTCAGTTGCATGTAACGTACAACTTCTTTACCTTTTGATTTGGACTTGTTTTGTTTTTTAGTGTTATTGCCGTTTCTGATAGGTCCCAAAACTAAAGCTCCCTCCTCTGGTAAAAATGTCACTTTTAGTCTAGTTTAAGTGCAACGTTTTGTATTAGTTTGGTGTGTGGGAGTCAAAATAAGATAACATGAGATAACGATTGAGGGACACAATATTTCTCTCCATTGCAATGTAACAGTAACAGTATATATTTGGGTGATACTTTGTCTGTAGGTGGAATTCCTGCACCAGTGTATTTCGGAGCCCTGATTGACTCAACGTGCCTGAAGTGGTCGATCAAGAAGTGTGGGGGCAGGGGGGCATGTCGCATTTATGACTCTGCTATGTACAGGTACGCCATGCAATGCAGATGTGGAAATAGAATGGGACTGCTAATATGAATTTGCTCAAAAGTGTTGAGTAGTATCATGACGGTATATAGCTGACACCATAGCAATAGAGATTCCTGCCCTTTATTGCCTTCTGTCCATCTTTTGTCTCTATTTCCAGGATCATCTTCCTGGGTCTGATCACTTGTCTCAGTGGTTCCTCGTATTTCTTCATCATTGCCGTCATCGTCCTCCTTAGACGACAGTTTCGTAAACCAGAGCGAGAAACAGTGACGCAGCATACAAAAGCTTCAAAGGAAATTGAGCTTCAAGCCCCGTCAAATTCCACTGAGGACCAGCCTAACGCTCCTAAAACTCCCAAACTGCCTCATGCTCCCAAAGTTTGTGTAAGGATCACAGCTGAACTGGAGCAGGGAGGAGAGGTTCACAGAACAGAGCAGCTCCCCCGAGATGGCAGACTCATCTCCACAAATAACACCCAGGAGAGGCAACAGCTTAAATCCCTGACAGAGGCCACTGTTGAGCTTACTCCTCTTCCAAGAGAGGAAGCGAAGAGCGAGACGGACGGGCAGAAGTCAGAGGAGGAGGTGAAAGAGGGAAAAGATGAGGTTTGCAAGGAGACGAGTGCGCAGGTGGAAAAAGAGATGCTGGACCGTCACGCAGATGACAAGAACGAGATAGAGATAGAAACAACCCACAGCAAAGACACTGACGGCCCAAAAAACTAAAGTGTGAGGTCTCAAACACAGGGTCAAACAAAGACCATTCTAGAAAAGTTGGCCAAAAAGTCACATTTACTTGGATTACTTTTTTGCTCTGGACTATAGCATGCTCTATGCTCACAGTATTATTTCCCTTTTTTATTACAGGATAGAGCTGTTATATTATATTTAGTCCTGAAGAGGAAAAGGGATACCAGTGGTCCCATTTCCACAGATGTAGATACTCGGAATAGTACTGGATGTGCACAGAGACCGACAATTCAAACTATTGACTCATGCACATGAATACACAGCAGCCATGCAGGGCCCAGACTGAAAAACATTATAGAGTAAACCTCTTGGCCAAAATGAATGTTTTTCTTTTTATGTCAATAAACGAATCACTGAATGTGTGATATTATTGTCACATTAAATTTTGCAGATCTTATCTATGTACAAAAACATACATGAAACCAATGTTAACACAATATCATGCTGTTGACACAAATTAACACAATTTTATGTTTTTTTGTATGTCATTGTTAATTAAACCTGCAGTAATTGATTTTTTTTGGCCACTTGAGGGCAGCGCAACAAGCTGTAAATACTATACTGACTCATTATCACCTTATAAAGTTGAAGGGAAAACGTGTTAGCAAAGAGTGGCTTGTTTACACCTTGAGCTGACACGGAGCAACATTAGCATTCACTTGGAGTCGTGTTTTTGGCCACCTGACGAACTAAAGTCCAATATTCACTCTCTATTAAGCTTTGGTTTGCTCCCCAACAACTTTCTGAGGGAAATATCTGGCTCTTTAGCTGCTAAATGCTCCACTATATTCACCAGCTAGTCACTATCTTTGTCTGTCTGCTGTTTGGTTTTAGACAGGTAGTGTACAGTTGGTGATAATTCTCTGTGGGTTTGTCACTACGAGCGACCCCCTTCACATTACACATGTTTTTTTGATCCATTGTTAATATAAAAATATTGATTATAGCAGCTTTAAGTTTGAGTAAAAGTTAGGATTTGTTTGTCTGGACACAGGCACATCTCATGTCTTACATTAGTTGCAGATAGCAGTAAAATGGACATTTATGTATACAAAATTGAAGATGACTTGAATGAATTTCTTTCAACTACTACTGTTGTGTACACCAACACAAGAGGAATCATAGAACTACAGTTCAACAAGCTTTTGAAGTATTGCTTCATAAATAGGAAACTCAACAGAGGCCTAATTGTAAGTATGAGCTGTCTAGCGTTCAAAAGATATCAGTGCTATAATTAGGCTGGAGGAATTTGAGTAATATTTGTCAGACAAACAACACAAACCACTAGCATTCCTGACCAAGGAGTCATTCATTTGCATGCAATTAATTAACAAACAACTGGCATTTGTTGTCCAGTACCATACACCATACACACTGGTTACATGTGTGTGAGGGATCCTCTCTTGGCTATACAATTAGGCTGTTATTCAGCCAACACCTCTGTGACCATGGCTTAGAGTTGCGTTCCTCCACTTGTGCATAGGTATTGCACCAGTGGTGAAGTACAAAGTTATTTAGGTATTTCCATTTTATGCTACTTCTACTCCACTACATTTGGGAGGCAAATATACAACTAAACTATAACTAAAGTTATCAAATAAATAGTGAATAAACTAGTTACTACTTTGCTGCAACATTAGTGATCACTAATTATAATCCAGTAATATGATATTTATACATTTTTCTCAAATAGGGCATTCTGCATAATGAGTACTTTTCCTTTTGGTACTTTAAGTATATTTTGATGATAATAAATGTACTTTTACTTAAGAAAGATTTTAAATGCAGGACTTATTACTATATTTACTTAAGTAAAAGATCTGAGTACTTCTTCCACCACTGTATAGAACATACTACACCTGAGTACCGCTCATTTAAGTAGCGCATCATGCAATAGTGGACACATCCCCAGTTAACGGGAAATACAGCAAAGGTGTGGATGCTCTCAACATGAACAGTCATTATCAGAGGCCACAGCACCATTACCTTTACTGGCACTAGCTACGTATCTACTAATCATTTCCCGGTGGCTTTTAAGCCCTCTTACGTCCATTGCTAGAGGAATACTAATAAAGCCATAGTGAGCATGTGTGTTGGTGCATTCAAGCCCAAATCTCTGCACTGAATGTGAAAATTGAAACAAAGCTGCTAGATAGAGGAGCCCCTTCAAAGTATGAAATAAGTATGGAATAAGAAGAACTTTGAATACCTTGAAGATTCACTCAGCTTTCTGTAAACTGAGGGTTAGTTGAGGTATCAGTGGCTTTCTTTCTGTGACGTGGGCAGGAAATTGAGCTGCCACCCATGTAACATCTGGCTCCTCACAATTACCAAAAAAGTACCCCAAGGGACAAGATAACAGAATGATACAAGAGACATGTTTCCCCAGACTATAGCTTATAAAAATAGACTTAGAATCCTACACATGCCACCCACTTTCTTCTTTCTTTTTCTCTCCCTTACTCTCCTTTTTCCTTCCTCTGTCTTTCCCTCCACCCTGTCCTTTCTTTCAAGATTGTGCATATTAACCTTTCTAAACACCCCGCTCATATCTACTAGAGTAGTTAAATATTTAATAGGTTAATTATATATTAAATCTAATTATTATTATTATTTTATCAACCAGTGTTTGCGAGAGAAACATGGATATGATTGCATTAACAGGCACTGACAAAAATCTGTCGTATATGGCCAAATTAATCAACTGTTATTAGACTATCACCTTGAAATAGTTGCTTTGTTTATGTGTTCATCTGCAGAAAGCAGCCTGGAAATATCAAATATGAGTCTCAGGGAAGGGCTGGAGTAAATCAAGTCATAACTTCGACTCCATAAATAGCCTATACTGTACATGCAAACTATATAATCCATGTAAAAGCAGAGAAATCTGAAAAATATCCTGTCGCTCTATCTTTGTTTGAGGTTACTTCAGGTTTTCTTGGGAAGCTTACAGGAAACACAGGGAGGTGTTTGTTGGACCATGGTGGGTTTGGGGGTGTTACATGTCCATTAGGACTGCACTATATCTGTGTGTTAGCTCAAAGCTGCGGTGAAACCCACCAGCACTTACCAGCAGCCTGCAGCCTGTGGTGGCATCTCCCCACTGAGACTGTGGGATGATCTCTATGGACACAGACAAACGTACGTCAGAAACATGGTCATGGTAATCATTTTAAATTTAATGTGTTCTTTCCTTGCATTCTCAGATAATTACATTTTTATGAGCACTTTTCTTCGCTGCTTCTACAGCAGATCTCAAGTACACAGTTCATTTTCTATTTAATCCAAACAAAGCCCTGTTTCAGCTGGAAACACAGCAGATCCCATGCAGCTGAGCTTTTCTAAAGACCAGACCACAAAGTGAGAGTTAAAGGCTCCATAAACCAATTTTGTCAGCAGAGGGCTCCACTATTTCTGATAAAATTAGAACAGATTTGGTGATTTCACACGAGAAACTTCTGGATTTGTGTTTTTTTCCTTGCATTTTTTAATTGAAGTGGGCGTGGCTTAGCTGGAAAAAGTTGATGTCATATATTTCCATGCACCAATCAGAGTTTAGGAACATTTGAATCAAAGCCTGATGACAGTTGTGGAGTTGTTTAGCCATAAACCTGCGATTTTTTTGGCCCCATGGGAGCAGTGTGAACAAGCTGTAAACACACACCTTTTAAGTTGATATAGCAAACTTGTTAGCAAACAGTTGGCTATTTACACATCCAGCAGACAAGGAGCAACATTAGCATTTTTTTGGAGTCGCGTTTCTGGCAACCTGACAATTGTAAGCCCTACATTCACTCTCCGTTTAGCTCTGTTTTTGGTAACCGCTTACTCCTGAGGGAAATACCTGGGTCTTTAGCTGCTAATTGCTCCACATAGTTCACCAGATAGTCGCTAACCTGCCAAAAACTGCTGCCTGCTGTGGCCAAAAACGACCATGATGAGAGCGGTGAGAGTCAACCAAAACAGTAAAGTTGCAGGTTGTAAGAGCAAAACAAATTAGCTGAAAGATGTTAAAACGCTCCGTAGAGCTGAGGGGAACTAGTGTTGGGTGATAATTCTCTGTGGGTTTGTCACTACAAGCAACACCTTTCACATTACACGTCGTCATTTGAGCCATTGTTAATATAAAAATATTGATTATGGCAGCTTTAAAGTTACAGAAAAATACTTTTTTATTTCAAATCCAGTTAACAGGAAACTATTGCAGAGAGACGTGATTGCTAATCCACTCTTAAACTAGTCAGACTCCCTGGTCACGTGCTTGTAAAGTGTTACTCATGTTTTACCATCACTTCATTAATTAGTACTTTCTCAGTTGTTTGTGACATGTCCCGTCAAAATAATGAGACACCATCCATTATTAACAATAATTCATCTTCACATTTATTATTCATCGTCGATTATGCCCAGAGGGAGGCGGCAGGGCCAGAATTTGGTGACCTAAAACTTCATTACGTGTCTCAAGGTAAATAGGAAGACAGCTTTCTACTTTGACAGCGTTCCTCTCCCTGGTGTGGGTTTATGGCGGGTCAGTCCCATCATGGACGCTGATGACAATGATGACGAAGGTGATGATGAGGATGGTGACGTACAAAGATGTGCGTGTGTGTGTGTGTGCTGTGAAAATGTGCATTTTTCTGCGTGTGCACAGGTTTAAGAGTGTACATTAAGGTACAGCTGAGTGTGCGTATGACATATATAAGACCCTCTTGGACTTCCCTACACCCCCATACGCCCCCCCCCATACGCCCCCCCCCTTGTCCTCCCCATTCTGTGTAAATGAAAATGCAAGGCTATATTTGGAGGGAGCTGATGTCACAAGTGGTTTGAGCGATGAGCCTATAACTGTTGGAGTCAGTTTGTGTGATAGTCTGACAAACCCTGGACTGCTCCAGTGACAGACTGGGATCTGCTGGCTACTGGCTAACACAACACAAAGTAAGTACTGTGTCTCTCTTCAGGGCTGAGCTTGTCTTTTATACAGGACCTGTGTCTGAGTCTTGTGTATACACACAAATGGGATGCTACAGGAAATGGACAGTGTTTGTAGTTCGTTTAAGAATACTTTTCTTGTAGATTTGAATAGGATATTATGCTTTTCAACTTTTTTCTGGATTTTTTAGATCTCATGTTGTGTGTTGTTCAGATAAACAGAACTACTGTATATTTTAAATCCTTGAAAGGGTTTCCAAAGACACCAAATATGTCTTGATGATGTAGAAGAAATTTGGGATTTGAAACAATCAGTTGCCAGAAAAGTAATTGGCATAATCAGTTAACCATTTATCACATATTCTGTGGTTCCAGGCTTCTCAATTGTGAGGATTTGCTGCTTTTCTTTATCTTACGTGATAATGAATTGAATATCTTTGCGATCTGAATTGTTGGTTGGACAAAACAAGCATTGTGAAGACATCACCTTGGCTTCTGAGAAATTGTGAAAGGGATTTTGTTTTACATTTTCTGACATTTGTATAATATTAATTGATGAATCAAGAAAAAATTATATGTATACGCAACAGGAAAAAAGAATATTCTATAACATGAGAGTTGAAGTGGTTAATGCTTGTTAGCTACTGGGGGATTATTATCACTGTTTCCCATAATGCCATAATGGTGACTCTTCTTTCCTTATAAAGGAAACACTCACTATTTTACTCTCTCTTATCTGTTCATTTCTTTTTAACTATAGTATTTTATACTTGGTTGTGTGTTAAATTCTTACTTATAATGTACATCAATTGGCAAGTTTCTGCGCTGCTGTCTTTTGGCCCAGTCTTTGTAGTTAAATAAAGGTTAATTACAACAAATAAAACACATTCAGCATTCACTGGTTTGCCCTATCCCTCTGTAACAATAAATCAAACTTTGTTGTATTTACTGTGTTGATCCAGGTAATCACCCTACACTATGTATCACCTGAGGGTGCCTGTGCTTCTCCTCATGCTGCTTGTATTGCTGCGCTGCGTCACCACTGCCCCAAGCTACAGGTAAGCATAAACTACAAGCAGAGCAATGAACTATTTGGTGCGTGCAATGACTTGTGAAAAAGAAAAAAAAGAATAAAAAGAAAAAAAAAATATATATATATATATACTATATATATATATATATATATATATATAAATAAAAAAACATATATATATAGATATATATAGATTTAGTGGTCTAAGATTAGGTGTAAACAGTGGCAAGCAATTCAATTTAGCAGGTTTCACTTTGCTGAAAGGTTGATCACACCAGCTTAAATGACTATTATCTTAACAGGCAGGAGACCAGTATAAGAGTTTAACCTGAGGTCAGCACACAAGCAGCTGAATATCGTGGAAATTGTATGATAAGAAGGGCTGTAATGTTCTGTGTGAGGAGCAGCAGGGCACTGATAACTCTGGAGGTGGAAGCCAATTGTGCTCATCTGTGGGAAAGTGCTTCATTGTGCAACTCAGGGGGAGCTAAGTGGCCACTTTTTCTTCTTGCTCTTGGGGATAGTGGATGTTTTGGAGAGGGTATCATCAGCTATCAGTGTGAAACGGTTTGGCCCTTTTCCCTCTGTGATTCAGGTACTTCAGTCCCAGCTCATCCAGCGAGCAGGAAAGTGCTCTCCCAGACAGTGACGGCTGGTTAGCTCCCGGGCTAATCTCCAACCCATTCCTCGGCCTCGTGGGTAAACGGCCGCAGAGGGGGCTCACAGCTATGAACAGGTAAATATCAGCAGCTGTATAAAATCCTCATTACATGAAAAGCATTCTATCAATGAGTGTTACTGTGATGTTGGTGCATCTCTCAGTTTCCGTACTTTCTTTTATGCTCCCAGTCACCACATAGAGAAGAGGAAGTGCAACACAGCCACCTGCGTCACCCAAAGGCTAGCAGACTTCCTGGTCCGCTCCAGTAACACTATCGGTACCGTCTACGCACCGACCAACGTGGGATCTGCCACCTACGGCAAGAGGGACCTACTGCAGCCTCCCAGATACCTGCCTCTCTAGTACCAACTGAGGAAGCTCCACCAGCACTCCCAGTGCTCTGATGATATAACCAGAAATCTTATGTAACAATGATTGTGAGAATGACGTTAATAATGATGACACTGATGGTAACAATGATGAACAGAGTTTTCTTGTTTATTTTATAAACTTTAAGAAACAGTGCCTTTAATTTAAACCATCAAAGTCAATATATGACCTTTTTTCCCTGGCTTTGTGTGTGTTGTGGCTCTGTTAATGCTGTTCCACAATGGCATGAAAATATATCAAAAATACATCAAAGTAAATAATAAAACAATAAATAAAAGAAAACAGATGTAAAGCCATATGAAATAAATGTTATCTGTTGGTTTTGATAATAAAATTGTGGAAATATATTTTTTAAAATCTTCATGCGTTTTAAGCCACATTATTGCACATCATGACAACTGCATGCAGGAGCTATGAGCTGTTAGCATATCTTCAGCTAGCACTCCCACATGAGATGTCCATTAAAACAATTGAAAGTATTACACTTTGGTAACCAGTTTCCAACTTGCTTCCCCATGTCCCACACAAACACCAGAATGAACTTGCAGACAAAATCGTTTTTATCATGTTTCTCAGTAGCTAATGGAGACATCCAATAGATCGGCTGAAGGTTAACTACATTAATAAGACACTATAGTGCCATGTGCTGGGCATTGCCACAGGTAACCTAAGAGGAACGCCTTAACTCCTAATAAACGACGTGTGTTTAGTGTTGACCTATAAACCAATGCAAGCCTGAGTCATTGCCTGGGAACATGGAGGCCTAAAACACACTCAGACATTTGGTCAGTACACTCTTAGTGTAAACTTACTGAATCCAACTTCAACCTCAGCTTTTATGCCATTTTATGTCATATTTTAGCACAACATTTTCAAGGAATAGTAAAACATTTTGGCAAATACGCTTATTCACTGTCTTGCCAAGAGTCACACGAGAAGATTGATACCACTATTGTGTCTGTACAGTAAACATGTAGCTGGAACCAGCAGCCAGTTAGCTTAGCTTGGGATAAAAGGCTAGAAATGGGGAAACAGCTAGCTAAGAAGTTACTGGTCCCAGCCGAGAAATGGTCCGGCATAACCCCCCCTAAATCAGCAAACTGACGTTTTTACACTTCAGTTTTTGTACAGATTAAACAAACGAGATATAATGTGTTAATTTTGTGATCTTTTTAAGGTGTTTAAGGTGGATTGTGTTACCTTTGGACAGAGCCAGACTAGCTGTTTCCCCGATTCCAGTCTTTGTGCTAAGCTAAGATAAACTAAGCTAACAGTTGCTGCTGGCAGCAAATTTAAGCAAAATTTCAATCTATTGGTTTAAGTTAAATTTGTGAAAACACTACATTTTCCTGCATTAAATATTATACTGTATATAATATAATATTATTACTTCCAATTTTGTAAGAATTCATGTTATTTTTCGACATACCAGTAATACAATATGCTTTTGATCATTGTTACATTGATATTTATCATGTAGTACAATAGCAAATGTATTAGTCATATTGTGATTGAGATACGAGAGTTTAGATGATGTTCGCATGGTGTTATGAGTTGATAACCCTTTGTTGGTGGAGAGTAATCCACAATTTAGTGATACTTCTACATTGTTTTACATGTTGTTGTTTATTTTGTCCTATGGCTTAATGTTGCATTGTGTAAAGGTGTAGTTAACACATTTCCTCTACGGTGGACAATACAGTTGTATTGTATTGTGAAATTTCAGTGAAATTATTCATTTAATTGAAATATGTAACCTGTATGCATGTATATGTACTTCTAGTTAAATAAAACCCTCAGCATTTACAGTCCAATAAATATAGTCAGGTTAATTAACTATGATCCCATAATGTGATCAATAATGGAGGCCGTCAACCTCCATGTTCCGGGGCTCCCCATTAAAAATCTCAGTTTAACTCCTGGTTACATGTATTGTACTGCGAGTATCTAATCTATGCATTATGTTTACAATTTAATCTGTGTTTTGTGGCATTTGGTTGGCTTTAAAGCAAACACCCAAAACCACTTTTTATGAATGAAAAATATAAATTTTGTTGCAAACATTGAATACCAAACACCATTTGTCCAAATTCCTTGTGTGACAGAATTGTGACCACAGTACTGTATTCCATATAATCATGTACTGTCTTCCTGCAGGGTTTATTCAGGGTAGCGTAATGAAAATCAAGAGGGGAAGTATGACGCACAGCATTAACCTGTGTTTGATTACCAGTGACCCGATCATCTCAGACGCTGACATCAATACTCCCATGCAAGGTTAACACCGGCATAAAAGGTTTTTCAAAAATAGAACAAGTGCCGGCTTTTGCTGATGAATCCAAAAACAATGCAGCCATTATCCTCCAAACACCCTGACAGAGAACGGGGATCGTGTCAAGATCTGTCGATTACTTCATGTAAAATCACAAATGGCACTGTACTTCAGCTGTTATCTGGTGCTGAGTTGTTTATCGCTGCAGTAATCACGGCTGATGAATGTTTTGATGGAATTTTAGATCTGATTCACGACCCGGTGACCACATTAATCTCTGACATTAAAGATACAATTGTGATCCAAATATAAACTATAGGGTTGCCCTACCACCAAAATTCATTACGAAGGACCTGCTCTCACTGCAAAATTGATTTACAGGTCTTTTGATACAGGGACTAGAACTAGACAACAAATTAATCAACTTAAGTTCTTAATATTTTCTGATGATAGCAATAACATAATATCCTTTTATTGTCAGACTGAATACAGAACATATTCTGCTCAATAGATGCACATAAGCAACCTCTGTACATAGAACAACTTATTACATTACGCATTCAGTATTTATTTATTTGAGAATTCTTTGTACCTGTACACTCTTGCTTGACTTGGATACAGCACACTACCAAACAGACCACAACACAATGTTTGTCCTTGACTCTGTGTATCTGAGACGCACTGAGAACCGTTCAGTTCCTTTTATGTTTATTCATACATTGCCATTAAATGAGATTCTGATTCTAATATATCAGAAATTGGCCCATATTTTTGTTGCATTATTGACAAACACACAAAATGCTGTTTTTATTATTATGACAATTATGACTGATGGGTTTAGCTATAGGGTAAAAAAAAAAGAATTGGGCTTTTAATCTCTCATAGGTCTGTATAAGTACACAGGGAAATTATTGACTGTTATTTAACTAGAACTGTGGGGAAAAAAAGTCATTAAATTCTGTTTTACGCCCACAAACAAAACTTGGAATTCAATATAATTAGGTATCATGGGACCCCATGGCACTGCACAGGGTCTGCTAGAAATTAGATGTATGGGTGGAAGTTAAACACAACACACAGGCCCTTTGACATTTGTCTTTTTAAAACCACTTCCATATGATTTCATATAGATTTACTTTTCTTTGATAGGCCTTTTTTCACAGCAGACATTTTGTGGTGTCATAGTATAAGTACAGGAGTTACTATTTAATTAACGGCTCCGTATTTAAGTGTCCCAGTAAGCCATTACAGCATGACAGTGAACCAGCATGCACAATAACAGGATCCCGAAACTGAAGCAGCTAAATGGAATTCCGCCATCATTCATTTTATTATTTACACCTGTGTCATGACAAAATATCTTCTGTCTCAGTGCGCGCGCTCGGACTTTTTTCCCTGCTGCTTGCCGTAGTTAATTGTAAACACGGAAGTTACGTTGCTCTAGTGTTCTTTTATCATGTGCTAAAGACAATTTTAGACAGCTAGCTATCACAAGAGCGTTTTAACACTCTTACCAATTACTAGTTGGGTCTTAAATGTTTATCAACGTGTCCATGCCGAGAGAGAGAAATAATATAACTACCGTTTTGACTGTTTAACCACATCCCTGTGTCGGAAAAATGCAAGGGAGCTAGTGTTAGCTAGATACCGTTAGCAATTTCTGAAAGGAATGGCAGATATTAAAGAGAAAACTTTTAGGTTTGTGATCTTGGGAGGTGGCATCGCGGGTGTGACATGTGTTGAGCAGGTGAAAATGAATTGATAAGTAACAAGTTAGGTCTACATAGAATACATCGATTAACCTATGTACAGATTCTCTACTGCTGTGATGCATGTCATGTGGCTACTTAACATTAATCTTAATCTTCATTGACAGCTGTCATCCCAGATTCCGTCAGCTGACGTGGCTCTGATTACAGCAGGTTCCCATATCAAGGCAGTGACCAACTATAAACAGGTCAGGATGGTGTTCAGTAGGAACATTATTATACATACACAATAAATGCATGAACGCATGTACTTTGACCCATCCACCAAATGATGACAACATCAGATATTAAGACTTATTTTATTTTTATTGGACATATCCTGGTTTGTATTAATTTATCAGTCACCTATGAATCGCCTGTCATTCTGCTCAGTTTGCACTGAATAATCTGCACCCTTTTCCTTTGTTCTCCTTGGCAAGGTGTCCAAGACACTGGAAGAGTTTGATGTGGAGGAGCGACCGTTCAGTGTTTTGGAAGAGAAATTGCCCAACCTGACTGTCATCCACTCTGCTGTCAAATCACTTAACACACAATCACATGTAAGTAAAGTAGCTGTTTTGCAGAGCTTAATAAAAAATGTTAGATTGTAATGGTGTGTATGAATGCAATAATCTTGTATTTTATGGTGTGCTGTGTTTACATCACATGTTGTTTCTGGTTTGATATGCTAGATTTAATAAGAAGTTGTGACTGCTCGTAAAATGTGTATGTTACTAACAACTGTAAGTAACTGTAAGTAACATAAGCCACACATTAGTTTAAGAAATTCAGACAGTGATTTCCTGCATTATATCTCAACACAGGCTTTTTGGTGAATATTATCTGTCTACTATCGCCACCTTGTGGACATGTGGTTACAGCATGTGGTCTAAGTACAGCGTAATAGGACTGTATAGGCCTAAAAATGTGGCAGACAGAGAGCAGAGCTTTATATCCGAACTCCAACCCCAGTTTGTGAAAAGAAACATTGCTTTCCCAAGGTGAGAAGAGAGGCACAAAACCCAAAGCTTGTTGTGAAAATGAATCACTATTTCCCATTCTTCTTTCTACTCTCAGTCTGTGGAAACTGTAGATGGCCGGGTTTTTGGTTATGAGAAGCTGTGTATCTGCAGTGGGGGCAGACCCAAGCTCCTAACCCAGGACAACCCTTATGTGCTGGGGATACGGGACACAGACAGCGCCCAGGTACAACCCCATCATCACTCTGGATGCTTGTATTGTTATTGACAGGCAGGTCTGAACTTCCCTTAAGGCACTGAACTAATAAGACCTTCTTACAGTAGCAAGACGCAGTTTGTCCAAAAAAAAAAAGACATCCTCCTATTCAATTTTGTTTGTGTTTTGTGCTGTGCACCATTTTCCTGTGAATGTGACGTTCCTGTTAAGGTAAAAGTAAATTCCACAGCCCTGGGCCCTGTGCAAAAGTGCATCCAGTAACATTTCAACTGCTACAATATCTCATTGTATTTGTTTAAAAAATTAAGGCAATAACAGAGTGCATGCAGTTCTCTAATTTTAATATAGAAATTGTCTAGACGTGTCTGGTAATCTACAAACAGGCAAAACAATTGGACTGAAAACATAACCTCCTTAGTCTGGGGTTAAAAACAGCAACATGTTGAACAGTATTTGTGTATTTGTGTTTCAGGAGTTTCAGAGGCGGTTGTCCAAAGCAAAGAGAATTGTTGTTGTTGGCAACGGAGGGATTGCCCTGGAATTAGTGTAAGTAAACTATAGCCAAAATACTGAAAGACTAATTTCAGTTAAAAAAGGACAATGTGTGATTGTGTTCTTATTTCTTTGACATTGAAATTAGAATGTGCATGGTTTCCGGCTGAAGAGCATCAAGCCTGTATGAAACCCCTTTACATAACATTACCTCCATGTTCAGAGATTATTCACACTGGCCGCTCATTCAGTGTTTCTGAACATGTTCTGTGCAGGTTTGAGGTGGAGGGCTGTGAGGTGATCTGGGCTGTGAAGGACAAGGCCATAGGGAACACCTTCTTTGACGCCGGGGCGGCACAGTTCCTCATCCCGGCGCTGGAGACTGACAAACCAGAAAGAGCTGCTCCCTGTAAGAGAACTCGCTACACCACCGAGGAACCAGCACCTGGAGCGTCCCAGACCTTCACAGCAGGTCCCCATCTTAGGTTTATTCAAATGCCTGACAAGTGAATTTCTCTTCTTCTCTTAAGCTGCAGTAGAATATTTTTTTGCTTATATTTGTGTGTGTGTGTGTGTGTGTGTATTTCCAGATAGAAACACACGAGGGCATGGTTCTACTTCCACAGAGTCTGGCAGTGCCCTTGGTCCAGACTGGCATGAAGGAATAGTTCTACGAGGAGCAGAGCAGGTGAGATAGTGTGTTACTGAATGCCAATCCCAAAGCATGGAGGTCAGCTTGGGAAGTCTATTTGTGTGGATTTCACCTTCTACAAATAAATCTGTGTCTGTCTTGACCTTGTGTTATGTTACACCTTCCACCTCTTCTGGGTCTCTCCTCCCTGCTGGTGTGTGCTCAGGTGGCCCGCAGGGTTTCTCTGGAATACCAGTGTGAGGTGGAAAAGATCTTCACCTCCGAGGAGCTGCTCAATTCCCCACAGCAAACACTCAGAGCTGAGAATGGTGAGAACTGGATTTGCTGCTCGGATCTGACCTCTGACTGATTTCCTTTCCTTTTTTTCCCTCCAGCTTTTCATTCCGCAAGCTTTTTCTCTCCCCTCGCTAGGATCCTGGCCAGTTTACATCCAGCTGACCAATGGCAAGACGTTTGGCTGTGATTTTGTTGTCAGTGCCACCGGTGTCGTGCCAAACACTGAGCCATTTCTCCATGGCAACAAGGTGAACAAAGGAGAAATAAGCTCTCTTGTGCTCTTAAGTCTTTTAAGTGGGGCAACAGTGCAAGTCTGCATCTTCTTGTGTCTGTTCACAAAGTTTGATTTTATGTAATGCCATTAAATTGGGGTCTAGCTGCTATCCTATCTGCCTTTTTATAAGTTGCCTACTAGACATGCTCCTACAACCCTTTAGGTCCAAGCATATGTGCAAATCTGTGCCTCCTGCCAGGCAGACACATTTGTTGATTTATGCTGCAAAAGTAACCCCAGTCCAACTGTGCTGGTGAAGGGTGAGACAGTGCACTATTGGTAAACAGTAAAACAGATGCAGAAAATCATACAAATATCTCAGCAGTTGGGTATTAAAGCCTCCAGATGTCGCTAAATCACTTTTATCACTATGGTTTTAAGCTGGAATTCCCCACATCGAGCCACCTCCTTGAAATGAGTGCACATTTTACTGCAAATAGTTTGCATATTACTTTTTTTAATGTTTATCTCCCCTTTGTGATCATTATTTATTGTATATTGGTTCTTTACGATGATCACTTTTTTTCCGCTTTTACACATTTAGTTTGCACTGGCAGATGACGGCGGCCTGCAGGTGGATGACCACATGATGACATCAGAGCCAGACGTGTATGCTGCAGGAGACGTGTGCACTGCATGCTGGGAACACAGCCCACTGTGGCAGCAGGTAAACTAACTGACAAGGCATTGCATCAACCTGTGCAGAATGCCATTTTTTTGCTCAGACTTTGCATCTTTAGAAACTACAGTACATAGAACAAAACATACAGCGGTAGGACAGTGCCTGATTATTTGCCATTATATTAAATGATGTCATCTTCCAGGTCTAAATTCCTAGTAGAGGTGTAAAGATGCCATCCAAAAAATGATTTGGATCACTTTCCGTTCTTTCAACAAAGCAAAGATTCTATGCGTCAATGCTCACATACTGCCCTCAATTCAAAGACGTGAATTATCAAAAGCAAATAAACTGATTCTGTCATTAATTATTAAACACATGCACTGTAAACCTTTTACTAAAGACAAACAGGATGTCCTTGATAATGAGTTAATGAGTCTGTTTTTTCTAATTTATACACAGTACTTTACAGCAGGATAACATTGAAATTTGGTATAGGAACACACATCTGTGAAAATATACAATATTATAACTTATTTTGGCCTGTAAAAAAATGGGCCAGTTATATTTTGTATGCAAGTCAATCAGTTTGTCCTGAAATGAGTCATTTTAGGTCATCAAGAAAACAGTCTGGTTTCAGTTCACCTGGCATTAGCAGGAGAGCTAAAAAGCACAGACACATTGACCAGGGTGTTAGAAGAGTCCATATATGTAGAAGCTGAAAAGCTGAAAAACAGTGTTATACTTCCCCTATAAATGTGAATGTCATTCTTTGTGCGTGTTGTGTGCAGATGCGTTTGTGGACACAGGCCCGTCAGATGGGCTGGTACGCCGGCCGCTGCATGGCGGCACACGTCCTGTCAGAACCGATAGAACTGGACTTCTGCTTCGAACTCTTCTCCCACATTACCAAATTCTTCAACTACAAGGTGCCGTGACAATGTACTGCAGGGGAGTGAAGCTATTTAAACAATAACCAATATGTTAACCATCTACTATGCAAATTTTAACCGTTTTCCATTACTTTCAAGACCTTTCAAGGTCACTTCACAGTGCTAGTGTCCTCTTCTCTCTACCTCTAGGCTCATTCACGCTGTGCGTTTAAACAACTTCCTCTCTGCTGGTCATTCCACAGGTGGTCCTGCTGGGGAAGTTTAACGGGCAGGGGCTGGGGCCCGACCATGAGCTGCTGTTACGCTGCACCAAAGGCCACGAGTATGTCAAGGTGATATTCAAGAGAGTGTTTATACTCGTGTGTGTTAATGTCTCCAGTGTTTCTTAAAAGTGCCAGTCTAATTTATGTGTCTCATTCGCCAACATCGATACACTTAAATAAAAAAGTTGTGTGCTATGTTACGCACAAATTTAGTGCACCAAAATCTCACGTTGTTTGGATGTTGTTAGACATTCATGTGGTGCCAATGGCATCTGGAAAATATGCCATTTGAATTTTTGTAGCTGTGTGAAAGGAACCACTGTTTTCCCGCATGTGATCTGATGCTGGTGATGAGCCAAAAGCAAAACAGGATCAGCTGGTTATTTGTCAAAATTGTAGCTATAAAGGGATAGCGTGTGACGATGCCTTTCCTCACACGCCATCGCAATAATTTCATCCACCACTGGAAGCTGGACGTGAAATCATCACGTCTGGCTTCATTTGCACACAGATTACCCCTGTATGTCTGTCCCAGGTCGTTCTCAGTGGAGGGAGGATGGTGGGAGCGGTGCTGATCGGGGAAACAGACCTGGAGGAGACCTTTGAGAACCTGATCCTCAACCAGATGGATTTGACCCCATATGGAGAGGAGCTGCTCAACCCCAACGTTGATATAGAGGACTACTTCGACTGAGCATGAGGGGTGTGATTTAGGTGCCTGGTGAGCACTGCGAAGATGACACTGATGAAGAAATACGAATTTAAGGATACTTGTGCCTGAAGAATGTCTAAAGGCGTGAGAGGGAATTCTGCATTTTATCATGTCCAAGCTAATGGCCGTGTCTTGTCTTGTCTCTATCTTGGTTCTTATTAATGGACTTGTACATTTAAGAATATATTTTTGCTTTAAAAATAAAATGTTTTCAAAGCCAAGTGCACTAAATTAGTACTTAAGTGATATGTTTAGAAAAGGCCTTTTCATTTACTTGTAGCATGAATGCAAATCCATCACTTCATGAAATTCAATGAGACACACTTGCAGGAATGAGACACTGACACATTTTACTCAGAAGAAAGAGATATGTTCAGCAATACTTCTGGTAAAAAAAAAAAGAAAAATCTGTTTGTTGCTATGTTGTCTTGGTGACTCTTGATCAAATGTCTACCTAAACAGCAACTACAGCTCCTCCTGTGCCTCAGCAGGCATTATAACAATAGACATTATTGAGCTTGCACTATGCTGTCTATTGTTCCTTGGACATGTTGCTCTTGGGGGTGTTTCTATTTGAAAATCCCCTGAAAATCCACGTTTGACAGGACAAGAAACATTAGAAGTAAAGTGGAACGAGTTGTCTCCACAAGGAGAATTTAAATGACTAAAAGAAGTTTACTTGCTGTTCCACTTGTTGGTTTGCCCGTAGGTTTGTGCTTTATACTGTAGGTTACTGTTTTTTGGGTCAGTGGTTTACCAACAGGAACCTGCCCACATTGATTTATCTGCTCCCATTGGCTGATAAAGGTTGACATGGCAACCTTGTGTTTTTACTCACTGAGCATTAAAGATCATGTGTAAAGCAACAACAATTGTGTAATAAGCCTACTAGTAGTGAGGAGGAAACGGGCAGGTGTTCAAGTTCTTTTCCCTAATTTACAACTGTGGAAATAAGTCATGAGTCTCCAAAAGGAGACTGAATAAATAAGGGCAATAAACATGAATATAAAGCACTAATTTTCCTAAAGAGCTGCTGATATGGTCTCCCAGGGCATGATGACGCCAAGCCCAAATGTACCTGTGTGGGTGGAGAGCAGGGCATTGTTTACAAGGTGAGTCAACACTGCCCATGGTGTGGCACCTGAATCAAGATCAAAATCTCTTTTGGATATGGAGGCTACTAGAATGGAGGGTGGGACGACTGGTGCAATGAGATCCCGTGTTAATGTTTTATATAGGATGTTACCAAGCAACAAGTCAGATCTGGCATGAATTGGATACCAGCGTAGAACATACATTGATGGAAAGTATATTTAGATTTATATAGTTAGAGGGGCTAAGCCTCTGTTATGGGGGGGGGGGACTTATTTAGGTGGACTTATTTTAAATGCCATGAAATAGTTGTTGCACATAGGTTTTGTAAATTGTAATGGGCCTAAATCCTTGTTGCAAAGTATATTGGTTTGCAGTAACTCTAGCTCCTTTTAATAAATAATATACAACTACAAATAATTTTGATATTAGAATTGTTTTTATTATAAGAATCTAAGGATATAAGAATTCAAGGAATCAGCACACTGACTGACGAGCATCTATGATTAATCAGTCAGTCCCAGTTTGGATTTGAAGGGCTAAATCCTTGTTTCTTATTACGTTTTCATTTCTACTGGGACTATACAGAGGATGTTATAGACAGCAGAAACCAAGATACAGTGGTCATAATGATGAGCCCGCAAAAACAGATAAAGAATTACAAGATCTTATACTGTCTGTCATTCAGTTCATGTCTATAAAATAAAACACAAGTATAGTTGTTTGTTGAGGTGAGTGCAGGCTTTTCTAATGTGTTGCTATTACATAAACAAGACTGGGGAACTCGTGTCAGCAATGCAGTGAGGGATACGAAAATGGGTAGAACTTTGACTCATCCGGTTATTATGAGGCCAACAACCACTAATAGAAACAGAAATACATGTTGTGTTCACAAAAGCATAAACTCGTTTCTCCTTCATAACTAACATACCGTGTGTGTGTATATATATATATATATATATATATATATATATATATATATATATATGAGTAGAAAGCAGGATTAACTTCACTTAAAGTGGATTTACCCTCTCTCTGTCGGACTACTTGCCTTCACAGCGGTGATATTTAAAATGTTCAGACCTGACACAAAGCTTATTTCATTCAAGTAGATTACGGATGTGACGTCAGCAGAGTGAATTACGCCTGCAATGAGTGTGCGCTTGTATGTAGTCACCAAGGACCGCCGACTTGAATTTCCATTGAGAAGCTCGGCACATCTTTGATTTGTACCCGTATGTGTCGTGTGGCTTTGCGTATTTTGTTTGTCTTTAGTGTCAAGCATTAAATTAACATTATTTTAGAAATCCCTTTACTCATATAGAGATGTCGTTAATGATTAAGCCCCGCCGACGGTACGCGCTTACGCCTTGAACACGCGCTTCTAGAGTGTCATTCGACTACCAGCATGCATCAGGAGACATTTTTTTTCGGGTGGGTGGGATTTTTTGAGAGGCGTTGCCGCATACGTACTACTCCAGGATTATATACCCGCAGACCCTTACACATTTTCATAGCTTGCGCATTTATCCGCTGCGTACAACACAGTAACCGTCAGAGTTTAAGATATCCCAAGAAATCAAGATTTAACCATGGCCAACTACATTCACGTACCCGACGAGGCTCCGGCGGTGCCCAAAATAGATGTGACAGTTGACGAGAGCGACTACAGATCCAGTGCGCTGAAGCTGATCAAGGAGCTGAGACCGAGTTGGAAGCCATCCGAGGTCAAAGTGAAGGTGCCGTTTATTTCATTTTTACATTTTACTGTTTAGTCTGCTTGGTATGACATACCTCCACATTCCCCCCATTGCGTGTTTATTCATCTCTTTGTACCTTTTAAAATCGAGACAACGGATGTTAGCTAGCAACGTGAAAAAACTCTCGTTAGCTAATTTATTCAAGGAGCAAATGACACGAAACAAGATATTACAGACAGCTGAAATGCCAAGAAGTATGTTAATGTCACTATAAAATAGCTGCTGACATCCACAGAAAGATGGTAGATATTTTCCACCTGGCTATATTACAGCTCCGAGAAAATACTGAGGTCATTTTTCACCGTAATGTTTTGCCTTTGCAAATAAGATCTGCGTCAGCTCGGTTCATGATCAAACAGTGGGAGTTTCTTGCCGCTTTTGGCGCAGCCTGCAAATCCCGGCGAGCCTGTTCATTCTGCGTTACTTCTAGTTCATCGACGTTATACAAAAGTTAAACACTAACGTTACATAATCCCTGTAAGTATAATGTAGGGCATGGACTGAGAGGTAATTAAAGATCAAAGCGGCGAATTTGCTTGGAGGCGGTTATACAGATAGAGGAGAGGTGTATCTGTCAGTTTAGCCCCAAATGATCGTCATGCTGCGCTCCCTTCACGGAGTGTCTGGAATTTATGAGCTTGGTCGTGAGGATGAGACCCTACTCTGTGTTAAGTAATAGGCTACAGATTAGTGAGAATCTCTAGTCTAGTCTTGTAAACTTCTGGAAGAAACACAGATAACAAATAGAGCATGAGTATAGACTATTTGCATTTACTTTTTTGCATATGTGATTTAATTTAATCCTGGTTTTAAAATAAAGCAAACAGAAACAGGAACATTATCCCCTAACATTACATTACATTATCCCAGAGAAGCACGACTGCCCAGACTTTAATGTTGAGCACATGTTTCGCTCAACATTAAAGTCTGGGCAGATAACCAGAAAGTGAATTATTTTCCTTTTGCTGAAACAGACTGGGGGTGTGGCTCCACTTGGTAAACACAGTGAGGATGGGAGCTGATCACATGCCGCCACTGCCGCCACCCTTGCTTATATTCATCAATGAGGGGCAAAGTGGGAACTCAGCAAATGCCTGTCATTGCTTTCTCATGCAAAATAAAATTCCTGACCGTCCTGTTTTTCTCAGTCAATCCCTTATAGAGTGAACAATTAGGGCTGGTATGTTGTCACCCCCTCCCACCTCTCCCCAAAAATGTTCCCGTGCTTCACAGCAGACACAGTTCAGCTTAAATCAATCCAGACAAGCCCTAATTTGTCATGGCTCACGTTCATTCCTCTTCTGTCTGACGTGTAGTTTGCCAGAATCTCGACGACTCCTCTCAGAACTTACGTAACACTCAAACAATGTAGGTTTTCAGGCACGGCACTTAAATAGTATAATGTGGAGGATGTCCCACTGTCGTCTCAACTTGTAGGCGGCAAGCTAGATTGTTAACTCACAGGGCAAATTATGATTTTTCTCTGATTCACTTGTTCTCCACTCTTTCCCTCTATTTGTCTCTGCAGTTTTTCACAGATGGGATAACCAATAAGCTGCTGGGCTGCTATGTGGGCGCAGTCATGCAGGATGTCGTTCTGGTCCGTATTTATGGCAACAAAACAGAACTGCTGGTTGACCGTGAAAATGAGGTGAAAAGTTTCAGGGTACTACACGCACACCGCTGTGCCCCACGCCTATACTGTACCTTCAACAATGGCCTGTGTTACGAGTTTCTGCAAGGAGCTGCCCTGGAGCCTGAGCACATTCGCAGCCAGCCTGTTTACAGGTAAAAAAAACCCAAAAATGCTGTGTGTGTTCACAAAGTCATCTGACTTAAGAGTTAGGTTTGTCACCTATCAATGCCTAACACCCCGAGGCCAGTTGCGCTCCAATTCACTCATCCATTAGCCATTTAAATGCCTTTTACTGCATTTATTTGCATACATTAGATTAGGTGACCAAACCTGAAGGGCCAGTTCTGTTTAGTTTTTTCCCTTTCTTTCCTCCATCCAACCTCCGCATGCACAGTATGGAACAATTCTCCCAATAGTGGCGCAGTAGTAACTGTCTAAAATTCTGAAAATTTGTTAAAAATCAGTCATACCCATTGCCTTAAAGGTTTCACCAAAATGTAGGCCCAACTGAGAAGAATCTTTCATAAACTGCAACCTAGTGGAAATTATAAAGTCCACTGATATTATCCAGAAGTATCTAACTAATAAAACGTTCAACTCTCTTATAGTTTCACCAAAATAGTCATTTATCCAGTCAAGTAATTCTTGTATCTGGTTTGAAAACCAAAACTAAAGTTGAGCTTGAGCATGTAAAATGTCTGAAAATGCTAAAATGTATTTGATAGACAGAGGACATGTGGTGGATGAACTGTATTAAATTATCTTAACATTTAGAAAATTGTTCTGATTTTATAATTTTATAATAGACAATGAATTAAACAAAATAAATGGCATCAAAACATTGTTATTAGGTCTAATTGTACCTGAGTCCCATTTCTTGTTTGTTTACATTTTGACAAAAATATATGTCTTTACATTTATGACATAAATACATTTAAATGTATTGTTTTCCCTTCACAACTAATTTGCTGGACTGGAGCTCAGTCACATACTACTGCTAATTCAAATCCTCCCATTGTCTCTTCTACCTTGCAGTCTCATTGCCAGGCAGCTGGCCAAGTACCATGCCATCCACGCCCACAATGGCTGGGTGCCTCAGTCTGACCTGTGGCTGAAGATGGGCAAGTACTTTGCTCTCATCCCCAAGTACTTAAAGGACCCTGAGCAGAACGCCAGGTGAGGCCATATAGAAGATTACAGCTGCTGAAATCTGCCTGACCCTTAGATGTGGCTGATAGACTCTCAGACGTTTTCCTGTTGCCCTTTAAATGTTTCGATACATTAATGAAAGTTTGAAAGCCTAATTTAGTTTCAGTCTCACAGTCCTGGCTGAGAGAGAAAAAATGTGTTTGTACAGTTCATGACTGACCTACAGTTATCTGCAGGTTTTAAATAGCCTGTAGTTATAGTAATAAAGATTGCATAATATTGACCACTGATTTGAAAGCCTAAATAAAGAGCTAAAACAAAGCAAGAACAAACCTGTCAAAATCAGTATACTGATTGAAAATATAAAGTAACTTGAAGGACAATATGAGATTAATATTGTCACATTTTATTGCTAACCCTCTTCTAAGCCATGTAATAAACAGATCTGAGGAACCTGTATCATAAATATGTAATTTTTAGATGTTTAAGACCTTTTTAAGAAGGCTGAATAGTAAAAAACAGCCCTTATTACATTGATTGACATGTATATTTGTGTTGTCAGTTATCTCCACGTGGAACTATGCCCCCCTACCTCTCTTATCAGTGAGTCACAAATGATTCAAACAACCCCATGTGCAGTGGTACAACACAAGAGTATTCATTATCAGTAGTACATTTCTCACATGTCTGAGGGAGTACGTGGAATTTTCCTAATCTCAGCAGGTGTGACTTCACTTTACAGCTATGGCATTCCTGAGAGATTCCACATCAGAGTGAATGACAGTGTCCCTCTAAACAGCATGGAACATAAAAGAGCAGCACCCTAAAAATATGGAATAAGTACATTTATCCCCAAACAAACAAAAAAAAAAGCGTTATATTAATATAATTAATATTACATGTTAATTATGTAAGTTACATAAGGTCCATTCAGTTTGCGTCAGGTGCGCTACATCAGAGGCAAACTGAGTTATGATAATCCTTATGGCACTTTGGCACCGTTAAGTCTTGATTGTTTGGAAATTGCGTTGGCATTAACAGCTACTTTCATGTATGTTGGCAACGAATCCAAAACAAACACTGACTTTGCAGGCTGTTTCCATGGAGGCCACCCAAATGTTAACATAGCAAGAGAAACGCCGATAAAGACTTCGGAAAGGCTGCAACCCCCGCAGTATCTCAAGGGTTCGCGTGAAAACAATTGAATAGGTGGAGCGCATACGGCCGCGAAGATTGAAGCCCGCTCTCTTCATTTCGTGTTACGCAATGTTTGTTCATTGTCACCTCATTGTCTCCTGATCCTGTCCTACAGATGACAGTTAGTTTTGTAGTAATTGTCTGGTACAACAGAATGTTAGCATAGCATAGTCTGACAAATAAATGAATCAACTAAACCAAACCAAGCAGCCAGAGAAAGGTAATTTGCTTATTTGTGTGGGTGTTTTCTCATGTGTTAGTCCGTTTTTAATAAGTAGGCATTTTCTAGCAAATAGAAATGGACAAAATATCTTGTGGTATGCATGTAGCACTATGTATGAGCATTTTTTGTCATTGATGGTGAAACTGCTGTATAATATAATATAATATAATATAATATAATATGCACCTATAATAGAACCTTAATTTAAAAGGCAGGACATGTGGTTGTAAATAAGCCGTAGTAGGGACTTGAGTAAAGTCAGAAAATGTTTTATAGGAGTAGTTAAATCTGGAGGTTTCAGTTGACCTTTTCAAATTCTTTTAATTAAGCTTATTATTTTCAGAAGTGTGTTGTATGTGTATTTGCAGTTAAATTGACTACATTTTACATAAACAACAGGCTCTGTACCCACATCATGTGGTTTCTTTGTTGTGGATTTGTTGCGCAATTATGAATGAATCACTTTTTCTTATTCCTCCATTTTTGCCACATAAATTGCATTGCGCAAAACCTGTCTGTAAAAGCAGAGCACATTATTTGTTTCCCTCTCTTCCCTTTTCCGCTTCTTACTTTCTGTTCCTATTTCACCTCTATTTCTAAGTCTACTTTCAGATTGCCTATACTGACTTTACCTCCTTCTGTGGATAATGTTTCTACCTCTTTCAGTGTACAGTATTCATTCTCTTTGACTCTCTGCCCCCTCCAGGTTGAGTATGGAGGTGCCCAGCCCACAGTGCCTCCGAGAAGAGCTGGTGTGGCTCCAGCAGAGCTTGTCGGTGCTGGGCTCCCCCGTAGTTCTCTGCCACAACGACCTGCTCTGCAAAAACATCATTTATAACCAGGAGGCAGGTGAGTATAAACTGCACACGTGTAGTCATAGACATTACTGTGTGACTGAATTGTGTTGTAGTGTGAACTGCATTGGTCCCCTGCGCTCAGGTAGGATTGCATTACCTGCACTTCCTCAATGCTAGTCACATGCTTCACTCATTGTCAGCGTTTGCATTGGGGCTGCAGGTGTAGAATTAGAACGGTCAGAAAAGACGGTGCTGTTATTTGGATGCTCTGTTTGGCTCTAGATGGAATCCTCATTTGAAATAGGGCACACACAACACAAATTAAAGTGGTGTGTTGAGGTTGGAGGGTGGGGCAAAGCTGTGTGCGTCTGCCTCCAATAAATTTGTCAAGTATGTATTAAAGCAACTCAATAATATTGGCTTTGTTCAGAAGTGCAAAGTAAATCTGTTTCTAATTTGGATTCCATTCTTTTTACGAAATTTAGTCAGATCTGTCGTTCTAATTCTGTGATGAAAACGTAGAACGTAAAGCACTGTTATCAGCCTGAACAAACAATGCCATTACATCATACCACATACCAAGTCTCAGTTTTGTTGACAGCACTTGTCTTTGGTGCTTTAGCAATGTCGCTGTTGTTTTTTTGATGGTATAAATGTCAAGCAACCTGTCCTCAGGCAAACTTATTAGCTTACTTTTGCACTGAGCGACTTGAATTATACTGGTCAATGAGACTGTACCAGTCAGTGAAACTGTTCTAGTCATTGTCTTTGTAGCAGAGGAATGGCGGGGTAAACTGGTGAGAAAGAATAAGCAAGGGGGGGAGGAGAAAGTACAGGGTTTTTTAATGTATGTGGGAGGTGGGGTGGGGGTGTTTTAAGAGCTGTCAGCCCCCTCGTCGGTTTGCGACGAGGGGCGGGGCCCTTCTCACAGCTCCTTGTGTCTAGCCTTTCTCCCCTAGGAATGACAGCCGAGGCTGTGGCTGCCCTGCGCCGCCCTGCCCTGGGGAGGCAATGGAGAGAGACAAACCTCACGCACAGTCGGCTCTGAGGGCCCTCGCATAGTCTGCCCACTGCTCAGGCTAATCGGGATGAGTTCATGGCAGCAGTAGGAGCCACGTACCTACCTATTACCCTCCAATGCTACTTGCCCAACAGTTGTCCCTCTCACAGTAGCCAGGCTACTTACAGTGCTGGTTATTACACAAATGTTTTTATGGTTTGCACTTGTTGTAAGTCACTCTGAGCACCGGCCAAATGCCTAAAAAGCAAAGCTACTTTGCCTCGCTGCTCCTTATACTGCAATTTCCATTTCATAGCATCAATATAGATCACTGGTCAGACCATATACATGAAAGGATAGGTCTGGTGATATTCTTTGTTTTTCTTATTGTCAACAAACCCCTTGAAAAGATCGAAACCAACAATGAATTGATCCGACTAACAAGTATTGCCTGTTTAGCCAAAACCCCACATAGCTTATTCCTCCGTGCCATAGAACTCTATTATTGTCCATGAACTATTAAAAACACAACAGTGAGCCACACTGTTTCACTGGGTGACAAGTTCACATCATTACATTATGATGGGCACACACAATGTAGTTTGTTTTGAGTCAATACCACATACACCATCCTGCTGCTATAAATACTCAACTAGTGCACCAAATGTGTATTAATCCGCAGCTGAAAATAGTCCTTAATGAATTCACTGTTTACTCCTGTTTGAGTAATATTTGCTAAAAACTACAGTGCCCAGCTGTTTTAGGAAAACAAACTGAGCCTTTAAAAAAAATGAAAGTATACTTTTGTGCCCCCCTGCCCTTTTTCTTTTTTTTGGAGATTTGTCTTCAGAAGGAATGAATGGGCTTGGTGCTGAGAGCCACAGACATGCAGGGGAAGTTGTAAACTAAGTGAGAGACAAACACATTCTTGGTTTTGGTCTTTTTGTTGACATGAACAATAATAGAAAATATCATCAGCTTTATCCTTTACAGCTGAAACATGCTTCTGCAAAAATGCAGGGGAAATACTTTTGCCCAAGCACACAGAAAAAGAGTTTCTGGTTAACCATAGTTCGCAGAGGAGTAGACGTGCACACCTGCAGAGTCTCATTTGAATCTCTGGTTTTATCAAACAAGTGCTGATTGGTTCAGCAGGGAAAGTTACCCAGTATCTCTGGGATTGGCTGGGCTGACACCCAGCGTGGAACTCCCATAAATTCTTGTACATTCAGTTCAGTCAAATGCAACATTGCCCAGAGCGCACATGCTAGTATAAAGTTAATGTGTAGCATAGATCTCTAGTAAAAGTCCTTGCACAACATCCATGCATATTTTCAGACTTGCAGAATCATGTTTCAGGCTTCAATAAGTAAGGCTGAGGTTATCAGTTCTTCTGTTTGGAAGTATCATTGATTAAAAGCCAGAATAGAAAGGCATTTTCCTGTATCCCAGTACCTAATCGCCTATGTCTTAACAATGCAAACACAACTAGGCCACACCTACAAATGACAACCACAACAGAATGGACACCACAATAGAGTCCAGGGACTTCAGCTCCAAGCCATAATTATTACATTTTTGACCGCACCCACTCAAGCTGTCTAAACCGTTGTTGGACTAAACTCAGTCCCAATATTACCCTGCACTTGCAGCCTTTTGTTGAATTGAAAAACAGAGTAGGCATGAAAACAGCTACCTCGCTGCTTCCTGTCACTTCTGCTCAGCACTAGTTGCTGACTTGAAACCACTTGTCTGCCAAACGCGACAGCAAAGCCACCACTTCCTGTACTGATAAAACCACAAACAGAGGTGGTGAAAGCTCAAGTTGTTTTCAGTTCTCCAAATATATCGTTAAAAGTTTAAAAGATACTCTCAACAAGTGCTGTATTACTTTTCTTCTCTCTTTTTGTCTCTCTTTACTTTGTCTCTCAGCCTCCAACTCAGGCTGTTTCCCCTGCCCCTCTCACGTAACTCAGATGTTTGCAAAAAGATATAAAAATTTGCACACATTTTACCCGGTCCCAAGGGCCACAAAATCTGCAGCTCAGCAGCCAACAGGAAGCCTCTCAAAGATTCTGTCCTTTGCAGAAGCAGCAGAGGTGGACCAATGGGAAGGGAGCATTGGAGGGGAGTGTCGTGAGAAGGGGAAGTGAGGTTGCATGTGTGAGGGGGGGGAAAAAGACGAGGAATGGGAGTTTGGCAGCAGGGCCTGATGTTTCGACACTGTCCTTGGGAGCAAGAATGGATAAAAGACAAAATATGTCAGTGTGAGAGTGAGCATGTGTGAAAGATGTGTTTGCCCCAACCTTTTCATCTGCTGCACAGGGGGGCTATAGCCACTGCCCGGAGGTGTTCAGTTGTGTCCCGCTAGGACCTACACGCCGGCTGGTAACCCACCTCAAAGTGTCTTTCTCTGTAGTCCAGCACCACCTCAAAAACGAATGTTCCATGTTAAGGCAAAGAAATTAGCCAAGGCCAAAACAAAACCAAAAGATTTACGAGTACAGACATTTAGTCAAATGTGTTGTTCTTTAAAATTCTGGGTTTTTTTTTATGTTTAATATCTCTGTAACAACCAGGCTTGTAAGTAAGGGTTTGTATTTTGAGATCAACCACTTCATGACTGAATGCTTCCCTCTTTGTTCATTGTTAATGCAGACACCTCATGTTTTCAGTGGCCTACAAATGCAGTCAGACAGCAACACATTCTTTAAGGCCTTCCTCACCGTGCTCAAACATCAAATTTAAAATTTACAAGCAGATGATTGGCTGTAATCTTCTGCCATTTTCACCCATATTTCATGGGCAGTAAAAGAGACACTTTTTCAGATGTAGATGCAAAGAATGTATTTGAAAAATTCAAGCCGGTAGTCTAGAACTCTGACTGTGGGTTGACTTCAAGATATACGAGACCCCTCATAAACATCACAAGACAATAAAAATGTTTGAAATTGGTGTGTCCGTAAGGTTTAGTGTGTATCTAAGAGCTCCAGTTGGCTCCAGCAACAGTGACAAAGTTCTGAGAAAGCATGTATCAAAACAGTGTGTTGCTGTACATTTGCTTTGGCTGCTCACTGTACTTTTCTACAGACCGCTTTTAGTATCTCTATTTAGTATTTTACTATCTTCCTCCCTTTGTCCCTCTGCTTTCTTTTCCCTTTTCTCTTTTTTTCCCCCCACCCCAGCTCTTCAAAACATAACTTTGACTTGGCCACGTTTCCTTTATTCTGTGCATGTATCCAAAACAAACATTCTTTGGAAAAGCCAGATGCACTCATTTTTTTCTTCCCCCCCCCTCCATTTGTGTACGTGTTCCATGTGTTGCATCAGGATTTGCACGTTTTCATCTCTGCTAATTAATCCCGGCTGTCGTCGAAAAAAAAGCTGATAGCTCAGCTACTGGTACATCTAATCTGTTTACTAAAATATCAGTGGAGATTTAACCTCCATGAAGATGCGCAAGCTATCTATATGTTCTTTTTTGGATTGCTTCCCTTGCAGTTCTTAGGTATACCTAATTAAAATGGCAGAGACAACATAAAAGCCCTAAAATTTCCCACATTTACTTACCAAGCTTTTATTCTTTATATATGTTGACACTGACTTCTGACCCTAAGTCTTAACAGCATGATTGTATTTGTCCTAAACAGCATTATAGTGCATGTGTAGGAAGTGTTTGTCAGCACTTATTTTCAGAAGCATACTTCTTAAGTCTTAAATGTGTCTCTTAATTCCCTTTGTCATTTTTCTGTGCTGAAGTCTCCCTCTACAGTCTACTATCCTCAAAATGCAAGCTCTTACTCCTCGCCCCACAATCTGCTAGCTAGCCAGCCAGTCCAGTCAGACAGGAAGAAAAGTTACAGTATGAAATAAAAACAAAAAAAAAGCCTTGACATTCGGAGTAATCAAAGGGAAAACACAACATAATCATTTTATGTCCGCTTCCCGTGTCTCTGTCTAAACAATGCTGCTTCTCTTTCCAGGCAATGTAAAGTTCATTGACTACGAGTATGCTGGGTACAATTACCAAGCCTACGACATTGGGAACCATTTCAATGAGTTTGCTGGTAAGCAGAACATTTACTGCTTGGTGTGTATAAAAAGGCGTGTATGTGTGTCAAATTAGTGTTTCTAACTTGTGTGTTTATGGGTTGCAGGCCTGAACGAGGTGGATTATAGTCACTACCCAGATCGGGCCTTTCAGCTGCAGTGGATCCGCTCCTACCTGGAGGCCTATAAGGAGCACAAAGGCCAGAGCGGTGAAGTGACTGACAGCGAGGTGGACATTCTTTATGTCCAGGTCAACCGATTTGCCCTGGTAAGCATTTGTATCGCACATGAACCACAGTAGATTCAGGGTTCGTACAAAGTCTTGAAAGTTTGGAAAATGCTTAATTTTAACATTTTAATATTTGAAATGAAACGATCCCACCATCATATTTGTTTGTTGTCTCCTGGCATTTATAGTAACAATTTAGATGTGATGATAAAGGATTCGAGAGTCTGGAAATTATTGATTTAGGTACCTTGAAAGTGCTTGAAAAGTCTTTAAAAAACTGTGCAAACCCTGTAGATTATAGTAGAGCATATCTGCACCTGGTCAAGTCTCGAGCTTTAAAGACCAACATGGTGACGTATTCTGATTTGGCCTATATTCTTAATATGGCTGCATGATAATGGGTTAAAGGGCTCACCTGGTTGTTTTTGTCTTGTCATCAGTTATCAGTTGCCACGTATGATTTGAAGAAGGAAAATGTAGTTAATAATTAGGTTTTATGTTAGCCTTCTTCGTCATTCCTACTCTATAACTGCTCTACCATGCCCTTTCCCCAATAACAGTCAAAACTAAAGAATTGAAAGTGAACACTTGTAGAGCACAGTAACTTAGAATCCTGGGGGCTTGTTCCAGGCCTGCTGCCAGGTGGGTTGTGGGTCAGCAAACATGGATTATAGTGTGATGTGGGTTAAACAGAATATGGAGCGATATGGGCCACAACCTGCGCTACCTGCTCCAAATATGTGAGAAAGCCGTTTGTGATGATGTGCTTGCCACCATATGGGAGGCCCTCTTAATGACAACCGGTAACTCTTGCGAGGCCTGGTGCTGTCCCTTGAGCCCCGTTCTTGCCTTGTTTACTGTCAAGAGGAAAAGAGGGCAGTGTGGAGGATAGGCAAGCGGAGCAATTGTGTTTCTGTGTCAGCCATTTGTTGTTGTTGCCATAGGGTTCTGCTGGCTTTTGGACATGCTTGAGTGAGCTGTGTTGGATAACTAGAAATGACATTGACTTTTAGACAGTGAGTACATGCTAATCCTTTGTGTTGTTCTCCTTCTCCTCTGTGTCCAGGCATCTCATTTCTTCTGGGGTCTCTGGGCTCTGATTCAGACCAAGTTCTCCACCATCGACTTTGACTTCTTGGGGTATGTCCACCTCGAAATGAAGCATCACGCACACTTTTATCATGAGTCATTTTATTTAGCTCTGCCCAGCAGATTTCAGTTATTTAATCATATCTTTAAGAACAAAATGCGAAGCATCCAGATTGATATTATTTGTGTCATGTCAGTGCACAGTGTGTTTAAGCCTGATATTTTTGCACTGGTATCCATCTAGCCAACACGTCACGTACATTTTTATCTTATCGCTGACTCTGCTCTTCTCTCTGTGTGTCTCTACTCTCAGATACGCAGTGCTGCGCTTCAACCAGTACTTCAAGATGAAACCGGAGGCGGCAGCGCTGAACTTACCCGAATAAAAGCCCCCACCCCCCCATCTTCTCTTCCTCCTGCTCTTCCTCCCTTCCAACCTGCTCTGCACCTCTCGTGACGTCTGTGGAGCGCCCTCTTGGGGTGTATGTAGGGAAGAGCCAGACTTGAGAGTCTGCCCTGTTCAGTGCCTACAGGTCCCCTCTACATGTCCATATCTATATAGATTGAATGGACCACAATCTTATCTATCATCTGCTGTCACACCTTTGTTAACCAGGAGGTAGCCCAAATTATTTGTACATTGGGCATGTGTGAAGTAGAGACCTAAGACCTGCTATAATGTGAAGCCCACATAACTAAATTTATTGTGGTCATTTCAATTATTCTAATGTCAATTAGGATATTAACATGATATTAGCGGATTGTATTCGCAAGCAGCTGTTCTTATAGCTCAAATCACTATAAATATGACGCAGGTGGAATGTCCCCTCCTTTACAACCAATACATAGTAACCACCTATATGACTGACAGGTGGCCCAAACACTAATCTGATTGCCTGGAGACACCTTCCTCATATGAACATTCATGGGGAAAAACCCTCAAGAGCCAGCCCAGCTAACGACCAAATTTATAACGAATTGAAAGCAATACAAAGCCTGCTTTGTTCGCTGAGGAACCAAGATGGGAAAAAAAAGAAACAAAAAAAAAAAAGAAATGCCAACAAGGAAAGGCCAGTGCTGTCCCTTACTCCCACGTGATATGAGCCACACCACGCAGAAAAAACAACTTGTGGCCTGCCTTGTGACTCTCTTGTTTTCGCCCTTATTTTCTCCAGCGTGGGTGGTGCGCCGGAATAGCCATGTAGTCATTGTTGCTGTGTAGTTTGGTGAGGGCTTGTGTGTTTTGGCTTTCTAGACTGAAGGTAGAAAGAGTTGTAGGAGAGCATCATGTGTTTACATCTAACCTCTCCCTTAAGTTAAATAGTTGTGCTGTACTGAGCAGCCTTTTGACTTGAGGGAGATTTTTCACTGTAATGTACGTTTCATGTTTGTTTTGACACTTGGTTTTTATCTAAGTTTTAACTGGGGACAAGCTTGCATCTCACTGTAATTTGAACATTCCATGTTCATAATGGTAGACAGGAAATTTGGTTGTAGTTCACGTGGTAAGCAGTGTTGGGGGCTTGATTCACTGTGACATCGACCCGTAAGACATGCTGTACAAAACGAGACCAAACCATGATATTGTCTGCTCCATGTCAGGGAAGGTTTTGGAATCATCTTTAATATTACAAAACACTGCTGTTCACTCCTAATGAGCAAAGGACTGGCCATTTTATACACCTGTAGACCAGTTTTAGTTCACATGTGTGTTATTAAGATAAGTGTGATTATGGCTTTGCTAACTGTTGGATTGCTGAGCCACAGTTGGCATTCATCATTTGTTGAAATGAAGGTCTGTAAAGAAGTGGAATTTTGTCGGAAACGAAAGTGGAATTGGTTAAGTTGTTATGAAAGTCAGCTGCTAGTGGGACCTGAGGAGCAAGAGCACCATCTGTTGGAGAAAAAAAACAATTGCGGCTCACAGTAACTTCCTAATGTTCATCCTTCGACCTTCATGTTAAATGTTAATATTTTTTAAATGAGCTCAAGGAGGCCATTTTAAAGACTGAAACAAGTTAATCTCTATGGTTACTTTAACAAGCCTACACCAAAGTGCTGACATTTGTTTTTCTGCTTGTACATAATGCACACTCTATCATTTTCCATGTAACACGAAGAGAATTAGAATAACAATTATATAGACTTATTATACTTATTTAAATGGAAATGTTGAAGCTGAGGTCTTTGAGAGTGTGTGGATGTTTGCTGATGCAGCAACAGATGCCTCTCGGGCAAATATAGCATATTGAGGGAAAAAAAGAAGAATTTGAAGTTCCAGAAGAACACTTGATTTTAAGCTTCCTGAGCAATTTAAACATAAAACGTCACATGTAAAATGCGGTGAAACACGTTTTCTTGTTTACTCCAAAACAGTTTGCAAATGCCATGTTTGCCCAGGTGGTCTCTGCTGTGACAAGTTTGCAAAGCTCTGTGAAGAGACCATCATTGACAAGACTGTATTGTCCACTCCATGTTAACACTCCCGCACAGTAGTAGCTAAAGAGTAGACATTGAAGTGTTAAGTCTACCTGTATGGCCGTGAAGGCTTATTTTGTACTTACAGTTTTGCAGTTTGAAGGTTAGGTCGGTTACTTCACTTCTGTCTTTAATTCAGTGTTGCGCGTCTTTCATGCTGGTGAGTTTTGGTGGAAGAATTAAGAAGTAGTTTGAGTCGGGCCTAATGTGAATTTGAAATGTATGTATGTAAAAGTGTATTTGGTGGTTGGTTTTGATCAAGTTACCGGTTTGACTTGGGTTTGGTGGAACATGTTATGGGTCTGTGAAAGATTCTTTTCTGTTGGGTGTCCCGTTGGTACACTGTCGGACCACGTTTACACATAACACACACAAATGAATGCAGTTTGTCAAATTCGAAATATTTCCTAAAGGCTTTATTTCCTCATCCATCTGAAACATATGAATGCGTTTTCACTGTACGTCGTACATAGGTCATCTTAGTACTGGTAGTAATATGAACCTCCTCTACATTTCACAGGTGTGTGTTTGTATTTAACATTGTAAAAAGTCTCTCTGGCCACTTTAGCATATGTTTATATGTACAGTAAACAAATGTGATAATATCTTTTGCTTGTTCTCAAATGTGAATGAATGTACATAGAGGGAGTTCTTTTATTTTTTTGTTTTCTTAAAGTTGCATTAAAGTGAATAGTTGCCTGGGGTAAGAGGTGAAATAAAAAATAAAGACATTTTCAATACTGTAAACATGCTTTGAAAATAAAGTCTATTTACCCTTATCTGTGTCTTCTCTTCATTTTGTCTCTTTATGTGTTAAACATGGAGTTCTCTGTCTTTGTTGCTTGCGTTACCAGTTCAAATCATAGTTAAAATCTGGGTGGTCATTTTTGGCAGGACAAGTTTATTAAACGTAAAAGTAGCTGTCAATTTAGTTTTATATAAAATATGTCATAATTGTCTTTGTCAGACACTTCTTATTTCAATGTTGCAGCCATGTCTTCCCCACTTTTCAATCGGTTTAATTGAGTGAAACAGCGCCCCTCTGGCTAACGGCTGACAAACGTCAATTAGTGTGGTCAAAGACGGTATTGCACCCTGACTGAAGTCTATCAAAGGGAAAGAAAGAAGAAAAAAAGAAAGAAATTGCCTCCTCCACTGCAAAACTGTCTCTGGAATTGTGACACAAACTGTACATGCCTCACAACAAACAATAGAAAGTTAGGAACATAAATTAAGTGAAACAACCTGGAGAGTTGGCTTGTTTTCCACAATTGCTAATGTTATAATAGCAGCTACAATGTTTTGCTAGTTAGCTAGCAGCAATGGAGAAAGGAGTTCTGTCAACTAAGTGACTTGAATACTGGAGACCTTTGAAGCTATCTTTTGTATGCCAAGCATACATATATAGGACTGTGTATGATGTGTATTTGATACATGCCTTGTTACTTTTTTAGGTGGACATAATCTTTTATATCTGTGAATGTTCAATCTCTTTAGTATTCAGATCTGTGCATCTGAGTATAAGCTATGTGCATTGTTTCTTTGTAATGTGAACATAAATCTGTTGCCTAAAACAAATTTACCAATTGAATGTCATGTGGTTTGTTGTATGACACCACAATAAAGTGATATTGTGTGTAAAATGACATATTCTCCTAATTTATACCTTATTTCTCATATGACCTGTCTAAATTGGCTTCCTTCTGAACCACTCCACTGCTAAAATGAGCACTGTGGCTTAAATGGGCCAGAAGTGCCACTGCATGCATGGCAATACAACAAACAACTGTTTTAGAGCCTATGGTTACAGTGCAAGCAACAAAATGATCAGATATTTTATAGCACCAGAATGTTGCAATGTATTTTGCTGAAAGTTTGTACCAGAGATGGCCACAAGATGGCAGCACATCCCATAGAAAGAAATTAGAACGTGTACAGGTCCCCAAACCTGGCAGAAAGCTCTCACCACATGGTACAAAAATAATCCTATTCGACATTTATTATTTGTGATATTAACGCTTATTAACATAGATTTCTATATTTAAAATAAAGGCAGCTCATTAATATGCCTTGCATTGAACCTCTCTATTCAAAGCAAATAAGAAAATACTGAATTTACTGAAGAAAACATCACATTGAAACAGGCTTAGATTGCTTTGCGACATTGAGCCCTGGGCCTTTGTGGAGGATCAAATTTGGTTATACAGCCTGGATGTAAAAAATAAGTCTAAATAAAGGCGATATGGAAAGAATTCAAAATGTGACTAGGTGAGGGGGCTCGAGCCTGATGTCAGACCAAACATTATTTGTTAGACCTAATAGTGAAAACTACTTTAAGATGGGATAGAGTGATGCATTAGTTTGTCTATGTGCTGCAAAAGTGCTGTAAGTAAATGAGTGCATAGACAGGCTTTAGCAGTGCACGTTTACAGTTCACCATCCCATGGGTTAAATTAGAAACCCATTCATGCCTCACACCCCAAAACCAAACTAGTAATTTCTTACCATTCTCTCGAAGCAAATCATGCCTGCCTTTCGTCTCCCTAATGTGAGCACTGTCTTATACAGTCGAACAATTACAACAGTGCATTATCCAACTCGCTGACTGTAATTCAATTAACTTCCTCCCCTTGGCTTCATCCACCCGGATAATACACACATTAATTAACAACAGAATCCAATATCGGCTGTTCTGCGCCTCCACTTATTTTCATTTCCCATAAAAAGGTCATAGCAGCCTCTTCCAACTGAAGACAATTGGTGTAAGTGTGTAGTAATGGATTACACTTGTATATCATCAGAGCTCAGAGTGTGTGTGACGGGGAGCGGGGAAGTAAGCCTGTTGGTAGTCAGAGGCTGAGGCCTGGGAGGAGAGGAGAAGTGCTGACACAGCTGTGATGCACATCCATCAGAGTTGTCATCTCGCCAAACTCATAAGGCAAAGTCCCCGTGGAGTGGAATTTTAGCAACAAACATTTCAGGCAGGCAGAACAATCTCATTTCTCTGCAGGCAGAACAATCTCTTTGGCTGAGTTAAACCTCAATGGAGAGAACCTGATTTCTTTCCCTCCAACTTCTCTTTGGGTTTAAAACATTATGACGAAGCCCAGTAAACAGTGGCAAGGCACTTAAGTGATGTGAAAGCCATTGTGAAGCCAACTCTTGCTACCAATTTACAGTATCTAAGAATATGACTAAAAGTCTAGCCTAGTTGACCTGTAAGGCCAAAGTAGCCACACATTTGTAGAAGGTAAGCTAGTTAGCATAATAAATACTTTCAAATGGAACCTGCTGATTGCTTCTCCTTCTGTGCTCATATCAGTTGAGTCAAGTCCATTGCATTATGACAAAACAAGTACAGATGACTTGAAATTGCTTACGTAGTCTTACCAGACACCAAAGTATTCATTTTATTATACTATGCAACAAAGAAGAAAGCAAATGTGAGAATTTGAGAAACTTTAATTGGTAAATGTAATGGTAGTTTTACTTAAATAACTGACACCTAATACCAAAATAGTAATTTATTTATTAATAATTTATCTTGCCATTATTATATCAAAATCCTGATCTGTTATCATTGAGTCTGCAGTTTTCAAGATAGCAGAGAAACATGGAGAGTTTCTTTTAAAAGTTACAGCTGAGGCCTTGTCGATGAGCAAAGTCATCTGCTCTATGGTGTCACATACTTGATGTCATTCACCAAATAAATAACAACACAATAACATAAAACAGTTTTACATACACAAGCACATAGTTTATTGACTCATACCTCTATGTTACGTTTCTAAATCAAGTTTAAACAAGGATTAATGGGCTATTTGATGTTCAGAAATGTGCAAAGTGTGCCCGCGGAATTCTGGGTCAGGGTAATTACGGACTTGTGTATTAATGCTAGCAACACCCACACAGACCCGTTAGCTAGCCAGCTAGCTAGCTACCGAAATTTCAAGACAGCAAGTAAGTGAGAGACGAGCAATGGACTACAAACACAAAAGCGGGTTTCAGAAGCGAAAATTGAAAGAAGCAGCCGAGAAAGGAAAAGCAAAGCTTACAAAAATAGTCAGTGTCTTTATAAAGAAAGAGCAAGCACTAGTTGTTTCACTGAGCAAGAGGAAGACACCTGCTAATGCTAGCACCAGCGCTCCACTGGATGTAGCTGATGTAAGTAGAACGTATTTATTATTTATTTGACTAATAATTAACCAGGGTGGGAAATTAACTTTTTAAAATGTGAATATCTACCAGCCACTGACAGATAAATGTTCAAATTCACCAGCCACTCAATAGTCAATCATTATTTTGTGTCTGAAATCTACTTTCATATTTTACCAGAATTTGGCTAGTGGCTGGTGCTAATTTCCCACCTTGACCTACACAGTTGTGTTTTTTGTTTATAAGACCTATGCAAAGTTAGACATGAATAATGTTGTCAATCACCAATTATGCTTTCATATTTGTCAAGGTGCGCCATCACCAATAATGTTTTCATATTCATTAAGGTGTGCTGTCACCAATAATGTTTTCATATTCATTAAGGTGTGCTGTCACCAATAATGTTTTCATATTCATTAAGGTGTGCTGTCACCAATAATGTTTTCATATTCATTAAGGTGCGCCGTCACCAATAATGTTTTCATATTCATTAAGGTGCGCCGTCACCAATAATGTTTTCATCTGTGTAAAGGTGCGCCGTCACCAATGTTTTCATAGGTGCATCGTCACCAATAATGTTTTCATATTCATTAAGGTGCGCCGTCACCAATAATGTTTTCATATTTGTCATGGTGCCACTGCACCATCACTAATGTTTTCATGTTATGGTGCTCTGGCACCAGATTTTGTCAAGTAGTCTTATCATCTTGGCCTGTCCTAGTAATCATTTAATATAGGCTTCAACTGTGCAGTACATTTTGCTGTTGCTGGTCGTTTTAAAGCTGTGTGCTTTCACTTCTTTCATTCCCTACTGACATTATGTTACAGTACATTATGTCTGATTGTGATGGGCAGGCCCGTGTTACTGTTCCCTGGTTAAAACTTAACAGATAGTTGAGTTTTTCTGCTTATTTTAGGTAAATCTCCTTAAGAAAATATAATGCTACAGTCCCTGATGAGATACAGGTCAATTGTTAATTAGTTACCAAATCTGCACAGATGTAGCCTACACATGGGCAGTAAGTTCCTGATGGATTTCTTATTAGAAATATCTTGTTTGTGTTGCCTCCAGAATGCTGTACTACACTGTAACTAAGAAAGTCCTATAAGCAGGGCTGTGTCTATTGAGTTGCTAAGTGTGCCCTTACCATCTGTGACTTCTAATTGGCCATCCCAGGTACCACACTATGTTGTCAATCCTGTGAATTTTATATCAGAACTGGATTTCCCCTCACATGTAGATCAGAAGTAGAAGAACAAGGCCTGCGTCTCACCTTGGCCATCCCATTAACAAATGCCCTCAACACACCACTTACCATAAGAGGAACAGGAACACACACGAACACACTCACATACACGTATCCTACTACAATCAAACAGAAGAGCAGAGAGCAAAACAGAACAATTGCGGGGTGTTTGTGTGTGTGTGTGTGTGTTGGTTGGGGTTGGGAGGTAGGGGGGTTGGGGGGGGTGGGGTCAGGGCAGTCTCGTTCATCCCCATTCAAAGCGCCAACCTAATTACCAGAGGAAAGGGAAACAGTAATTAGCAGCGAGTCTCACCTCGTTAATCACAAAGGGCTCCTTCGCTCTATTTATATCTGATTAATGGCTTGCTTAAGCACGGCGAGATATTTATGTTTCTGTTAATTGTGTGCAGCTTGTATCCGCTCCGCTCGCTGCGGCTTTCTTGCACCCCGAACTGACACACACACAATGATACACACACACACACACACACACACACACACACACACAGATGCACCTCCGCTACACCCACCTCATCTCATTATAGGCTACTACTTACTGTTTTGCTCAAACAGTCAAAGCTGTTAAAAGACTGTTATTTGTCTCATACCTGATTTGTTTCTTAGTCATAATTAGCCTATTAGCCTGGATCCCCTTGTCTACCATTTCACTTTTTTTTTTCTTGTTTTGGATATTTTTATGACTCACTGAACTTAACTGCACTTAAGTGGAAGGAGAAGCACAGTAGAATATTTCATAATGAAGCAGTGCAGGAGTGGTTTAAGGTGTATTTGCTCTGACATTGGCTCTCTGATCAGAATATGTCTTGCTCTTGGCCTAAAATGATTTAATATTTTTAACATTAGGTTTCCCTTGCCTCAGTGTGTGCATTACTATATCCACTTATCACTGTTTTTACCACCCCAAAATATAAATACCTTATTATTCACAAACACGTGATAGAAAATGAGATAAAAGTAGATAAATGAGCCTGAGAAGAAAACGTACAGTTTTGGTGATGCTTTGTATCAACAAGTATTCCTTAGTTTGAAGGAATGAAGTTGCATGAAGAAATTGGATAACATTTTCTGCACTGGACTGAATATTTATGGTTCTGGCAGGATAGAGGAGTCTTTGAGGATGCTGGAAACGGCTTCAGAACAGTGATAAGTTGTGAGTAAATACCTGCCAGTTTTCCACATTTTGGCTTGGATTTATTTTTGACAAAACAGTGTCTTATATATCTTTGACTTGGAAATAGGCCTTTTTGACCAAAAGTCCCAGCTACTTTTATTCCCAGGAACGGCTCCATTCTGATTATGTTAGTTAATAAGAAACATTATTGTCCATGTTGTGGAAAATTGTCTTTGGCTTCACCCTATAACATTAAAAATAAGACAGAACAATTGACAAGACAGGACACCGTTGAGACCAAACAGCAGGGACACAGTATCAATAAACAGTATGATTTAAAAGACATAAATACAATAGAAATATGAATAAAAAATGAGAGAAGGGCTAGATTTTTGTGAAATCTAAAGTAGACTTTGCATTCAGCATTCTAATTGCATTTGGCAAGAGTTCTGTATTCTTACTTGTCTATAGCGCCTCCCTGAGGTTAAGGTGTGGGAAGCTATCACTTATAGTCTGGAAGCTCCATCACAGCATAATGAGCTACAAAGCAAAACAGCATGTTTGCAGTTGCAGGTTTTCAAAAGTGGTAGTTGTTGTAAAATGCTGCGGAACGCGATAGTGTACTCAACCAATCAGTGATGTTCAGCAGTGCAAGCCCCACCCTGAAAGTTCCTGGACAATCGGAAAGTACTACCCCCTGAGCAGGGATTTTTTGGCTGGTAAGAACTATGGCCTTAGACCCTGGTTCCTCTGGTGAAAAGGAGATAAAGTTCCTGAGCTCCTCAAAATGTTCTTGGTCCCCTGAGAAAGTTCCAGCTGTGAAAACGGCCTAAAATTCGAATATGATGATTCCATGAGAGGACGTAACAGCAACATAGTAACCAGATGTATAACTTTATCTCTAATTTAAGGTGCTGTATGTGTGCGTGTGGAGATTCTTTTGTTTCCTTTTGTGATGACTTTTGACTGATGGCTCCTGATCCAACAAGTGTTGGAGTGCTGTAACACAGAGCAAACCACTTAAAAAGCAAAGGAAAAGACTTGGGTGATGTAATAAGTCATGACTAACAGTAGCCTCTACACCCACCGACGATGTATTTCTCTACTGTAAATCCTGCCCCATCTCTTAGCAGTGCAGCAGGTGTGATGTTATTCTCTGACTACAAAATTACCAAAAATCATATAGCTTGCCTTGTGCACTCGTGGCATCCTACTATGACTGCGTTTTGCACCCAAATAAGCTCCTCAGTGTCACCCACCTGCCTTACATGTCTTTGAACTGTGGGAAGAAGCACACTGGGATTTAAACCATGTGTTGAGGTGATGTTAACCACTGAGTGTGCCCTGAGGGAATCAAAACCTTGCTCCTTACCACAACCTCTGGCTACACGCTGACGAGGAGAAGAACTGCCTAGCTGTGGCAGGTGTAAAAGCTCAGAGAGAGGCACACATGGAAAAACAGTAAGAAACATCTGTTAATAATAATGCTCTGATGGGAGCATTGTGTATTTCTTCCTCCTTTTCTCTATCTCTCTCTCTCTTTCCTGCCATCTATCCCACATTCCAGCACAGCTTCGCCAGGCTCAGTAACTCATTGTGATGGGAAGGGAGGCATAATGGGAGCGGATCAAAGAAGCTAAACGAGGGGCTAAAGATACTGAAGCAGATTAGCAGCACTTCCCACAATGCCGACAGCTGCTCATAACCGCGCTGGGCCTAAAGGTAGCTGCCGTCTGCTGCCCATAATACAATAGGAGAGGGAGGATCAGCGCGCACACTGAAAAACATGTGTTATCATCACAAAGGGATTGTCAGCTTCAAACGCCTTACATCCCTCTGCCATCCCTCAGGATCAAACAGGCTGTCGGCTGGCAGTTATCACCGAGCTCTCTTCTAGTCGAGTCACATCCCCATTCTCCACTCTTCACTCTTCTTCCCTCGCTCTCTTTCTCTCCTCTCTTTTTTCGCCCCCTCTTTTCTCTTTCTCAGCGGGGCCTAATCTCAACCGCTGTTATCCTCGAAGCCATCGCCGTTCAGTAACACGCTCCTGACATCGCTGACGGACAAATAATCAAGACAATCCCTTTTGTCTGGAGTTTGTCTCTGTCTCAGTCTCTCTCCCGCTCCCTCCCCTTTCAAAGTTCTCAACAACACAGGATCTTATTGTGGAGCTCTTGGTATATCTCAAAGCGATACATTGTTGGGCTGAATTCTCTGACAGCCTCAGAGCCATACTCGGCATCGTAAAGAGAGAAACGTCTGAAAAAGATAGGGGAGCGCTTTGTTCTTTATTGTAATGGATGAACTCTCTAACTCAATCCGCTGCGTCCTAAACAGGCTGGAGCTGAATGCATTTGCTGATATGAATGTGTCATATTATGAGGCAACAATTACAAGAATTAGATGAGAATTGTGCTCGGCAAAAAAAAAAAATTGCAGTAATCACATTCCTTCACACAGGAGATCATTTCCTCCCCACAAGCTTCCTTATTGTTTTTGTCAGGAGTGATTTCCCAAGTCACGCATGGACATAAACAAATACACAATAGAAATTTTATTCTCAAATCATCTGTAATTTTCCATTTTAACCTAACTTGGTGACACTTTGGTGATAAAATCCTCAGCAGAGCTGTGACTGGCACTTGATCAGCTGACGGACAGGAGATAATTATTTGTCTGATATGACAATGTTTATCTTTATTTAAAACATGTCGTATGCGTGTTGTTGTTTGTAGTCTTTTTAGGTTTTTAACACCATTTTTACTGCACTTTTTAACTGTCATGCCTATACGTACGTTAGAAGCCTCGGACTTGAGGAAGAGGAGCATTTATAGCGGCTGGATTCTTCGCTGTCAGTTATTTGTTATTTGTATTATTTCCCCAAGAGAGTGATTACATACATCCATTTGGAATTTGAGAGACTATACTGCACCACTGAAAACATTCCAAGGTTGAAATGCTGTTAAAAATGCCTGTTGAGATACAAATATGTTGTTTTTTTTGCCTTGCAATTTAAAGTTTCTTTAGTTTTTCAATTCTCATTTTTCCACTTTTTGTTGAATGTCTAGCTATTCACCATCCCAGCATTCCATCCAGTCTGCGTCGTGGCAAATTATAATGAACATAAAGGTAGTGAGATACCTGAAGAAAAGTGAAAAATGATCATTTTATTACTAATATATTTAAATAAATGTTGACTTCCACAATTAATACAAGTCATTGTTGTACTTTTGAGCAAATAGTAGGAACCTTACATCCAAATACTGAATCCTAACCTGAAATTAGACCTATGATTTAACTTTTTCTACTTCACTGAATGTATAGTTCAAAGACTCTCAGGTATAGATTGAGATGGATTGGGTGTAAATGAAGATTTAAAGACATTTTTTAAGTGTTAGAATGTGGGTTGTGCAAAATGGGCCGCAGCTCAATATCAGAAAGATGTCCCTAATGTTATGTACATCACACTTAGCAGGAGACAAGATGTGTAGTTGAGATGTATACTGACATGATTCATCTAACACTTTTTTCACTTTCTAGCTGAAACTGGTGCTCATCAGGAAATCTGTCAGTTTTGGCAATAACGTTGATGATTACTGAATCTTGCTTCCATTTTAAAAAAAAAATCTTTTTTGCCAAACCACATAATGTCTGTTATTCATGGAACGTATGATGCAGGAATTGGAGGTGATGCCTCATGTGTGGAGTTAATCATCCACTTGGAGGAGAAAAGCAGGGGGGAAGAGAGTGACTAGTGAGGGTCCGTCGAGTTGTCCCAGCGCCTGCACTCCTCTGTTTGTCCAGTAGATGCCAGCAGTGAACCATTTAAAACGCTGCCACGTCTCTCCCCCTCTAATTCGAGGGTGCTCTGCATGTAACTGCTCTGGAGTTGGAGACGGTACAGATGGCTGGCCTAAACGCAACACTTATCCAGACATTTCACTGTTCGCAGAATGATATCAAAGTCAACTCAAAATGGAGGCTGTGCCATCAACTTGAAACAAATTCTAACACTTCCAACAAAATTGTATTGTGAGTAAAGTCGGCGCGGATTTGGTCAGCGTTCAGCACAGATGTCCCCCCCCCCCCCTCCGTGTGTGTGTTTGCGTTAAATAAAAACTAGTGCTCACATCCTCTTAAAAATTCAGCTGTGGATTTTCAGGGATAAATGCTCACAATTATAATGTTTTAATCCAGATTGGACTCAGACACATTTATTTATTTCAGAGCGTGAGAGTTTAAATCGTGCATCAAAAAAAAACCACAGTGCTGGAACAAAACAAATGCCCTAAATTATGAGAAATATGGGAGAATAACTGAAACAGCAACATCTAGTTGATTTAGTCTTTTAGGCGCTGAAGAAATGTCAAACTGATGATTAACATTTAGATAATTCTGTACATAAATGTAATACAATTCTAGTTGAAAATAAAAAACTTTTCCTCTCTAATTATTTTCCTGCTCTTTGTCCCCGCCTTGACACGGGTTGAAGTCACACACGCGCAGATCAAAGTTGTCAAATTTGCCACATGGGCCCGCAGACCTGCTGTCAATTTGATGTCGCATAATAATACGTGTGAATTAAAGAATACAAATTTATCCCTCCATGTTGTCTCCCTTGCATCCTAAAAATGTGTGTGAGGGGAGAAAATACATCTTTGTAAATGTGAAATTACATTCATTAAACTAGTTACCAAGGATACCTTCATTTTTTACCCTCCTACAGCCCAATTGCACCCTTTCTCTGTGTCTTTCTCTGCTCTACTTTTTACTCCCATCCATTAGTTTCTATTAGTTTCTCATTGCGCATACAATCTTTGGGATTAAATATCTGTGAAAACACTCGCAGTACCTGCCGCTCACTCAGGTCCAATTTGTCACAAAACATGTTTGCAGCTGGTTTCAGGAGCAAGGCTTGCTCTGAATATGTGTTTTTGTGTGTGAGGTCATCTGTGTGTGTGTGTGTGTGTGTGTGTGTGTATGACCACTGTTTGAGCTCCAACAATAGGTTATCTGTGCCTATTTCGGGAGGGCGGGGCCCCGGAGACCTGGCCTCCCCGCGCGATTGGCTGGCTCGCCACTGTGAGAAGTTTACTTTGGAGGGTGCTGCATGCTGGATTTTTTCGCTTCCAATTAAATGTGGAATGCGGCACTCTCGAAGGCCATTTGAAGTGTGTTGTGTTTGCGTGTGTGTGTGCGTGTGCGTGTGTTTGTTTGTCCCCGTACCCTCCTCTTTCATTTCCACACACAGAGGTCTTTCAGCGGAGACGAGACAACCTCCCGAGCAGGTAAGATGGGACCTGAAACCCCGCTCGGTTATTTTTCCCCGCCGTCCTCCATGTCCGTTTGATTCCATCTACGTTTGCCGTTGTGACCTTAAGAGGAAGCGAGGAGGCTACAAGCACAACAGCAAATTATTTCTTGCAATGTCAAAGTCTTCTCATCCGGAGAGGAATAACACTTTCTGTAAATGTGTGTGTGTGTTCCCTGTGAGTCATAAAAGACTTCTGGCTCCTTGTTTACTGTTTGTCAGAGGTGTCTTTTGTCTGGGTGTGATTAGTGCCAGCCTTTTCCTCTTCCATGCATGCTCAGGAGAAGATGCGGCCTGCTTTCAAAGAGCCCGTTTGGACACAAGACTATTGTCGTGGGCGGGTGAGCGAAAGAAAAAAAGATGTCACCGATTGCTCGAACGTTCAGTTTTTTCAAGAGAACTTGTGCACCGTGCAAACACGGAACCACACAAAAACGCAAATATTAGCACCCGGACTCAAATGTGAAAAGGGAGGTGGAAATAAAAGAGAATTTGAACTTAATGAACATGCATTAGTGGCATAGAAGTGCTTTCATCAGACTCCTTTTCAAACGTGTTTTCACATCCCCTCAGATGCAACATCACAGCACCAGTGAATCTGACAGAGAGGAGAGAAAGTCTTTATTTAGACTCAAATGGGTCTCATCTGAAATAATGAATATGTCCTTGAGAAAAACAAAGAGCCCCACAAAACAGGCTACTCTTCTACAGAGGCAACGGAGATGGCAGATAATTGTTTTCAAGTCTGGCACTGCTCTGTAAATGAGTTTGTTCTGTTCTGCGGGCGGCTAACTGTGTCTTTCCCTTCCTTTCATTTCTCTCTCCTTTACACACACACACACACACACACACACACACACACACACACACACACTTTTTGATTTTCTTCTCTTTGCCTTTGTTTTCTTGTTATCTGGCCTCCATATTTACCCTCTCCTTGGCTCTCTCAATGCCCTCTCTTTCACTTTGTCTCTTCTCAATCTTTCTTTTCTCCCTCTCTTCTCTCTCAGTTCCACATTCTTTGGAGTGGCGGGCTTTTTACATCTTTGCTTTACTTGTGTTCCCTTTCTTTGTTTTGTTTGCTCACTGAGCGCTACAACAGAGGAATTCTCTATTTTGCTGTGCGTTGTTCACAGCAAATAGTTTACCTTGACTTCAGCAGCCTCATCCTGCTGTATTCTCCTCTCTTATTAGTGCTCCACAACAATTGAACATTCCCACAAAACACTGATGAGTTCAGCTCTGAGCCATTGTGGACGTTCAAGTTTCCTCCTGACTGAAATAGCTGTGGAAGTTATTTGTCCCATGGGAATCATATGGTAAACAAGAGGGATGAACAAGATAAGATAAGATAAGATAAGCCTTTATTGCCCCACAGCGGGGAAATTTTCAGTGTTACAGCAGCCAACAAGAGTGTCCTATATAGAAATAAAAATACAATAAAATAAATAGAAAAATAGTCCTGTACACAGTACAGACAGAAATAAATAATAATAGTAACTGAGTGCAGTTGTAAGTATGAACAAATAGATAAGATAAAATATTGCACATATATAATGTACATGTACATGAAAATATTGCACAGCAACAGATGAGTAGATAACATCATGAATAAAAACAATATGCATGAAGATAATGCGCAGCAGCAGATGAAGTATAGTAGCAAACAGTGTGCATACTGACAGTTGTATGTAGATTACTGGGAGTTGTACTGATTGTAGAGTCTGACAGCAGCAGGCAGGAAGGACCTACGGTACCTTTCCTTCAGACACCGCGGGTGGAGCAGCCGGTTGCTGAAGGAGCTGCCCAGTGCTGATAGAGTGACCTGTAGGGGGTGGGACGTGTTCTCCAGTAGTGGTGATAGCTTGGCCACCATTCTCCTGCCTCCCACCACCTCCACTGAGTCCAGAGGGCATCCAAGGACAGAGCTGGCCTTCTTTACCAGTCTGTCCAGTCTCTTCCTGTCCCTGGGAGAGATGCCACTGGCACAGCAGGCCACCCCATACAAGATGGCTGATGCCACCACAGAGTCATAGAAAGTCCTCAGGAGCCCCCCCTGCACTCCAAAAGACCTTAGTCTCCTGAGCAGAAAGAGACGGCTCTGGCCCTTCTTAAACAGAACGTCCGTATTGTCTGACCAGTCCAGTTTGTTGTTCAAGTGAACACCCAGATACTTGTACGATCTCACAATCTCAATGTCCGTTCCCTGGATGTTCACTGGTGTAGGTGGAGGGAGTCCACCACCAGCTCTTTGGTTTTACCCGCGTTGATCTAGAGGCGGTTCTGCTGACACCAACCCACAAAGCCCTGGGTCAGTTCTCTGTACTCCCTATCATCCCCGTCGGTGATGGGGCAGACGATGGCAGAGTCGTCAGAGAACTTCTGCAGGTGACAGTTCGAAGTGTTATGGGTGAAGTCCGCTGTGTAAAAGGTGAACAGGAAAGGTGCCAGAACGGTTCCCTGTGGAGCCCCTGTGCTGCAGAGAAGTGTGTCAGACACACAGTCCTGTAACCTCACATACTGTGGTCGGTTTGTGAGGTAGTCCAGGATCCATGCTGCCAGGTGATGGTCCACTCCAGCGTGCTCCAACTTGTCCCCCAAAATCCTGGGCTGGATGGTGTTAAATGCACTGGAGAAATCAAAAAACATGATCCTCACAGTGTTTCCAGCCTTTTCCAGGTGAGAGAGGGATGTGTGAAGTAGGTAAATGACAGCGTCATCCACCCCAATGCCGGGTTGGTAGGCAAACTGCAGAGGGTCCATAAATGGGCTCACCAGCGGATGCAGGTGGACAAGGACCAGTCTCTCCAGGGTCTTCATCAGGTGAGAGGTCAATGCCACTGGCCTGTAGCCATTGAGGTCCTTGGGGTGTGGGGTCTTCGGCACAGGAACCAGACACAATGTTTTCCACAGTTGTGGCACCCTCCCCAGCTTCAGACTCAGGTTGAACAGGTGCTCAACAATCCCACACAGCTGGTCCGCACAGGACTTCAGAACTTCAGACAAGGACCTTAATATGGGCAATAATAAGTTTATATACAGTTACAAAATGGCTGAAGAATTGTGTATGATACAAAAAGTATTAGCTAGGTTCCAGACCTCTGGATCATCGTCCTAACACAATTCAAATAGTTTGTGTTGTGCCCACAGCTGAGAAATAGGCAGGATTAAGAATAAGGACGCCATTTTCTTATGTAGCTTGCTCGCTATTGCGTTCATGAAAAATAGTGACAGAAATGATGGAGACAAGTGCAGATGAAATTGACGCAGCGGTACAAGTAGTTCTAAGTCCATATGCAGAAATAACTCTTAAATCTACAAATTTCTTTGAACATTGTGAAAAACATTAAGTGAACTGCTTGTAGCAACCACTACTGCAGCTCCAAGTTCAGACTGAAGGGAAGGCTAATTTTAGATGTAGCGCGACCGCATACTTAGTGAAATATAAGTTGCAATAGGACACAGACGCAACTTAGCTTAAGAGGGCAGAAACTAAGACAAAGACGTTTCTGTGTGAGTAAACGAGCTAAATATTTGGGCAAACGTGACTGTATGACTTTGCGAACATACAGAACACAGGCACAGGAAGGATTGGTGTGTACATTGCTAGCTAGCTACAATCAACATCGGTCAAGTCAGTACATTGGCTGTTTGTGGTCAATGAATATGAACTGTACAAAGAGTCAAATTTAGCAGTGAAATTCATATGAATAAAGCAAAGCAGAAATTTGCTTCGCATTCAATCTCAATACACCTTTAAGGAGGCAAAAGCTTTGAAGGGTCCGGCTTCCTCACTGTAGCCTGAGCTAATGACCATGTATAGATATCACTGCCTGTGATATCTAAAGTCAAAAAATCTGAACTATCGCTTCAGTTTCAAGATAGGAGCACTACAGTGAAAGAACTGTACTTCCTTCCTTCCTTCTTTCCTTCCTTCCCTCCTTCCCTTCTTGTTCTCTAGGGTTTTCTATTCCCAGGGTTCCACTCTGGGGAGCCCGCAGTCCCTTGAGAACCCTACTAAGCCCTCTCTGGCTGGGTAATAATGGCTTTTCAACGTTGCCTATTTAGTCTGCAAGTTTCCATTAAATCTCACTGTGTCATTACAGTTCATATTCTTAATTATGCAGCAAATGTCCCCAAGGGAATATCATGGAGGCCACTACTCCACAATCTGTCCATATGGCACTTAATTAAAAGTTTTCTTAAGAATAAATTGCATTCAATTCAATTAAAACTGTAATGTCATACCAAAATAATGGGCAAAGCCTCCTACAACGTGCAGCTCAGAACACACACACAAAAATCTTTTCTCTCTGTGTTTTTTTTTCTGCAATGTTTGCAATGGGAAAAGTGCATATCTCCCTTCCAAAAAAGCCCCCTAGTAGAAAATATGCAAAAAGCAAATATCACCAAAGCCTCCTACATGCCACCGAGCCCCAGGCAACAACCGCGCTTGAACACTCGAGCTATTTCTAGATTCCACTCTTGGAATTCACACCATGACAAATGAACCATTGGAGTTTGGAATTCCTATTTATCTGCCGCGCACAGAGGCACTTGATTTGGGTGTGAAGAATAAAGGAATTATACGGACAAAAAACCAGACGACTTAAAGGATAAATGATAAAAAATAAATAAATAGATTGTGCGTGTGTTTTTCCTCTGGAGCCAGAGTTGTTTGTTCATCTGATTGAGGGCGTTTAGGTGGGCGTGTCCTTATCATCTGGATGCTCTGATCTCACCAAAGCCAAGACAATTTCAAATGAGCAGCATCTGATATTAAACATCCCCTGCCACAGATGCACTTCCACCAAGCCCTGCAGGATTATTTCCAAGAAAAGACATTTCCTTTTGAACAATAAATGATACATATATATATATATATTTTTTTTCTTTTACCCAGCTTGATGCCACAGTGAGATCAGATCTGCTATGAGCTCCGAAACACACCTCAAATTATCACGCTTTTGCTTCAAGCAGCAACTTCCTAACCTTCCCGCCTGCAGCTCCAAGTGCCATCTCGCAGACACCCGAGCATTGATTAGTAGATTGGGAAGCAGGGAAAAGAAAAGTCCATTTGGTAAAGTAGGCTGCTGTTCCCTGCGCCCCATCTGTTGGGTGCGAGATGCTGACTTCATCTGTTGACGACGCGGCGGTGGCTAGGGAACCAGGGATGAGTTGATTTCCCTCTTTCGCTGGTTGAGCAGTGAAGGGCCCTAAAGCGTAAACAAAGTGTTTTTCTTGTTCTAAACACAGAGTCTTGGCTCAGCTCTGGCTTGGACTTGGCTGCTACGTGGGTGTGTGTGTGTGTGTGTGTGTGTGTGTGTGTGGGTGACTCTGCTGCTCACTCAACCTCACTCTAAAGGCCTGTTTGGTGCCCTCAACACAAACACCCCCCAACCAGCAGCCCTACAGGTGATTAGCACGTGCAAACACACATCAAACTTCCACATCTACCCATCGACAACCACACCCACGTATCCCTCAACCCCCCTCGCACACACGCACACACACACACACACACACACACAGCCACCATCATGGGTAATCATACCATTGAATGTCAACGCATTGTAAGCTACCTCTGAATGGAAACACGCTTAAAAAGATTGGAAGGTTGAGGGTCAGATCGTTTTGTTCCAGTCACTACATGCTGGCATTTTTCATTTGCTGCCTACACACAAATACTGTGACTCACAGGAAAGAACACTGGGTTTCAAATCAATCATACAATCACATCTATCCACAGTTTTGGCACATGAAAACATGCCTTTCTATCATCGCGACCATTCACTGATATTAGAAGGAAGAGAGCCCATTACAGCCGGCGCTGTGGTGGCAGATGATAGATTGTTGGAGTTATGTGGCCTCGACCTGCCTGTCTGCCCTCTGGAAATGGGAGGGGGGGTTTAAAGAGATACCTGGGCAAAGGATTTATTTCAAATGGCCGCAAGTATTTCAACTGCTAGAAGTATAATTGATTTAACTTGCTGACCAATGCGCCTCAAACGGGCAGATGAAAGGAAAACCAGAGGGAGCCTGAAAGAGTTTGCATGAGAGACAAAGAATGACAGAGAGAGAGAGAGAAAGAGCATAAATGAATTTGTACTCTTTCCTGCACAGCAGCCTCCATATACAATAACTCACAGTGTGGGCTTGAGTGAAAACATTTGCTGTCAACAGCCAGTTTCACTGTACTAAGCCAGTCTAACAGATGTGCACTCACCCAAAGACTTATGCAGCTGCTACTGCTGCTGCTCCTGTGTGTGTGTGTGTGTGTGTGTGTGTGTGTAAGCCTGCTTATATGTGTGTGTATGGCTATGTTTACCCACAGTTCAGCAGGGTTTATGGGCATGAGAATATGTGCGCTTTCATAACTTAAAAAAAAGCACCATAAATAAATACAAAACCCCAAATCTGTTCTAGTTAGATTTGATGTTGATTGCGTTACCATATGAACACATTCTTGGCTATTGTCCTGGTCCCCTGGGCGGCCTCGGGCTCAGTTTTGGACCATGCTGGGCTGGCCTCCGGATCCTCTCTGCCCTGGGAGAGGCATTCAAGGGACCGGGGGCATCCTGCGGCCCAGTTTAGCCTCTCATTCTGGTTCAGGGCACCTGGGTGTCTGCCCTAACCTCTCCCTGGAGGCCAGGACAGAGTCGGGCTCAACCGCCAACTGTTTGTTTCACCAGCATCATAAAAGGTAAACAAGCTTACAACGACGCTTTTAGCTCTTTTCCCAGTAAGTAAGAATTAGATTTAGATGATGAGATATTTAATTTGATAGATGTCAATGTTACTCTCTTCCAAGTAAGCCTCATTTTTTAAATTTTGCCAGTGACGTTTTAAAAAGAAACTATTCATTTGTAAACTAACTAAGCTAAGTGACATGCAACAGTATGTAATTGCTGTATTTTGGTTTTAATCTAATTACAACTGTTTAAAACTGAATTTTACCCCAAGGAATTAATAAAATAATTCTTCTTCTTCTTCTTACCAGTTGATTAATTGACTACACAATCAATAGAATATTAACTGGCAACTATTTTGAAAACTGATTCATAAATTTAGTGATTTCTTTTAAGCAAAAAGGCCAAACAATCTCTGAATTCTGCTTTTCAAATGTGAGAATTTGCCGCTCATATATGATAATAAACTGAATATCTTTTGTTTTTATGACTGTGGGCCAGTTAAAACAAGACATTTGGGAAATGATTTGTCACTATTTTCTGACATTGTATAGAACAGTGATTCATCAATTAATCAAGAAAATAATCAGCAGATTAGGAGATACTGAAAAATATCCCAAATCTAATTGTCTTTTCCTCTCATATCTCCACTGTGCAGAACATTTTCAAAACATGAATGATACAAACCGTATCTCAAAAAAAAAATCAGCTATAATAAAAGAAAAGGTTTAATTAAAAGTCTACACCCAGTTTCTAAGTGTTCACCTTGTTGGCAAACTTATCTTCTAAATAATGAGAACACAGACACCAAAATCACCCATCTGTTGCTGTTAGATCATTCACTCTGCTGCTATTGATCATAACATTACCTTGAAAGTGTGGGAAAAGCACAGCAGCTCTTAAGCTAAACCGCAAGCTATCTTAAATTCACAGCCAAGTCTGGGAGGTTTGAGAAGTTGTTTGTTTAAACTCATACAAAATGTCATAGAAAATATGACTGTTTCAAGGAATACTTTTTCCTGTTTTCGAAGGAGAGTTTCGAGTGCTGCATTCGGGCTAAATTACCTGCCAGTGAATGAATACATGAGTCCTTACTTGAAATGTAACCAAAAAGCAACTTGATTGGTCAGATGAGGGAACCTGCACTTCAAATAATTAAGCATTTAATGGGATTTTAAAAACAATCAAGCAAATCTATGTAAAAAAAAGCACACAAAAACACTTATGAAAAAAAACTATTATTGAAGTTTGTAATGCTCCTACTGTATGAGTCATGTCCATAGGCGTCACATTATCACAAGGCAGCCGGTTCAGTAAATATACTCTCATCAACTCTGTAGAACTGTACAACTGTGGAAATATGGGAAGACACTGTTGCACTGAATGCACAGAAAAATAGCTACACACACACACACACACACACACACACACACACACACACACACACACACACACAAGCGCCCTTATGCATGTGTGCGTGCATATGCATGACTGACACACACACACACACACACACACACACACACACACACACACTCGCACACATACACACATACACACACACCACTCTTTCTTCTTGTCTCATTGGCAGGCTCATATCCCATCTGCTCTCCAGGGGGGCGGACAGAGAGATAGTTGTCATTGTGGAACATCTCTCCACACACACACACACACACACACACACACACACACACACAAACGCACCCCATGAACCCCCATACATACACTTTCAAGCATCTTGAGTCCAGCTACATTCTTCTCTGCTAATTGACTGTCATAACGGCTGGAGAGATTAACTTCAGCCCAATCCCTGCAAGATAAAGGATAAAGACATGGGGGCCAAACTGGGCTGGGATGAGGGTTTGGTGGCGGCGGTGGAACTGGGCGGAGGGGGCTAATACCACCACATCTCCTATTTGTTATTGATATTTACAGGCTGTCTTGTCCCTCCCCGCTCGCCACTGCCCCTCCTCTGCTCGTCACCCATAAGGATTAGCGTTAATGGCAGGCTTATGGAGTAAGCGAGCCCCTGTCAAACCCATGTCCCCTTTTTGCCATCTCCCAGATTAGCTGACGCTTTGTGATGGGCTCTCTCTGCAAGACACAAGCCTCCAAGGAAAAGGAGGGAACTTTGTCTAAACTTCTCATAAAGTGGGAAAAAAGGAGCTTGTGGCAATGCTTTTTTTTGTGTGTGTGTGTGTGATGAGATGATGGTGCATGCTGGGGGGGGTATTAGCTTATGGTTATAAAACATTTGAAAAGTTTTTTTCTTTAATTTTGATACAAAATGATTGACTGCAAAGGCTTAAAACAAATCATGGCACTTTAAAAAAAAAAAAGATGACACTGACTGGATCCTCTGGATTTAACAGACGCTGAATGATAAACTAAGATGGATAAAGAGTAGTAAATGAACCTCATGCACTCTACGTAACATGGTGGAACATTTCAAAATAAAGGTTAGGGTCAGTAACAGCTCCAGCCTCACTCTCACACTTCTTACATATATGACTGGCTGGAAAATATAAATATAAAACTATTTTCTACCTATTATGGTCACACAAAGGGTCCTGTGTGACAAGTAAAATAAGTACAGGAGATAAAATGATAAGCAGCTTCTTCACCACAGCAGCTGTGCCGTTACTGAACTGTATGTAATGAAGATGTTAGTTATGATCTCCTCAGGAACACAGTGGTTATTGAGAAGTTAAAGAGCAAAAGAATGTTTATATAAGTCGTGTAACAAATTTGATGTTTAGAGATGCTGTTGCTGACAGAACGTTGATGATTATTGTTTTATTTTATTATTTGGTCATATAGTGAAACATTGAATTGCTTTTCTTAGCTGCTATTTGAATTGATTTAATTGATAGGAAATAATATACAGACTGGTGATGGTGATGCAGGAAAAGGTTGCCATGTGTGCCACTTACCTTTGAGTAGGAAAACTGAGTTTATGATAACTTTAGAGAACATAATGAATGTCTGTTTTAATTAACTTTGTCTACTGTATATGAGATAACTTTAGCTGTAAGGTGAGAGTCTCTGCATAGTCTGGTTTAGTTTAGCTTAGTTTAAGTACATATATATGTGTTAAATAACAGTTGTTTTTTCTTCTTTTTTATAGAGAATTTGAATTTGTTTGTGTTTGCATTTAGCAATATATCATGTTATTATTAATATACATCAATATACATCATACAAAGAGAGAACAGGAAATGAAACCTGAGAATGTCAAAGAAAAAACTTACGTATAAGGAATTAAACATATTCTCTTAAACCAACATAAATGACGCCACACTGGGGTGATCTTTTTTCTTGTGTTAGTCGACACCGTGCAGATCCATATACAGTACCCGTGCACAAACCATGAAATGGGGCAGCGCTTAAACAGAAAAACATGATTCCTCCCAACATCAGCATTTTTAGGAGGAGTCATTCCTCTTCTCGCATTTTTGCATATTTAGGCACCAGCATATTTTATTCTGTTCTTTTTATGTCAGATTGTAATTTCTTAATTTAACAGTAGAATAGTAATGGTGAGTTTACACAGACAACACCATGTCATAACCTATGTCCTGCTTGTCCACTGGATATATAGTGTTAATTAATAAGCATTCTTTAAAGAGTGCAGTTGTTTGTAGAGAACGAGAGGAAACATGGGAAGACACACTTCCTCAACCATATTTGAAGCCTGTACTTTCCTTCTAAAGTCTAAAAGTTTCTCCTTCTTCTTTTTGTTTATTCCTTTCTCTCCTTCCCTTCATCCCACTCTTTCAACTCACACCTTTTCACTTTTTTCATTACATTTCCCTCCATTACACTAGCCTCCTCGGCTGCTTTCAACCTCCCTCCCACTCCTCCTTTCTTCGTGTGCCTCTCTTTTCCTCCATCTCTCTCCATCCCCGGCCTCTCCTTCCTCCCTCTGCTCCGCCTCTCCTCCCCTCCGTCCTGGCTGTGCGGATGACAGCCGTGCTCTCATGGCATCTGTCTGCTGCTCCCCAGCTTGTCTGTGTGTGATCAGCTCCTCTCCAGCTCTCCTCCACACTTTATCTCCTCGTCTTAGTGCTCCCTTTTTTCACAGACCGCCGCTCAGCTGCCTCGCTGCCAACTCACTGTCGCTGTTAACTCACATACCATCTTATGTATTGCCAAAGCAGATTGTGTTTGGAGGGCAAGCAATTAAGGGGGAGGCAAGCGCAAAACTGTAATGTAATTTTGGCTGCGATATTTACGGGGGAGAAAAGAGGAGGGGGGTTGGGGGGGGACAAAAAAGCACAGAGGAGGGCTTAAGCGGGTCGGACATTGCAGAGTCAACACCGTTGAGAATAATGATTTTGAGCTGAGATTTAGTGGGACGGAATCTGGCACTTCCCTAATTACGAGAGGCCAAATGTCAAGCCTGCTCGCTGTCAGCTTGGTGGCGGGCGGTGCTGCTTTCTCTCCGTCTCTCGCTCTCAGTACCTCCTTCTTTCTCTCTCTCTCCTTCTCCCTTTTTCTGCAAGTTTCTGCATGTTTTATGAATCTCATTAAAAGTCATTAAAAGTGTGGTGAGATTTTCACAGCCTCCGCTCCGTGGCCCTGTAGTCCTCTTGCTATCCGTCACAAATGTGAGAGAAAGAAAAACAGAGAGAGAGAGGAGATGGGGGGAATAAAACATAAAAACGGAGGCAGATTTGAGTTAGAGAGAGAGGCATTTAAGGTAAAGAAGAAAAGAAAAAGGGAGAAAGACTTGGGTGCAGGGTATCTAAGTGGATTAGATGGTAAGAATTGCTGAGCTACCTCTCTGAAAGGTCTAATTTTTACAGGCCTGTAGCATTATTGCCACTTTTCAAGAAGCGAGCTCTCTAATAAAATAACACAATGTGAGAATGCGAACAAACACCTTGTAGGAGGGGTGTTTTCAGAAAATTTGGCCTATTTGGCGATCAACATCTTTCAGCGCGCCGTTCTTTTCAATGAAAACTATTCTGCATTTACGGCTCCCATTTTGCGATGCCGGATACAACAAGGGGTCAAAGTCAAGGTCCCTCTGCGATGCTGAGTGGGAGAGACTTTAGATCCTGCTTACAAGCCATTAAAAAGACCTGCTGTTTTTCCTCTTTTTGTGCCGGGTCGGGTCAGGATGAGAGGTCTGACCCTTGCACATACGGTACATTCTTTAAGGCCTCTCTGCGAGGATGTTCGGCTGTGAAAAGAATGAGCTTCCATCCCATTCAGGAGAGACACATGGATTGAGGGGTGGGAGGTGAGAACCGGCAATGTAAAGAGATGGTAAGAGATGAAAGAGTGCATGTGTGTGTGTGAATGAGAGAGAAAGGGAAGGGGAGATGGCACTAAAAGCAGTTGGTCTGACATATAGCCTTCCAGCCGCTACATTGCCGGTCATGCTCCCAATTACACCAGTTCAATAGAAGGGCTGAAATCACATTGGCCCCTTGTGTTTGCGCTCTCCTGCTACAGTATCTCCTTCAGAAGCAAAAACACACTTCCACAGCTACACACATGTAGCAAAAAGCCTCCTACCTCCACACAAATACACACACAAAGGCACACATTGTTGCTGAGTGTGTAGCTAATTGAAGGTGTGCATGTGTAGCGCATGTGAAAGGTTGTAAAAGTAGTTGTGTAACAGCAAGGTGACTTGGCTCGCTGCACCAGCATACTGAGACTCTGCAGATGGCCCGGTGCTGCCGAGGTGGTGGCGGCCGGTGTGTGTGTGTGTGCGAGGGAGATAGAGCGTTGTGGAGCCTCGGGCATCGGCGGGGGCCCCCCTGTGACTTGGCGGAGGGACGCGAGCGAGGAAGAGGCCTGCGTGGGCGGGAACCGGCAGAGGTATGAAATGATTTGGAGAGGTGGCGGGGGGTCGTCAGAGGGGCAGGTGGGGGTTGAGGAGGTGGTGGTGGAGGGGTGATGGGGATCATTTGGGGGTCTGGGAGCTATGAGAAAGGTAAGGGAGTAGTGTAATGGGGTGAGAAGCAAAAGTAGAGCCACTTTTTTGGCAAAAAAATATAAAACGTACAGGTATTAATGTAGGTGACAACATTAGTACAGGTAGAACTTAAGTAAAGCCAAACCTGTACAGATATAATGTAACTTAGTGGCTTTCCAGTCTGGGTACACACTCTTTCTTTTCAATTTGTTAGTGAAGATTTTAAGAAAGAATTTAAAGAGAAGTAGAAGTCTCATGTCAAACAGTTTGTGTGTTTTTGTTGAATTTCGAATCAGCAGCCGGTATGATGTGATACGTGAATAATAAGCGAAATTGGAACTTCCAAGTTCTGTTACAGAACAAAACTACATTACTAATTTTAATAATTCAAATGACTAAATAATCAGCTTTTTAACATAGCCTCACTCAACAGTATGATGTGTAGTTAATGCCATTTGTCTTGCTTTGTTTTTTTAACGATGTTGTCTATTTAATATTTCTATGTTTAGCAGCCTTTATGAACACCATTGCCCGCAAGTTCAAGGCCGTTGTCACATTCTTGATAAGACACCAGGAAGTGGCACCATGAAATTCATCCTCGCGTCTTCACAAAACATGTGGTTCCAGGAGCTTTGTGACATGGTGACTACTGGCAGGGCTACTGTAGCTGGCGAGCTAGCTGCTAACTTGCTAGCCAGCCGGGGACATGCTAGCGCTAGTCAACTCTCCAAACCTCTTTCTGTGTTCTCTGTATTGGTGCGTTTACTCCCCCTTGTGCATCATTTAATTCCACAAAGAGTTACTTGCTAATGTAATGTAATAATAAGTTCACAGTTTTTTTCATGAGACTTATTTCTACCATTGATCGCAGAGGAAGGTTAAATTAAAGTGGATAGTGCAACACAGCTAATAGGCTAATTCTCCAAAATGTCAGCACTCTCAAGAGGGCTTGCTATTGGTCAGTGGCACAACGTTGAACTCAACACCAAAAAAATGTGCACAGATTTATTTATTTTGCTGGTGTGACTAGGCCTTCAGGAGAGAAACAGTGATGATGACAGTTTTTTGAAAGCTTTCAGTCTATTCACTGTTAACCTTTTGGTAAAATCACAATGACACACCTGGTACCATGAACAGATATCAGACTATAGCATGAATCAATGACAAAATAGAGGCACAAATAATAATAATAATAATTTTATTTATATAGCACTTTTCAAGCATAAGCTCAAAGTGCTTTTCAGGTGAAAGGATTTACAGAACAATAATTTTAAAAAAATCATATAAGAGATGATCTCATATAAGGCAGATAAAGATCTCATATAAAGTAGATAGAATGCCAAAAAAGAACAAACTCTTTAATTTAAACAGATAAAAGTGCAAATGGCAGCTGATGAAAAAAGAAAATTAGAAAAATTAAGAGGTAAAGGTTGGAGGGGGCGTAAGGTTTAAAAGAGAGGAACAGAGCTAACAGCCTGTGCATCGGAGGCACTGTAGGCAGGAATGGACTCACCGGAGTCTCAGAGGTGTGAATGTTTGATTTTTTTCCCTCCAACACTGATTCATTTGGTCTTTCTGGGCTAACTGAATGCACGCCTCTGAGGTGAGAGTGGTGGATAATAGGCAAAATAATAAGGCAACAATAATAGGGCCCCAGTACCCTGCAGAAAGTGAAAAGACACTCATTAAAAGTAAAAATCTTTGTCTCACAAGCAATAGAAAATATATCCTTGCTGGAGCCTAATAGGTCCGTTAATTCAGGGTAAAGCCTGCTTACCTAAATAGAAGTACAGCTGGATTTTCCACGGTCATTATTGTTGAGTGCCAGGTGAACCACTTTCTGGTTCCAACCCACCTGTTGTCTCACATGTCACACACTTAGGTTTAGGAGAAAGTTGAGAGCAGTTGAAAGCAGGGAGGAGGAAAGTGAAGGACACAGACGTCATGGTAACAATGAATTAAATGTTTTAGCATTTATCTTCCTGCTCCAATGTTTAAACAAATAAATACTTACAAATATACAACCCAAGAACAGACTAAAACAATGATTTAGGAATTTATAATGAGGATGAGGAGAAAGAGAGCCAAATGTTCAATTTTTTAATTGTATTAATGTTTGTATTCTCTGAGTGATTCCCACCGACGCAGAATTGTGATGAATATTGATCTAGAGTGACGGATGGATTTTGACATGACTGTTCAGACTGAGGTCGCATTGCAAAAAATCAGACCTGTATCTGATTTATGACCATATATGAAAGTGGCCGGAATCAGAATTGTAAAGATCAGATTCCATGTGATTTGTGCTGTTCACACACACACACACACACACACACACACACACACACACACACACACAAAAAAACTTTTGCCTGCAGTCTGAACGTAGGCTACCCTACCTTATTGACGGAGGTTGTTCGGGTGTATGCAGCCTGAAAGGAATACCTGCAGACACTACTCAGGGCTGAAAAAGTAGCTTACTCCCAACTGCATTTTTGGGTAAAGAAAAAGAAAATCTCTATTTTTATTTACAGTTAATATTACTATGCTAAAACTGAACAACAGTTAAAGTAATAATAAATAAAGGGAATTCCAAATGAATTTAAGTAGGGTTAATGCCTTAACATAGCAGTAATATGTTTTTTTGTTTTACTACCAAAAATAGGGAAATAACATAACCACCATCATTATTTATTTATATTTATATTTATTTATATTTTATATTTTGTTATTTGCTAGTTTGATTTGATGCATGAATGGGCAGTTGTATGCTAACCACTTCGCCATATCAACTTAAAAGGTGACAATATGTCACTGTGGTATTCCCAACTTGTTTCCAATGCCCCCAAGTGGCCAAAAAAATCTGTTATTGCAGGTGTAAAGAGTTTTCAAATGGATTTAGTATATTTTCATCCTTTTAAGTTTGATTCTCTTTTTAGTACTACAAGATTAAAGTACAAGTCATTTTGTTTCATTGTGGACTGAACATAAATCTGAAAGGACAGCTTTTGACTAATGCGTGCATAATGTAGAACATCCATATTTACTGTTTTCCTTAGTAACCAACATGACAAACATGATGTATTTTGATGTGAATTTAGAGAGGTATTTGAAGAGCTTTTTTTAGGTGGGTTTCACTACAGGTCACAATACTTTGTGACATCTGACCAATTACATCCAAGTTGACCCAATATGGTGTTAATGTGGCATGTGAATGAGGAAGATGCCTGAGTGGAATATCTAAAAGACATTCCAGTAATATGTTTATGTTCTTCCCCAAAAGTGACTAGTAATCCCTGGTCCCTGATATAAAATATTAGTCATGTGGATATAATATTTCTAATAATGTAGAGACCGTTGGTTTAGCTGATTGGTATGGCGAAAGTGCAGCAGATTTTAACTCCCTCTTGCTGTGTTTTTCTTCAGATAATGGGCGAGCAATTTTTGATTTAGACCAATTCCAACTCCAGAAACATCTACAGTATTTCTCCAAACAACATGACCCAGAAAATAATTAAAAAATGTAGTTTAAAAAATTAAATATTGACAAACAAACCAAACAAAAAAAACAAGACACAGACGTATCATCTAATTATTCTGGCAGAGATTAGGGTCCTCTGTTCTGGTTGTCTGAGGAGATGCCTGCCACATTACCCATCCACACCACTGTATACATACACACTACACACACACACACACACACACACACACATCCCTCAACCCCCCAACCTCCTGAGTGATGGCAAGAGGGAGTGATGTGAGGAGAGGTGCAGAGGCGAGAAGTGGGAACGTGCAGGGGAACCCCTACTGGGCACGAAGACACATGCCCACACACACACACACACACACACACACACACACACACAAACGTCAAGACAGAGCCCTGCAGTCCCACCTTTGACACTAAGCTTCCAGAAGCAAGGAAACTCTGGCTCATCCCTGCTAACACAGACTGGCAGGTGAAGCTAAGCGCCCTCTCTTTTCTCCTCCAGTCCTCTCCCTTTTCTGTCTGTCTTCTTCTCTTTCTCCATCTCTGTGTGTTTCTTTCTTTCGCTCACTTTTTCTCCTATTTCTGTTTCCTATATCCATCTGTTTCTTTCTCTTACTCCCCCCCTTCCTTTCCCTTTCTCTCTCTCCTCTCCTCTCTTCCCCTCGGAGGCTGCAGGCTGGGGTTGAACTCATCTGTCAGGATCAGAAAGGGGCTGGAGTGACGGGAGACTCCTGTTTCAGCAAGATAAACAGCCAGCACAGATCAAAATACTCTCCCTTAAACACACACACACAGGCATACATGCACACCTACATGCGTGCACAAAGGCGCACACGGAGCGAGTGATCCATCTCACACAACAGCGGCGTCAGATTGAGGGTGTTAGCTCCTTGTCAGCTTAGAAAAGGTGCAGCATCCAAATTCAGGAAGCACCTGGTTATTTACAAAGTTAATCATGGAAAATTCTGCTAAACTTGGCCAGAGAACTCATGATTGACGGCGACCGAGCAAAGATGCCGATATAGATCTTTAGAAGAGACGAACATATTTTTTGGACGAGGCATAGAGACATCTGTATTCGCTTTGACTGATATGACTGAGAGCGGCTAAATATCTAAAAAAACTTCCTTCTCTCTCTCTTTTTATTTTTTTAAAATGTTTTATTGCAGACGAGAGCTACTTCAACACTTGCCAAGATGACAACGGTTGCCCAAATGTTCTATTTGATGTTTCGAGCCTCAAGAGCAAGTGGGAGAGAAAGAGTGATACAGAGAGGAGAGAGGGGAGAGAAACCGAGGGTAAAACAGAGAAAAATAAACGGCAATAAGAGAGAGGGAGAAAGGGGAGACTGAAAGCAAATGAGAATGAGAGGAGTGGAAAAGAACATTAGCTCAAGAGATGCCAAGTTCACTATCTGCCAGCCTGAGGTGTGTGCAGTCCCGGGTGTCGTAGTGGCAGTGTGGGGGGGGGTGGTGAGGCAGTGGGTGTCAGGTATGTCTGTCTTTCTCTCCCAGCACTCCAACATGCGCTTTTTTGCTGCAGCTGCTGCTCGCCCGGATAACAAATCATTCCCTACAGCGCCTTCTGGTAACCTCGTCATTCCCGCTAATAACATTTGGAGATGCTAAGCTTGTAAATTAGCGAATCTGGACCGAGGAGATATTATTTATGCTTGTCTCCCATCCTGAAAGACTTGTCTTGATGGGTAAATTGTGTTTAATTCTTGGAGGAAGCCGTTTTTTTCTGCGCCCCAGCGTGAGATGAGATTAATCCCTTGACAACCTTTGCAGGCGCACTTAAAAATTGCTCCCAAATGTCACTGCCGCTGCCGCTGCCACCGCCGAGATTTGTGGAGGGTGGAAGCAGGGAAGAAACGAGCACCGTGCAGAAATGGGGACACATCCGATGCACATGATCCTCCCCTACACACACACACACATATTCTTTAAATGTATTTTCTTTCCCTTCTTAGCATTCACAGAAAAAAAAATGCACAAACTCGAGGCACAAGCCATCGCCCGCCCACATACACAGACACACACCTTGCACCCTCCTATAGATTATGTTCTTGTTATACTGACACACACATACCGTCGCAAATAAAACTGTATCACTTCGAACTGTTTGAGCAGCGACAGCAGACACACGCGTTCACACACAGGAGCAGTTGTCCTAACACACACACAACACTTACAGCTTGTTCCCCAGATTGCCTTTTACTAATTTGTTCCCTCCGAGTGAGAGTTTGATTTAATGTTTCTTTATGGCTCTTGGTGAAAAGACAGTTTTTGGATTTATTTAGCAAGAAGTCAGACATGGCTGGAGAGGCCCTATAGCTCGGAGCTGCTTTTTTATTTGCACATAAATTCACACGGACGAATTTAAACACAGACAAAACACCTCCAGTCGTCCTCATGGAGCTCCGAGGGGCGTTCAGAGGCTCCTTATCCCAGCTTGGCCTCACCCCTGGTGGGCTTTGGTGGACAGGTTTGGCCTGGGTGATGAGCCCTGGTCCTGGTTCAAACTCCCCTGCAGCTTCTAGATCAACTTCCCAGAGAGAGAGAGTGTATGGGCAGCGGGGGCATCTCTTTCTTAATGACCCAAAGAGTGGCGGACATACCAACTGTCAACACACATCCGCCTCCTCCTCTTCCTCCAGCCCTCCCTCCCTGTGTTTGTTTCTCCCCGTGCGGTCTCGTCGTCATGCTTTCGCTCTTTCCTGGTTGCTGAGTTTTTTTTTCTCTCCCCCCTCAATTCACAGCTGGGATCGGAGGGGGGTGGGGTGGGGAGAGAAACGCACATAATTAGATTGTAAATGCTTCATGATATTTGAGGACTTCAAAGGGCACAACTGAAACGATGAGCGAGTTTTGTTTGAGTGTGCGTGTGTTTACGCCTCTCTGTTGACAAGTGCTTCTGCATACACGCCTGTTGTCCTCCGCGTGCCTGCCTGTTATGTGTATCTGTATGCTTGCGTGTGTGTTATGCATTATCATTATCAAACAGGGGGCAACTGACCCCTCTTTCTAGCGGCTTTGCGGCAGTAAAAAAAAAACAAGTTGATTTCACACCAGCGTGCGAAGAGTTCAGCAGGAACCGCAGCGTGACTGAAAACAATGAGCTTTAATGTGTTAAAAATGAGTCGCAAAGTGCTGTTACCCAAAGTTCCACTGGCATCTGACCCCCGCACTCAAACATAAAATGACATGCGTGACTGTTTTCATGAAACAAGTCATTTCTGGTAATTACAGTTATTTGCGGCAGCCGTCCCTACACACCAATTACACCCGTCTGGGGCATTTCTGTGAGTGAGCGTATCTGAGAGGGGGAGAAAAAAAACCAGCAAACAATTGTCGCATGAAAACACTAAAACAAAATTTGACGAGACAATGATATTTTTCATCTGTCAGCTTCTCCTCTTCAACTTCAAAAGCAGGAAGTTGACCTCTGACCTCTGGGCTGGAGAGGATTAGTCCACTTCCTGTCCGCTGGTCCACGTCCAGCTCAATTTCTGCAAGGCCTCTGAGCAGGCGTGTTCATTGTGGCCGCGTTTATTTTTGGAAGAACTTAGATGAAATATGTTACATGACAAAAAGGGGGCTTTAAAGTTGTTTTTGCGGGAGCCGAGGAGATGTCATTTAAACAGAACATAATCCATAAGCTGAATAACAAGCAGAGATGTTCGCTCTGTCCCTGCTCCTCTCTCCCTCTCTCTGTGTGTGACACAGCTACATAATGTCTGTCTGTCGCTGTCTGAATGTAGGCTGTAGATCTGGCAACGCACTTTACGAGCACACACACATACACACACACACACGCAGAAAGAGCTGTCCTCTTGCACAGTAATGTTTATTTATTGGAACATTTTAGAGCCGGCATACTTGTGTCTGTAAATTGACAGCTTGGCTCAATACTGAAGGGAAAAGCTCGCTGGACTGCTGCTTCATTTCAAGACTGATTGATTGGCAAGGACAGAGAAATAAAAATATCCTAGTGATTCGGACTGTTACTGTACATGAGTGACATTTCACTCAAGTAGAATAGGATATTTATTACAACAAAGTGAATTTCAAATAATCCTTCAAAACTGAAGTTATAAATCTGACTAAGTCATTGGTAAAGGGTTTCTCACTTTCTAATAATTCATGTATTTGTAATTGTGTTAGTTAGTGTAATGTTTAAATGGAGTATGGTGTGGATGCTCTGCAGCTCTTTCCTAAGGTAAGTGGTCAAATGGTCCCTTGGAGAAGTCTTTCTCTTTAATTAGAAAGCTGCCTAAAAATAAAAACTGAAGGGGGGTGTACACCAACCAAAGGGACTATTCACAACCTGACAACTCAAAAGTTATTAAAGGTTTATTATGGATTTATTAAGTATGCATTATTAGAAACGTATCAGGTTAGCACTCAAAGTTCTAACATTACAATTAAAGAACTATTTAAGAATACAATGCACCCCGACTTTATCCTCTTTCAAATCTAAATGGAAAACTCTGCTGTTGTATTTCTAGTCATTTATTTGATTTTATACCCATTTTAATTTATTTTATTTTCCTTATTTTGTGTGCTTTGATGCATTTTTTTGCCTTATGTAAAGCATATTGAATTGCCTCTGTGTTTGGAAGGTGCTGTAGAAATATAGTTGCTCTGGAGGAGGATGTGCACCAATCAAAAGGATTTTGAATCCAACAGTTATTCTTGTTAATGACTAACTAATTAATACATTTTAAAGTAACCATAAATTATCTATTAGTTACCACCTTTTATAAAGTATGACTTATTATCAATTGATGCCGATAATGGATTTAACATTTAAAGCTGTAAGATTAAAACATAGCCATTTTGGTTTGCATGTGTAGCCTGGTTTTTGCTCACATGGATGTTTGCCAGACGAAGACCCTGGAGGTCAAAACGCTGCATCAATAAAAACCTTTGGGAGCTTTTGCAAACTTCAGTGTGAGGACAACCTGTGCTTTTCCAACATAAATGGTGAAACCATTAGAATGTACACCCCAACTCACAGCCATTTAAAGATCACTGATTGAGTCCTAAAGTATCTAAGTAAGTTAGCATTTTGGTATTCACCCTAAGGAAAACAATACACACTTTTTTGTATTTTGTGGGCATCCGCTATTTTCCATGATTTGCTCAATGAATGAAATTATGTTGCAGTTTAAAACATTCCCAGCTGGAATTCCTGAGTTTCACGTAGAAATGTAGTTTATTGACATCACAGCATGTAGTTTCTGGGTAATTAATCCCTGAAATTGTCAAAAAATAAAAAAATCCCCTGCTTCCAGTTGGAGCCACCAAAGTGTAGCTTTAAAGTATATGCAGCAGTATATACGTTTTGCAGACATTGCTGGAGAACATTGGAGATGCATTAAGTGCATTTACAGATTACCCAGGACGTTCTGTACATTATACCTATTCTGTGCAACATATACTGTTCGCAGCATTAAGTTTGTGATAATCTACGTGTCTTCACTCTGACTCTGACTCTGACTTGTAAATCTGACTTCAATCTCATTTTTTAACAACTCTGAGGTGTCTTAAACACAGCACTCTTTCTCAGAATGAACCCCTCACTCGCTGTTGTTTAGGAGAGCAGTTTTGAAATGCTTCGTCACTTCCTGTATACGGTGAGAATTTCCTACCAAGGAACTGAATTTGGCAAACAAGATGAGTGGGGGAAGCCCAAAAATCTTTCTAATGCAACTTTGAACATCAGTACAAACCTTGCCAGAGTAAAAAGCTCAGCTGCCTCAGTCTGGGACATCATTGGTGTCGGTGAAGTTATCCCACAGACCTCCAGCCCTTGGCTCTGTGTACTGGCCGTCCTCTGCTGAAGTCGAGCTCTCTAAACAGTGTTTATGGAGCTGTGTTTTGTGGTCAGTGTGGTCTCTCACTTGTCCCTGAGGCCTTGTAAAGAGCCTCACCACAGGGCTGCTCAGCCACACTGTGCTCCGACCACAATACCAGAACTCAACACATCTGTCGAGCAGCAGCATGTCGGAAATTCAAATTTATGTCCGGGAACCCAACGGGGCATCAGGAAGACTGGATGCCTTGCTTTGGCTTTGCTGCGTTCTCTGGCTCAAAACAGTTGTCTAAGTTTTGTGGCACAATTTATCATCGTAAAAAAGCTTTTTGTTACAAGCCTCTTGAAGGCAAATGTGACTTGGATTCAGACAGATTTGGGTCAGATTGGGTCAGACTCAAATTTTCTTATGCCTTTGTTCAAATTCTGTAACTCAATAATGAAAAGGCATTATTAATCTTTCAAACAACTTACATTAAAAAAAGAACCATCATTTGCTTTTTATTGTACTATCTATTATTTTGTAATCATTTTTCTCTTATAAAATGGCTGGAACGAAACTCTTACCAAAGCGATGATGTGAAAATAAATTCCAGCAATTGTGCATAATTGTTGGAATTTCCCTTTTGATTAATGCAACCAAAAGCTTTTCATTATCCAAAAAGCATTTCAGTTACATAAAGCATTCATTTGAATTCATTTAAAGCATTTCAGAACAGTGTTTCGTATTGTGAATGAGATTGGATTGGAATTTCAATGAACATCAACGCTCGGACCATTTTATTTCCCTGAATCTTTCTCTTTCTCTCACACATACTCTCTCTCTCTCTCTCTCTCTCTCTCTCTCTCTCACTCACTCACTCACACACACACACACACACACACACACACTGCCGGCCCCGTGTCCCGGCGATGATGGCTAACACATGCCGTTTAAACAATCGCCCCAATCCCCCCTTATCTTCAGGAGTTATGGGCCTAAATCTACTCATAATACGCAGCTCACTGAGGGTGTAATCCCTGGGAACATCAGAATAAATCCAGGCTATATCCGCTACATGCAGACTAGCGGACAGAGCCAGGGCCATTATGGTGGGACTGAGGAAGAGGAGGAGGTGGGTTAGTGAAGGGCGCTAATGGGTCATCTATGAATTGATATTAACACTGAGCCATTAGGACACCTCCATCCAGGAAATCCCTCTTACACTTATGATACAACAGCTGTCCGAAGTTTAAACTTTAAACCGACAATCCCTTCTGCTGTCACGTCTCTTCCTGTCTCTCTCTTCCCTGTGTTTTTCTCCCTCCCTCTACCGTACTGTGGCTGGATTGTCCTGGATTTGTCCGATTCCACACAGGGCCCAGAGGCAGGGAGACAGAGCCAACTGGTCACATTTGGTCGCAATGAGAGGGGACACAAAAGCAGGGGGGTGGGCAAATACATGACGATAACCAAGAGGGCAGTGTGTCTTTCACGCAACCTTTTGCAACCTCTTCTCAAAAGAAAAAATAAACAGAAAAAAAAACAAAGCTGGCAAAATCGAGTTAATCTCAACTCTGATTCAAAGTCAACTGTCAGGACACATGGCTGTCTGCTGCATGGCTTGTGGCGTCTGTATTGCCGTCTGGAGAGCACGCATGCTGGGGAAATCCTTGTCATATTAAAAAAGTCCAAAGCAAAGAGAGGAGTAAGTGGGCTTTTTAATCTTGGAGCAAAATGAAGTGACGAGGCGATCGAATTAAAAATGCAAACTCGAGCGCTCTCTTTCTGCCCCCCTTCCTCGCTCTTTTTCTGTGTCTCTCTGCCTTTCTTTCCCAGGCCTGAATAAGCAGCCAACTCAGCCATCTTAGAGTCTGCGGGGGAAAATCGAGGCCCCTGGGCTCTTTGGCTCCTTGGCTGGACAACAGTTTCCTGGCCTGAAGGGGTCAGCGGTGGGCTGTCTGAGAAACTGGCAGGCATTGGGGTTCCAGAGGGGATGTTTTTCAGGAGAAGAGAAGGGGGGGTATCTTGTGGCTGGTTGGCACGGAGCGAACACTGACAGTTTCCAAATAGCGTTGTTCCTGCCAGGCCCCGCTGAGCACTTACACATTACGTTACACACAGGAACAGACCAGAGGCACTCGAGGCCTTGCGCTATAAAGCCCCTGACAGATTCATAAGAAAACGGTAGGGTGCCTTATTTATTTAGGGTGTTCGTACTGTAATGTTTCACAACTCTCAATACTCCAAACAATTACATGGTGCAACATGGGGTATGGAGAGTATAATTCCTGGTAGAAAACAGATTTCATGTATCTCTTGATAATTGCATAGAAGAATTTCCCAGAACTCATTTATATCTTTGTACACTAACTTTAGCAATCCTTAATATGCATCACACGGTATACATCATGTTACCTCCACTGTAGGTGTTTCTGCACCTCAGTAACATCTCTCATTTCAATGTTTTCTGGTTTCAATCTCTCCAACTTACATCTACATTTTGTTCAATGAGGAAAGCAGACTGTTGTTGCTGACCCCATGTCACCCAAAGTCCAGTGATTGGAAATCCTTACTCTTATGAACCTCAATTTGGATGCAGTTGGACTGAAAGAGACTGTCCTCCCCAAAAATACGACCGTATAGGTCGTCTGTGCAGCAGCTTATTACGACCCATATTTACGCTTGTATTTACGGTGACTTCTAGTGGCCGTAATTATGAAGGGAACAAAGTCAGGTGAGGTAGTATGAAGAGCCAGTTAGGGTAAGTCCAGTTAGGGAAGAGGTCGGGGTGGATGAATGGGTCAAACAACACAGGATTTTCACCCAGGAGACTGCTGTTCGTGTCCCGTGTGAAACCAAAAGTACGTACGTAAGTTAAAGTTATGTTAATAAGTTACGTAACTTAACTTACTAATTTAATTCTAATTTTGCAGCTATTATTATTTTAACCCAAACCATGATCTTTTCCTAAACCTAACCAAGTAGTTTTGGTGCCTAAACCTAACCAAACTGCGACCATTTTACAACGTTAACCACATGTTTATTGTTGTTACCATGATGACGAAGAACCGGTACGAATATATATGTCGCTTTGGGAGTCACTGACAAACGACCTTTTCTGTTGTTTATGTTGGAGGACTTGTTGGACCGAAAAGGGCATCAGGCTTGACAAATGCTCATTTTATTCTATGTAGGGTATCATAGTGGAAGACAAATGAAGCAGCATCTGTGACGCCAACAAAAAGACTACCGTATTTTCCAGACTATAAGGCGCACTTAAAAGCCTTTAATTTTCTCAAAAAACGACAGTGCGCCTTATAATCCGGAGCGCCTTATATATGGATTAATTCTGGTTGTGCTTACTGACCTCGAAGCGATTTTGTGTGGTACAAGGCGCTCTGTCAAAATGTTTTAGTATGACTTTGGTAAACTACAAAGCCGCAACGCTTACAGCATTACGGCTACTGTAGTCAGGAGCGTCGCAGAGTAATACATACTGTGCTTCACCATAATATTACAGTGTGTGTATAAGGACCCCAAAATGGCACCTGTCAAGAGACACGCTTATGACGCAGACTTCAAACTCAAGGCTATCAGTCACGCAGTAGAACATGGGAATAGAGCAGCTGCGAGAGAATTCAACATTAATGAATCAATGGTACGGAAGTGGAGGAAGCAAGAAGATGACCTGCGCCAGGTAAAGAAGACCACACAGAGTTACCGAGGGAACAAAGCGAGATGGCCACAGTTAGAGGACAAAATTGAACAGTGGGTTATTGAACAGAGAGCAGCAGGTAGAAGCGTCTCTACAGTCTCTATTCGACTGAAGGCAACAGCGTTAGCACGGGACATGAATATCAATGACTTTCGAGGCATTCCTTCTTGGTGCTTTCGTTTTATGAAAAGACGTAATCTCTCCATCCGCACACGAACTACCGTCTCGCAGCAACTGCCAAAAGATTACGAAGAAAAGCTGGCCACTTTCCGCGCATACTGCAAAAACAAGATCACTGAAAAGAAGATCTGGCCAGAGCACATCACCAACATGGACGAGGTTCCCCTCACCTTTGATATCCCCGTGAACCGCACCGTGGAGAAAACGTGTTACAACTGAACAAGGTTGGGAGTTATTGTGAATACGTTTAATAAAGTTTGACTGACTGACTTATCTGACTGTTTTGTTTCGCTTAATGCGCCTTATAGTCCGGTGCGCTTTATATATGAAAAAAGATCGAAAATAGACCATTCATTGACAGTGCGCCTTATAATCCAGTGCGCCCTATAGTGCGGAAAATACGGTATTTAGAATATTTAGCCTTCTTTCTAAAGTCTTGTGATGGTGACCCATAGAAGCAGGAGTTGTATTTCATTTCAGTAAACCTGTAGCCATTTGTCTATCACCCGTTGGTCAGGAGCATTATACCAAATGTATCACACCTGTGGGTGCGACTTCACTCTCTGCACACTATGCCCCCATTTAGCATGAGATCTCTTATAGTTAAGGAAAAAAACACGTTAATGCAGTTGTAAATACATGCAGAACGCATTGTGACCGGAATGCGATTGGATCTAAGCCAGGTGTAAATGCAATCTGTACAGCGTGACCACACTCTGAAGAAAAAATCCACCCAGCAAGTTGAAAGGTTCCTACTAAGTTAAGCAAGGCTGTCAAAAGCTACAAGTAGTAGCAGTAGTTATATGTCATCCTTTTGCAAAAAAGTGGTTTGAAAATAAATGACATTGCTTCCTTTGACCTGCCTGATTTGCATATTGGGATTCGATCACAATGCAGGCAGAATTGAGATGAGAAGAATGCTTATTAATACCAGGTGTGAATGAAAAGAGCGTGGGTCGGTTGTCATTATCCAGATACAGATCACATGTTCATACCAGGTGTAAACGGGGCCTAGATTTATGCTGTGCACCCACACACTCACACTCTTTCTACCGACTGAGAAGGAAAAAGGCAGAGCCTATGTTCGCTGCAGAGTGACGATGAATGCTTCCAGGTTCACTTTCATTCATAAAATCTTGTTTACGTACGGAAACATTTGCAGTTGGTTTGGTCAGGGGGAACAGTGAAGATGGTCCCTGGCACCTCCTTCCCTGATCACCCGTGTAAAAGTTGTAAAAGACGGCAAGATATGATTAGGCGTGGTCCAAAGTGTAATCTGCCATGTCTCTCGGCCAAGTCACGGCAAGAATTTAAGACTCTGTCATCACAGAATCACCGGACAAAAATATTGTGTTGTCTGATCATAAGTCTACTTACCGGGAGCTTGTTGCACTAAATGTGTTGCTTGGATGGAGTCATTTCTTCCTAGACAATGTTATGATGATGGTGTCTGGCCAGACATCCTCAATTTTTTTAAATGTGACTTTTACATACATGCCTGTACTTGTCGGTCTCTCTGCTTTAATCTGCTCTTATTCATTTCCCCAGTACTTACAGTATCCCACATTCATTTAGACTTTGGGTTTCTTATTTTCCTTTTTTTTTTTACTTTGCCTGTTTCCATTACCCTTTCCTCCATGCTGATATGCTTAATCTGTCTTCACCTCTGCCCTCTTAGTCATTTCTACTTTCTTATACATAATTCCTTTCACATTGCTTATTGCTTTATCCTTTTATTTACAACCTCCTTTTACCCCTTGCCTTTTAATGTCCCCCGTTCAGCCCTCTTTACGTATTTGTTTTACCTCTGTCCTGTTTCTTATTCCCTTTACCATATCCCCTTTTAATCCCCGTGTCTCCCTCATAAACCCCTCTTCCCCCTGTTATTCCCTTTACCCTTGTCCCTCCGCTTCTTCGTATTTCCATATCCCTGAGCTGATTCTCTTGTCCCCTTGCTTACAGCCTGTTGTATTCCCTGTCTCTCTTCTCATCCGTTTATCACTGGCCCTTGTTCTGTTAATCCCCGAGGGTTTTGTTTATTTGTGTTGGAGCTGCTTTTACAGCTTGCGACTGACCCCACCTATTTTCTCACCAGTCATTTGAACAGCAGGGCTGCTTTGCAGCTACTCTACCAATTAACATACCATTAGCATAATATTTGCATGTGTGCATTAGGGTGTTGATGGGGAGAGAAAATAACAGTTTTACAGGTTTTTTTTTCTTGTCTCAAAAAAAAAAATATTTCATGGAATGACGTAAAAGCGCCCACGGGCTTCTTTATCTCGCTTTGATACTGCTGCTCAGTCAACAACATCATGTTTTCAAGTTTGCTGTGAAAAGTTATGTGGCTCTTGTGTGATTGGCCCACCTACACGTTAACATCTGATGAATATCATTTCTGCTCTTATAATTTGTTATATCAGGATTATGTTTTGATCAAACTATTATATAAATGTCAATCCTTTTACCACTTAAGTGATACAAAAAATGTAGCCTAATAAATGAGAAAAACAATGAAAAATGTAAAACAGTGCTTGGATCATTTATCCAAATCACAAACACACAGGTTTGTAAATGTGTATTTTTTTATGTGTAGTGTAATGTTTCCTGCGACGCTATTATTAAACTACAGTAAGTAAAGTCAGATCATTGAGGTCAAAGGTGAAGGAAAGGGACAAGAGAGGAGAGTAAGAATGCGACCAAACAGACAGGAAGGCTTATGAATGAAAGAAGAAAGTGGGCACACATCATTGAGAAAGAGACAGAAAACAAACAATCACGGCCCGAACACGCAGATATATGAAAGGAAATAAACAAATTCATACATTTTGATGGACAGAGACAGGGAGAGAGGGGTGAAAGTAGGCCAGCTGCTGCCACTGCCGCCGCCGATGAATCCGGTGAGTGTTTCATAAGAGAGTGGCGGCTGAGCAGAGGGGCAACGTGTCAGGGGCGTCGAGCCAGTTTCCCAGTCTTGATTGGGGATCAGCCCGCGGGGCCTCGCTGTTCCGCTGCGTGCCACGCCTGTCCCTCACACACTGCTGCTCTCAGATCTGTCACATTAGGGCCGTCGCTCAAACACTGACGGCGCTTTGTGATCGTTTGTCCCGTGTCATGCTGATTACTTTGCTCATTGAAACCTGACTGAAGGAAGCGGAGGGAAGTTGTGGTGAGCAAGTCACACCCAACAATGAGGCTAATATCCGCTTGGTCATTGGCCACGTTTTCTTAAACCCACCCAGTCATGTCGAGGCTTGCCTCGTGTTGAGTCAACCCTTCTCCCCTCCAGAAACAACAGATGCATGATACAACTGATTGAACATAATTTGTCATGTTTGTATTTAAGACACAAGGACTGAGCAGTGCTGTCATGTGATAATGTGATATGTGCTACATGTGAACTGTCACACATTAATCCTACGTGGAAAACTACTCACACTTAAATCACGGAAAATAAAGTAACTGGGTGGCCATCTGCCAAAATGATAAAAAAAAATATATTTAATATACCATATGGTTGCATATCTCTATTTTATTTTGCATCTCAGCATTGTGTTACTTTATTTTTACGGTTTGAGTGCAGGCACTTTCTGATATGGGATTATTTTATGGACTCTTAATGCATCAGCCAGCTAATATTAATGACCAGGCACAGAGCCCCCTTCTCACTTTTTTTTATTTTTTTTTTAGCATCCTTGAGAATGAGGGACGACTGATGAAATATTTGAAAAATTTTGCAGCTTAAGTACTTTGCTGAAATCATTTTTCACGAGACTTTTATGATTGCCTTTTGCTGTTTTTAATGATGCTGCAGTTTGTGTATACATTAGTATGTTAGACAGGGGATTAGCTGGGCTGCCAGAGTCGAAGATGAAAGAATAAGAAACAGCGCTACCAGATAAACATGCATTTGTAATAATATGTGGTTTTTGGGCTTGAATTAATATCTAATTGTAAGATTTTTGCAATTCTGTTTGCGACTGGAATCAACTAGACAATAACGTATTTTCAAAATAGAGAACCTCGATTCTCAGGCTTTTATTTTTTTAAATAAAACCATATTTAAACTATGTTTTATTTGGATTTTTGCACATCACAACTTGAGTATTGATTAATGGCAGTTTACTGTATCATTTAGTGTATCATATGTATTATGTCTGCAGTACAAGCAGCTTCAGGATATTTTTAAATTCATCTACAAAGCATTCTCTTCATCAACAAAAAACTATGTATATATATATATAAAGAATTACATGTTGCAATATAGTCAAATTGAATTCTAATATCATGGCTCATATTTTTAGTTCCACTCTGCAACTCTACAATATTCTGTATGTGTGTGTGTGTGTTTAGACCTGCCTCCTGCATTGTGAGATGTGTGCACACGCAGTCTAAATGCAGTTATATATAATATCTAGCAGGCCTGTTGGCCCTGGCTGCTCTGCTGCACTCAGCTCTCTAACTGCTCTTGTCTCTGTATAATCCCCCCTCCTCATGAATACATTAACGCCGGAGCCTTAAACTCAGCTTAGCTGGCGGCTCAGCGTCACAGCACATCCTATTACCGACTTTAAATCATTAATGTGACATCGTTTTCACTCAATTTCCAAACACCCACGGTCGAAAACTGCATATTTCACTGAGCCGGAGAGAGAGAGGGCCGCGCTCAAAGTCACAGTTGGCTACAGACGCATGCGCGCAGGAGGTGAGCGTTTAGACCAACATGGAAGTGCAAGTTTTTTCTCTGAGCTACACGGGATTTGCACAAGCAGAAAAAGTTAGAATCATATTGAGAATATTCACAGGCATTCAAATGTAAATATTTGCCTACTGTAATAGTTTTCATTCTTTTGTCTCAACTATTGTGATGAAAATAGCCAGTGGATAATTGTGGTTTAAGCTGAGCTAACTCCTACAATACACCGTAAGGTGTGTGTGTGTGTGTGTGTGTGCGTGCAGTATGTGTGTGTATGTGTGTGATTTAATCTGTGAGTCTAGCCACCGTTTGTTCCTCCAGCATCTCGTGTACTGCTGACAATAAAGGAAAAAGAAAGATCTGAATCCCCCTTTCTTGCTCCTCAACTATTCAAACCTTTTCTCAGGTTTTTACCTCCAGGCTGGTTCTGAAAAATTCACACAACGCCCAGAGAACAACTAAGTCCTTCACTTACCGTAGGAGTTGAGGATCTGCCCCCATCGTGCCTCTTTATTGCATCAAAAGGGCTTTTTTTTGTGTGAAGCTATGGTAATTAGCAAACCACGTAAAATCATCTCCTCGGAGTGCATTTAACTGTTTTTATGCGCAAAGCGTCGGGGCGAGCAGTGGGGGTTGATTGCGGAACATATGGACACAGATGGGGGACAGCATTTTAATGGGCACACTGAGTGGGGTTTTGTGTTTTTAACCCTTGAAAGTGGAGGCATGAACATCCTCAACATCCTTAAGCGAGCATCAATTAAAGATTTGCTTTTAAAGTGGCGACAGCAGCACAGGCGGCTGGCAACCGGCGCTTTGAGAGAGACGGTCAGAGTACACAGTCTTCCCTTTTTTGTTTTTTGTGACTCGCACATGTGCGCACATACGCACACACACATTTCATCACTCATTCCCCCCCTCTCCTCTCCTCTCCCCCCATGTCCCTTGTTGTGCTTAATTAGGTTATCAGGTTGCTAACGGGCCGTGATTCGGCTCCACATCTCCCAGCTGGCCCTCTGATTGGAGGGGCAAGAAGGTGGACTTAGCATAATTAACACGTTGTTATGGAGATGATTGAATTGTTCGGCGACACACGGGCAGTGCCACCGCCGCGATGGCTCACATTATGCTGCTGAGCGGAGGGCGGAGGGAAATATTAAAAGACTTTTTGAGCCAAAAATAAAACACAGGTGGAAAACATGAAAGTTGGATATATCACCTGTTTATAATGTCTCACTTCAGATGATCAGTTTGTGCATATCTACTCATTTATTTACGTTTTTTGTTTTATTAAGATCATAAAACAAGTGTGGATGCATTCACTGTCCTCTCTAGCGCTAATATTTCTGCTACATCTTTTAAACAACAAGGACATGGCAGTGTATATTTGTATGTTTATGTGAATGTGTTGGAACTGTAAAGCCATTGTGTGAATGTATGTGTGGAAGAAAGAAGTGACCAGGACCAGCACAAGTTTTTACCGAACACATTGCTGTCTTTATTAGAGCCTTGTCTGGCAGTAATACTGAAAAAAAAGTGAACTTAGAACAGATGGTGGTGGCAGCCCACGGCTTTTCTTTTTTTTTTTTTTTTTCCTGTTTTTCTTTATTTCTTTGATATTTTTCTTCATTTTTTTTTGTGTGAGAGTACGGCGACTCCTGCTTTTCTGTGGCATGGATAACATCAATAAAAGAGACAGTAGGGAGAGAAAAAAGAAATATACAACTTATATTACACTGTGTTATGAACAAAATATAAATCTATAACTCTATGTTATATTTACATAATTATCTTTCTTGATTTTTCAAGTTGAGATGGTAAGATATTTTTTTTAACTTGTAATAATTCTTACTTTGTTTTGAGCTCCACTCATGACTTTGATTGTCTTAAATAATATTATCATCATCATCATCATCATCATTTTCATTGTCTTGATATGGGGATAGACCTTGCCAGCAGGGATGATTGACGTCTTAATGCCCCACCCACCCACCTGATACCCTAAAAATGGATTGATCCACTTAGTCCCCTCTCTCCAGCATCGGGTTGAACCATGGTGTGATAACAGGGGTGACTATACAGCAAAATTAAGACCCAGAGGCTCATTATGTGGCGTGTAGCGAACATCTACAGCGAGAATGATTGTGGGGATCACTATGTGACAGCACACCTGAAGAGTAGTCATGGCTCCTGTAGCATCGCGTGGAGCTCAAACAAAGCAAAGGGCTCCTGATGAGAAGTGACTTTAAAGATACTGTAGATACGCCTGGCCGTCTCACACACACAGACAGTGGAACGCCATTGGTGGATCACGGTAAACACTGCTTTCCTATGATTGAAAAAACAAAACACCAAAAAAAAAATATGTACAGGATTTTAAATCTAGAATTCTAGATTTCAAGAAACAGGAAAAGGACAGCATAGGATTGGTTTGGTTGTCATGATAATCTCTTCATTTGAAATGTGTGTGTGTTAGTGATTGTGTTTGTGCATGTACGTGTGTGTGTGTGTGTGGATCCAAGCCAAGGATGTTCCACTGTGTCTCGGTGAGGCGGCCAAACTAGTAAACGGGGACGGGAGTCTTTGTTCACAGAAAACAGTTTCCAAAAGTGATACAACTGATTTCCAAAGAAAAAAAAAACCCAACAAAAAAGAGCAAAATAAAAGAGAGGAAACTTCACATTATACATTATAATAACCATTACAAATAAAATTATAATAACAATAAAAAAAAACAAACATGTTCTTCTTTTTCTCTGACTGCACAGAGTCTGAGTGCTTTTTAGAAATGGGTTTGGACACGAAAAAGGTTATGTCTTCAGCTCGGAGGAGGGCTGGCGTCGAGTCTGTCAGTCCAGCTCACTGTCCTAACTCCGCCCGCCCACCCGTCCGCAGGATTAATACAAAACGAACGCATCAAAAAAGAAGGGAACATAAGAATGCAAAACAAAGCAAGGTAAAATGACAACTTTTGTTTAGATCTAAATACCTACCAGCTAAATAGAATAATGTTTCATTGACTGTCATAGTTTCATATGGTCATAAAAACCCGATAAAGAGGAGAAAAATAAATTATACTGTACATAACTTACTAAACTTAGGAAACGCTGACCATCCTTATAATTATTGTTAATAATATTATTAGACTAGAGGCAGTTTGAAGAGAAATAATAAAATACAGTATTCAAATACAAACAGAAACACTGACTGGCTGACTTCACCTCGGCTCCGCCCACTTGGGACAGCAGAACGATGTTGATTGGAGGGAGCAGGAAAACACTGAAGGACAGAACAACAGTTGTGTGTGTGTGTGTGTGTGAGTGTGTGTGTGTGTGTGTAAGTGTGGTACAGTAAACAGCAGCAGTTTCAGTTGCCTGTCTTTCTGTTTCCAGGAGTTCTTAGCCTTTTTCTTGCACTCAGAAAGAAGAGCTAGATTTTACACACACATGTGCAAACGCCCAATAAATGAGTACACACTGCACACGCCGACACACACACTCACACTGTCGGGTGTTTCAAGCTAAGTCGTACTGATGTTTTGTCCAGGACGAGATCAGGATGGAGGGACGGAGCGAGAAGGAACCTGGTGGATTGTCTCGCAACACAGTGCTTTCGTTTCTGCTCCATGACGCCAGAGAGACTCCCCTTCTCCCCCCCGACAATCCCTCAAAGTGGGGCTGTCCACGCTGTACTGGTCAGTCCTGGTTGGGCCGTCCCATTGGATTGCAAACGGCGGGGAGGGAGCAGGCAGTCGCAAAAACACAGAGAAGAAAGGGGCGAACCGCTGACAGCACACTGCGAGGTCGAAGGAAAGATATGTTCTCGTTAAAAATAAACATGTCTGACGTCTTTCAGGTGCTTTACAACAAAAGGGGAAAAAAAGAAATGTCTCTTTTTTCTATTATTATTCAAACTTGTAGCACAAAAACAACAAATCACATTCACAAGCCACTTATTGGCACCGTGTACCTGAGTGAGAATATTATAGAACCAAAGAACAAAAAAAGCTGTTTTTTTAAAAGTGTCTCTTGATAATAAACAGGTCCGCCATCTTAAAGTGTCATCTGTTAGCCTTTGACAGGTCCACTGTTCGTCTGTCATTTTAAAATGTCTCCTTTTCTACAAACAGGTCTAAAAGGTTGCTTTCTGAGTGTGATTTTTAGTTCTCCTCACTCGTGGCATTACACTCTTGCAGTAGTACTTGAATATTCCTCAGCAAACTTTGGAGCTGGTTTGGTCGTCTCTTCCTCCCAGACTCCAGTTTGTGTAACAGTCAGTGTGAGTGACAGGTCCTGTGCTTCAGTTGATTGATAAGATGCTGGTATCAGGACTCCAGTGGGAGGGGTCTGGCTCTGTTAAAAGAGTCCATGTTAGTCAGGAAGGGGGAGAGGGTGGCGGGGTTTGTGAGATCGGGACTCAAGGTGATTGGCAAAAAGAGAAAGTTTTCTTCCTGATTGGTGGGTTTGGGATTGTGTGGGATTAACCAGCTGTGATTGGCTTAAAAAAAGGAGGGGGGAGGGGGGGGGGGCGGCTCTCATGCCGTCCTATTGGGTGATATGGTTGTCATTATCGCTGGCGTAATCGGCCTCTTCATCCTCATAGTCGAAGTCGTCGTACACGTCACCGTTGCTGTCATCCAGCCGCAGCTCCTCCTTGATTCGCGGCTCGTCCCCCTTCAGGCCAGGCATGTGGGGGTTCTGGTGATGGTTGGCGTTGGGCTCGGGGCTGCTGGACATGCTCGAATGCTCTGAGGGCATCTGGGGTGAGGGCATTCCCGCCATGGACAGGGCACCTGGGTAAACCACGCCTGCAGAGGACAGGGGCAACTGGCCCTGCTGCCTGTAACGCACACAGAAGTATTTCAGTACATGAAAGGCAACATTCAAGCTACGGTTACAGTTTCAAGCTAAATATCCATGATATATTTTGACAATGAATGCCTCCTTGAGTAGTGGTTCCCTACTTTTTTTTCCGGTGACCCCTTAAAGAAATAGATAGAAATAATTTGGGGAACTATCCCTATTACTCTTACTTGTGATCCCTCCAACACCAGTTGCTACCGATTGTGACCAGTTCAGCTAAGAGTGTTTTTATTTAATGACATGATCATTTTACCTCTCTTCAGACAGCTAAAAGGTATTAAAATACAAACTATTTGCTATCTCATGACGTAACACACAGAAAAACAGTTCCCCTCAACAGGTCCCTTACCCCACACTGAAGTATTGTCTCATTTCCTGTCTGCGGGACCTCATGATGGCCTTGTACTCGCCGATGCGCAGCTTCTTGCCGTCCACCAGGCAGGTGCGTTTGGGTCGCGGCTTGTACTTGTAGTCTGGGTATTTTTCCAGATGCTGCTTGCTGAGGCGAGCCTGCTCCTCGTAGTAGGGCTGCTTCTCCAGGTTGGTCATGGCTTTCCAGCGTGAGCCTGAGCAGGGACGCATTATAATAATCATCAGTTTCGGTTATGTACTCTTTGGTTAATGGCTACAAAGACCGAAGCAAATTGATAAAAATCAGTCTGAAGAAGTGATTTAAACTGAGCATGTACGTCAGCTTTAAGATCAATTACATCGTGTGTGAGGAGCAGCCGTCTGTGCAGCACGCGTGACTGCACATCACATGTGAATACCGACACACATGTGACGGCTTTTTAAGGAACACACTCGCACATCCACAAACACACACAGATAATGGTGGAAGTTTCACCCGGAAAGAGAGAAAATGAGGTTAATGAGGAGAGCGGCGAGGGCGACAGGTACTCATCTAAACTAATGAGGACTTCACTTAACCTGCCGTCATCTCTCTCTCAGCTCAGTTTCTGCTCATAGATTTGTAGTATCAGTCCCCTGCATGTGTGTGTGTGTGTGTGTGTGGGTGTAATCTTGAGCATGTCTTCCCCTGTGTGTTTCATATCTGGTCTGAATTTGCACTTGACTACTGTATGTTTAATGGGTAAAAGCTGTCAGCACTTGGCTGTTCTCTCTCTCTGTTCTGCGATCTGTTAGCAATCGAGAAAGAGAGAGAGGGAGAGAGAGACAGAAAGAGGGAGAGGGGGGGGCTTATTAAAACCAGATTTTCCTGTGTTATAAAACGCTTAGGAGCTCTTTAAAATGTCAGGGCCGATCCCGGCGGTCCGGGGGAAATGTCAGGCGGCCTCGCGCTGCTTGTTTAATGCATAATGAATTATATCATCATTTGTCGGAGCCGTGCTCTCCCCAGCCGTTCATTAACAGCCGCTTACACGATGCCACCGCTTGTAATGAAATCACCGTGTGTGTGTGTGCGTGTTTGTGTGTGTTTCAGAAAGTGGGTAATAGGACCCGCCGTACATGCATCTTCCTTTCGCTTGGGTTGCGTAGTAGTGGGTTAGGTGACAAGGGTGGGGCAAAGGGTGCTGTCACTCAAATGTGTAATTGTGTGTGTGTGTGTGTGTGTGTGTGTGTGTGTGTGTGTGTGTCTTACCAAGGATCTTGCTGATGTTTGAGTTGTGCATGTCGGGGAAGGCCTGGAGAATCTTTCTCCTCTCGTCCTTGGCCCAAACCATGAAGGCGTTCATCGGCCGCTTGATGTGCGGCTCAGCGCTGCCGCGTCCCCGAGCCTCCCGAAATATTCTGGAGTCTGACACGCTGGGGGAGCCTGAGGGGGAGGAGGAAGAGGAAGAGGAGGAGGAGGGCAAGAAGACGGGAGGAACAACGTGAGGACAGGCAGACAAAAGTCAAACACACTAAAAACAAATATAGACATAAAATAGGTTTACAGAAAAGTCCCGTTACAGTATGCCCAGTGAAAACAATTATATTCAAATTATTTTTTAGATAAACTGAAAGATTAAGTATTTCTTAATGGTTTGAGAAAATTATTTTGCTTCTTAAGCTAAATAAACCATTTAAAAACTCATTGAATTATATGGAAAATGCATTGTCAAAAAGCTGAAAAGGTGCCTATTTTTCTTAGATCATGAAACGTAGTTTCGGAGATACATGGTTTTCACAGGACGGCAACAAACAGTTTATTACTATACATTCTCATAACACAGCGATGCAGTAGTGTGTGTGCACTGTTGATGAAATGTATCCAAAAGAAACTCCTAAAGTAAGAAGAGTCACACTTTTCAATCCTTCTTTATATCAATTAAAAAAAAAAATCACACACTTTTTGTCACGTAAATGATGGTATCCGTGTGTGTGTGTGTGTGTGTGCGTGCGCGTGTCCCTACCGTCAGAGTCTCCGCTCATGGTGAAGTCCAGCATGGCGTGGCTGAACTTGTCCTCTGCCTGCTGCTTCAGCTGTTGACTCAGACTCTCCAAGGCAGCTTTGTCCTAAACAACACACACACAGTTCACAGTTGCAGTCGGTCAGTGAGTGAGTCAACGACTGTGAATACATGAATGAGTGAAACCACGGACCCGTAGTGATGCTCAGCAATCGTCTACTTTACTTTTAAACCCACACATATCATTCTTACAATTGATTTTTAAATGGATTTCCTGGCTCCCTTCAAGTTTGTATCTCTGATATGATTTATTTCAAAGTTATATCTAAAAACAGCAATTGTTTAATTTAACCGTGGAAATAGAAGTAGATGTCCCTTGGCCTAGAGCCAATCGAGGCAAGACGTACAATCTCCTTCACAGAAGCAACAAATGAATGAAGGAAACTCAGTCACATTCCCCTTTGATCTGAAATAAATCAGTTAATAATATTTTTTTTTTATAAATGGATCCAAACACAGAGGAACCAGACAAATAACAGCAGCGATTTCAGTAGACAGTTTGTGTTTTGCTTCGTTTGCATGTAAATTTGCAGGAACGTTAATGTCAGCATCAAATTGTTAGAGTGCTGTACGCCTGCATGCTTGAACACACATCTGTGTGCATGTTTGCATGTGCAAGAATGTTGATTACGTTTAGTCCTATTTGGATGTTTACTGTTTAGTGTGTATACTGTATATTATATGTGTGTGCATGAGAGGGTGTGTGTGTGTGTGTGTGTAGCCACTCCTGGCAGCCACCTGCGAGAGTGGAGTGCAGCGGCTTGCCTCTCTCTTGCAGAGGCCCCCGAGGGTCGACGCATTAGAGAGAGAGAGAGCGAGAGAGTGCAGCGCGGACGAGAGCGAGGCCACGCCGCACAGCCCCCTGGGTATTTATTACAACCAATAAAATGCTGATTTACTGAGCATTTACATGCTTAATGCAGGCAGCCGGCACACTCCCGCACTGGAACCTGACTGTCGACGAACACACACACACACACACACACACACTCACTCGCGCACACACACCACAGTGCACCAGCGCCAGCATTTTACAGTTTAATTATACGATTAGGAGCGGTACCCAAAACGCTGTCGTCTTCTAAAACAACCTTCCAAAAAGTGTCCCTCTCCATTTACATGTGACCCCGGCGAGCTGGCTGGCTGCACGGAGGGAGGGCAGAATGATAATGAAATGCATTTTCTCTGTTTTTAGTCCGACAGAGTTTAATTGTTAGAGATAATCCCCCCCCCCCAGATTGGAATAAATACGGCTAAAATGCAGGCGGGAGAGTACAAGGCAGAGCGGAAATGTTCTTTTTATTTGTTTTTCTGCAAGTCATTTAAAAAGTATTTTATTTGGAATGTATTATGTTTTAATAAATGAGCAACAATCTGCCAGTTGGTTGGAAGGGTTTAGTCATTTTGTATGTAAATCAGAAATATTTTAGGAATTTTCCTAATTTCACACAAATAATCATCCTCATTCAAACCTCGTTTAGGAGAAAAAGAGCCCAAAATGTGTCTCACACTTTTGGATTTTAAGCTTCAATATGCTGTTACAAAGAGCTTTTTGCTGTGTGTGTGTGTGTGTGTGTGTGTGTGTGTGAGACAGAGACGGAGATGAACAGGGAGACAGAGTGGATGACAGGCTAGTCTGACATTAAGCCCACAGTACAGTACATGGGAAAAGTGGATTGAATGGCTGACACTGGAGCCAAGACACGAAGTAGCGACAAAACTAATCCTCTGAGTGTGTCAGAGATGACACCGTTGCATCTGCACGCCAAGAGCTCGCCGGCTTCACACTCACGCAGCACAAAGCCAGAGGGCCGAGGAAGCGAGCACGTGGCTTCGGAAGCTGAGGAAGACTCAAGCTTTTTCCAAAATAAAAACAAAAAACAAAAGCTAATCTAAAATTCCAGGATTTTAGATTAAAAAAGACTTCAGCTTTTTATAAAGTATTTAACACTAATACAAAGCATCTACTCTTATTCTTAGTTTTACATGAAAAAATAAAATTTCTGTAAGAAATATAATCCTGAAATTCTTAATAATTCATCATTTCCACCATTATAACTGTCATGAGAGGATAAGTCACAATAAAAGAAAAACCTTACTTTTTCACCTCATTTCACTGAATTCTTACATGATAACATGCACCAGTTTAACAAGAAATGCAAAAAATTATGTAATAAAATTAAGTCTAGTATTGTATTATCCCCCGCAGTGGAGTAAAACAGTTAGATACCTCCATCTAATGCAACGAATGTGTGGAACAAGCTGTAAAATATGCTCCTGAAAAATGTCCTTTCCCAGTAAAATTGATCAATTTCCCTGACTTCCCCTGGTGTGAATCTAATTGGCTATTAGACTGAAGCCTTTATATTGTATCTACAGTATATTACTATGTACATGTACTATGTCTGAATGTGTACACAAAATCCCGGGCTGAATACATAGATCAGCGCGGGTCTGACTGTTTGAAACACATCAGATGAGTAAAAAAAAAAGAAAAGGGAAGAAAGAGACAGATAGAGCTGTTGAATGTCAGCGGTGCAGATGCTTCAAGCACACTGTTGCTCTGCATGTGTGTGTCTATGTGTGTGTGCATGCGCGTGCACCAGCTGACTCCCAATGTGTTTAACAAATAACCACAATTTAGCCACGCTGCCGAGGAGCCGGCGCCGTCACTTCACATTACCGTCTCCCTGAACGCTCCGCTCTGCCACACACACACACGCACGTAGACCTGCAGTGCGCCTCACAGACACACTCATTACCTCTGAGACGCCTCTGGTTTTACCTTATCTGGTCCTGTTTAGCTTCAACACATTTCAGCGAGCACATTGTACACCGATTTACCTCCTACATAGTGCAGTGCGGATGGCATATGGCAAGACAAATTATTACACACCGACAATGAGACCGTACAGCTTGTGACGACTTTTTTTGCATTGCACCTTTGGAATCAGCTGTATTTTTTTTTCTTGAGATAAAATACTCTAATTTGATGCTGTTGATGAGTGGGAATCATTTGTCATAAAAATCAGAATTTGTATTTTAACAGACGCAAGAAAGAAATGTATAAATAAAAAGTGTGTGCGCTGTATTTCAGCATGTATTTTCATTCAAAAGGGCAGAACAAATATAAAGAAGAAGTGGTCTTTAAGGTACATATAATGTGTAATCAGTACAATCAAATAATACTGAATCATATCACATCATTTAAAGTGACAGTTGACCTTTTGAACTTCTGTTCTTATGACTTGAGGTTGAACTCACAAAGCCGTAACCCACTTTGTGACCATGAAATCTGATGAAAACAAAATACTATGCTTGCTTGTGGCAAATCAGCACCGCTGTATGTTCCTTGTTTTAATGTGGAGAAAAACGCCAAGAAACAGAGCAGTATCACAAAAACCTTGGTATTTGTTGTGCCTTTAATCCTTTGGGGTGGATGTCGCTCTTTGTCGCCTCTTGCTAAGGTTACAGCACAATCCCATAATAACCACATGCGGTTCTATAGATTCAAAGATTCAAAGGGGTTTACCTTGTCCGAGCGTCCATTGTTGAGGCTGAGGTTGCTGACGGCGGCAACCTTGGCGTCCAGGACCTGCTGCTCTCTCTTCAGCTGCTCCTTCATCTGCCGGGCCTCGGCGAAGGCCTTGGTCACCGCCTCGTGGTCGTTCAGGTAGGCAGTCGAGGACAGCGACGTCAACAAGTCTGCTGAGACACAGACAGAGACAGACAGGGACACAGAGGGAGGACAAGCAATTAATTTGGTTTTGCATTGTCATTGGTAGTGAGTAAAAAAAAAAGGTTTTTCTGTATCTTAATCTACTGTATTTGTACTTAAAGTGTCTTTAAAAATAATAAGACAGAATAATGAGAGAGAAATTTGGAAATACATTTACAGTTGAGCTTGTAAGAGTAAATGAGTGTGTGTGTGTGTGTGTGTGTGTGTGTGTGTGTTTGGGAAGCTAGCAGGAGGTTTTCATCCAGAATAAATCTTCCCCTGAACCATGAGGTAAAGACATTAACATACACTTGATGAGGGGAGTTCTGCATCTCTGTGTGTGTGTGTCTCTCTCTCTCCTTCTTTCTCTCAGACACACACACACTGACCACTTGACTGTCGTGCTGGGCATGTGAGTCAGAGTGTGCCCCCTAGCTAGCCTTGTTACAAGCTGCCCACCGCCTCCCCACCTGCCCTCAGCTGTAAACACACACACAGACATAAAATAAAAAAAACAAAACAATAAACATAGCCACTTGCTCACAACTTCAACCCCTGGACGTCTCCTTTAAATCCAACAAACACATCCCTCTTTTCATCTGAACCCTCACAGTTTGAAGAGAGGTGGCCAGATGACTCTTATTACAGCTAAAAAGTCCGGCTAATTTCCCCAGTCGAGAACATCTGTCCTGCCACCTAACGCAGATCAGATCTCCCCCGCTCCTCCCCGTCGCCTATTATTTGTATTATTTCCGCAGCTTAGTCGCAGACGAGGCATCTGAGGCATCTGCTCTGGCTGTGTGTGTGTGGGTATGCGTGAGCTTGTGTGCGCCGCTATCGCCTCTCCCTATCAGTCGGGTTAGCTCTTAACAAAGAGCTGTGGCTGGCTTATGGGGCCTTTATCAGCGCTAATCCACACCGCTAATGCCATCTCAGGCCAGATTACCAGCTTCAGATTGGTAATGACAGAGCCGTGAACTCTTTCAGAAGTCATAACTGGAAAATCTGTATGCGAGTGGGGGCCAAAAAAGGGGGCGGCAGTGGGGGTGGGTGTCGAGAGAGGACAGAAGAGGGAGAGGAGAGAGGGCGATGGAATCGGGTGGCAGTCAATTTTAATCTGGAGTCAAAAGAGAGGGAGGGCGACGGATAGATATTCTTGCGCTCATGAATGTGTGTGTGTGAGAGTCTTGCTTAAACTGACAGCGATGCCAACCATCCAGACAAAGTGAATGTGACCCAGATAGAAGGGGAGGGGAGGGTCTCTCTCTCCCTGTTTCCCTCTCACTCTACACACACAAGTTTTGTCTCTTTCTGAGCGCCAAATCTCTACCGACAGGCGCAATACATTTTTGACCACAAAAACACTGCGGCAGGGACAGTCAGGGGGAACTGCAGTGTTTCATGACAGGGACAAAGACAAATGTGTGATCGTGGGAGAATTTACAGGCGCTGACAGCCCTTCAGTTAGGTTTGCGATGCGTAGATGGATGGATGGATGGATGGACGGATGAAGTGGGAGAAAGAGAAACGTGCCTTTGGGTTGGTAGGTGTCAAAAAAGGAAGAGAGGTGCACTCCGGAGAAAGTAGCAGAGACAGACAAGCATACAGGGACGTAGTGGAGGGTGAAGCTACTGAAAATGAACTCAGTTTAATCGTCTTTTTACCTGCAGATATGACCCAGATATTCTAATAGCCTTAGTGAGCATAAACACTGTAATAAGCATACCACCAATCAGATCTTGTGCTGTTTTGCACTTATCTATAAGCTTTTCTATAAGGCCTATAAAATCCTATATTCACCATTTTTTCCAGGCATTCATTTACATGCATTACAAGTGATACAAACCTGATGTAATGTATGTTAAATGAGTCAGAATTACCCTGTTAACTAGCTGTCCAAAACTATACCAATTTAGTCATTTCATATCATCATTGATGGAAGAAGTGTTTAGATCCTTACTGAAGTTAAACTAGTAATATAACAATGAAAAAAATACTATAGTATTATCTGCAAAATGTATTTAAAGTTAAAAAGTGCTTGTTACGCTTAATGTGACCTTTTAGTATTATATTCTTATATATTACATATTATTGGATTATTATTATGGATGCATTCATATGTAAACTGCATTGTAATGATGTATTTGTTCGAGGTGGAGGTCATTGTAAATACTTTATATATTTTGGTTTAATCTATAAAAATGCATCATATTTTATTAAGTGACCATATATTTTGTATGTAAAATCTTGATCTGTTAAGTAAAAAACACAGTATTTCCCTCTGAAATGTAGCGGAGCAGAAGTATAAACAAGAGTAAAATGGAAATACTGGAAGTACAAGTACCTTAAAATTGTTCTTAGCACTAGAGTAAAAGCTTAGTTCCATTCCACCATATAACATAAAACCAGTCATTTCATTTGGTACTTTTGAGCTTTTACTCAAAACCCTGTTTCTTTGACATAACACGCGACTGTCACCTTTTTCTTTTCAAATTATATTTAAACTCTTAAACACTCCAGCCCCTCCCAGAGTTACACTGTCCCATTCCAAAAAGAAAATACTGAAATATATGAATGTGACTTAAAGTGGAAAAAAAAAGTTTTGTGTACACTGGATCACTCACTAGAGTTTTGCCACCTTTTTAATTTCCACTACATCCACTCTACACATCTTGTTCCTGTCTCAATTTAAATAACCTGAGCACACATTCATACTCTGTACCACCCACCACACACACACACACACACACACACACACACACACACACACACTCACTCACTCCCACATCAAAATGACCGCCTCTAGACTCTTTTCCAATTTGTCTGCCCTTCTGTCCCCTCTGAACTTGTAACAGGAACCCTAATACGACTATGAACTGTAATAACAAATGTGCCGGCAGCAGATGGGACCGTGAGCTACAACATAACTGGGATCTGCAACACAAAACACACTGGTCTCCACACACAAATAATTCAGCAGGGATCACACACAAACTTTAAACACTGTAATCCATTTTTTGAAACAAAAAACATCTGGGAGAATCCACTAATCTGATATTAAATCCGCCGATTTGTTGAAAAACAGTGAGATTAGCCAAGAAGTCAGGAAAAAAAAAAAGACTAACTGCCTATTGCATAGGAGGAGGAGGTGGGATTGTGAGCTTTTGTGTGCGTTTGAGTGTGTGTTGGAGTGTGTGTGCTGTCATTGTGTCATTAATGCTGGGTGTTTGCGCTGTCCTGGCTCATGTAAGAGGCTTGTCTAATCTCATTGGTGATACCTCCTGTCTGTCATGCGCTCCTCTCTTTATTATTCCCCCGCTGCATCGCTCGGGAAAAAAAAAGTGTTAATCCCCATCTCTCTCTCTCTCTCTCTCCCCTTCCCTCCTTCCCCTCACTCCTATGTCTCTCTGTCTCTTTCAGTCACTAATAAACACATAACAATGAACCAGCCCGGAGGCAAACAGCGACATGGAAGAAAAACACAAACACACTAATTATAGCCTCTTACATATGTGTAATATTTGAACTATCAGTGTTGCGTGAAAAACGGATTAAGAGTACAAAATGGTGATTCATTTATGTCATATTTTATGTACTGTATGTGTGCATATGGCCGGGTATGATTATGGTACTGGCACTAGCAACAATGGCAACACCACGAGGAAAATGCTATTCTTGTCATTGCCACTACCAGCAAGGCTATTACTGTTTTCCTTAAAGACGTACATTGTCATTATGGGAACAATTTGCAAACACTTTTCATAAAAGTGGATTGAAGTGTCGGGAGTACTTGCACTGTATGTATACAATATGTCTGCATTCACACATGTTGTGTGTGACTGTGTGTGCATTCAAAGGAAAATTAGGGTTTATTGCAGTTTGGATCTTATTTTTGCAGTTTTGGCCATCATTAGGACATCACTAAAATAGTTCAAATAATCTACATAAAGTTTTGGCTTGTTCACAATCTGTCTGATCATCTGATTGCTTGTTTCTGCCCCCTTTCAGGCTTTGTTGTAGCGACGATAGCGATGATAATCATATTGAAGGTCCATTTCATTTCACTTCATTCATTCAGCCTGACATTGTTTGCATGTTAGCAGATTTCTTGTTGGTAGGTGGGGTTATTTTGTTTCGCCCCGGCCAAAACAGTAGTGAGTGATGCTCCTGTCCCACCAACATAATTTTCAGTCAACATGGAAACTGTGGTAGTGGATGCTAGGAGCAATAAAATTCATATTTTTTTACATCAGTCTAAGAAATATGCCACGGTACAAGAGCCTGTATAGCTATGTTGAGCTAAGTAGCTAGCTAGCTTTGTAGGAAGCTGATGTCCTCATGGCTGGAGAGACATTCAGCCAATCAGAGATGGGTGACTTGCTCTCGGATGCCTTAGCTCTGATTGGTTGAATGTCTCTCCAGCCAGGGGACACAGCCATCAATAAGCACAACACCAGACCTATTTGAATTGCTAAACAAATTGGAGATGTGAGTGGTGATTCAGAGGTCTCATAGTAGGCTAGCCATATTCCCAGATCTCAGAAATTAACTTGGTGAGTACAATGGTATAACAACTGATGGTCAAAACTGCAAAAAAGACCCAAGTTGTAATAACCTTGGATTATCCTTGAACTTTTCCTGTGGTGCGTATGTGGTGGATACTTGAGTCCACTTACCTATTGAGCTGACTCTGGTCGGTGGTCCTCCGATGCTGGAGGGGGCGACACTGTGCTTCATGGAGCCGGCATGGCCCAGCTTGGTTGCAGCAGCAGCAGCAGGGACCTGTGGGGAAGTTGGGGGGGAGTTGGGTGACTTGCTCTCGGATGCCTTAGGCTTGGCCGACAGGTTCAGTGGCTGTGCACCCTCACTGTCCTGCAAAAACCAAAACAGCACAGTTTCGCCTGCTGTGACCACCGTAGGAATTTAGAAGCGGGAGGCGGGGGGGACCCCTCCCCTTTCCTCACAGAGACCACTCGCAATTGAGGCTTTAACACGTACTAATTTAACGGGAACCCATGCACAGCAATCTAAGGCAAGCCTGGTGGGACAGATGACAAGGTGCATGCCACTGCCCGTCTCCAAAAAACACTGACAGCACAGACAAAAATAAATTTTGGCATATTTTGGTGCAAACCACTGACATTCACATGCAAAAATACTGAGTTCCGATTCATGCACATGCATGTGCACACACCACATGCAGGCTCCAGTAAACATGCACTATAATGCTGCCCTTCAACATGCTTCAAACAAGGCCAGCGGCACGAGCAACAATCAAACACCCGAGGAGGAAGAAACACCTTGAAACCATTCTCAAAACTACAGTGGACGCCTCTCTCTCTTTCACAAAGAATAACACCTCCCTGAGACTTTACAGCTGGGATGTCTCAATGTATCAAACAGCCAACAGAACAGAGGACTGTGTGCCACTTCAATGTGCACTTGCTCCATTAGAAACAAGGGACCTTCATGGCTGTGAACATGGGAGTGTGTGGAGGGAACCGTGGAGCTGCACTTTCTGCCTCAAAGACACACACACACACACAGCCCCAGCAACCAATCAATAACTGTTGAAGTAGCTGTTTTTTGAGGTCCTTGTTGTTGATGCCAACAGTATTTGTATATGAAAGTATTATGATGCCAAACAGGACTTAGTATTAATATCTATATCTTTAAATTCGGTCATTCATCTAAATCAAAGGATGTCTGCACACAGCGATAACCTCAACACACGTAACAGACAGCGGCCCCTAAATGAATCGGCATGTGGACCACCGCATGACACCGGGGGCTGTTATCACGTTAATTGTCATGGCAACACCACCCTGCCGATGACCTAATCCAATCATGGGCAGCTGCAGAGGGTCACATGACAGGAAGGAAGGAATTAGATCGCCAAGGGGCCAGATGTACACGGACCACTCTGTGTAATTAAAACTCTGCAATTAAAAGGCAGACACAACATGGGCCCGCCAGTGAAGATGCGCAGCAATAGTGTCTGTGAGGTTTAGAAATACAGTTTGTTTGTTGTTTTAAATTATTTTGTATTATTTTGTTTTCTTACAGCAAAATATTAATTGTTCCTAAGTGTGCATTTTATAAAACTGACTGAAAGGGAACTTTTAGCATTACAGGTGTGGTCCTTGTAGCTAAATTTAAACCATATAGAATAGAATAAAGACATTATTTTTCTTTATTTTCTGGTCATTAGTCTAATTGCTGCTTAGGCGGAGTAGAATCCAGCATACAGTGGGATCCAAAAAGAGAGCAAGTACTGTGTGTGTGTGTGTGTGTGTGGTATATCCACTCATTAAGGCCGACTTTCCCTGATTCCCACTCCTTGAGTCGTACTAAGCCTTATGAGCCCCTCACAACTCAATTAAGCCCTTCCAATTAAGCCCCTACATGTGTACGTGCCTGTGTGTGTGTGTGTGTGTGCGCGATCACGCCTTTGCGCGTGTGTGTGTGTGCGTGCGTGTGCGATGAGGCCTAACCGGATTGTCCTTCATTAAGGGGGTCTTTCTAAATAGACGGAGGACCCCCAAAGATGCCTTCAGTGAGACAATGGGCCGGAGAAGAAGAGGAGAGAAAGGAGAAGAGAAAAACTGAGCGGGATCTTCTCAATCCTGACCCATATTATGGTGGGCTTTGGCTGGGTAACGCGTTTGAATATTTATTACAAATAGATAATGCCTCCGCCTCTTGTACGGTGGATGGGGGGAGTCTCCCCTCCGCGGCATGCCAAATCCTATGGTGGGAAGTTGGCCAACCTGCATTATGCCAGTGTGGAGGAATTGGTTTAGACAGTGGAGCTGAGAGGCTTGGACCGACTTGTTTATGTGTGTGTGTCATAGTGAGACATTGTTCAACAAGCTCTAAATCTCATGACTGTGTGTGTGTGTGTGTGTGTGTGTGTGTGTGTGTGTGTGTGCGTGTGTGTGTGCGCGCGCGCGTGTGAGGCCTCTAAAGCCTCTGAAAGGCTTGGAATCTTGAATTAATACAATTGCTTTTGTGTCTCTCTTGGCTGATGAAACAGTCTCCAGCTTTGAGACCGAAAACATGCAGAGTGACAACGAGAGCCAGAGGGACAGAGAGAGAGACAGAGAGGAAACAGGAGGGGATAGATAATGTGTGTGTGTGAGTGTGTGTGTGTGTGTGTGGGCTGTATTTCACTTCTGTGGATGCCATGTGAAAGCGACATCGGGGTTCTGCATTTTATCACGGGAGCTGACGGTTCAATTAGCAGGACAAGTGTGTGTGCCACTACCGTTTATCCTGGGCAGGTTCCTGTGTGTGCGTGTGTTTTGAGGTGTGTGTGCTATAATGTCCATGTCAAGATCTTTACATGTGCCTCTCCCCTTTCATCTCTCTGTTTCCTCCCAGCTATAAGTGACTGTTTGGATATTAATTATATTGTCATATCTAATTCTCTCAGACAGCAGACGACACAGTAGAAGCAAATATGACAGTTTCCTACAGTGTGTTGCACCGATTCAAACACTAACTCCTCAAGTACGTAAATGCACTAATTTATTTGGAGAAAACGTGTAGACGTGACTTTACCTTGACAGTCTAGACGGATTGTTTTTGTTTGTTTTATTTCCCCTAATTAAGGCAGGCTTGTTGGCTGAACACTATCTTTGTTAATACTCTTTAGATTCCATTAGATTGAAAAAATGATTTACCATCCAGTACGTTCTGAATTGCAAACTCTTTTTTAATGTGATGTCAATTCTAAATGTATTTGATGAGTTTGCAATGGTAAACTTTTAAGTGGTCATAGTGTTATGGTCATATTAGGCTACCAAAGGTGCTTAACTTGTGATTTCCAAGACAATGACACACTGTGCGATCTGGACAGACTGTTAAAGTATACAAAGTTTATATGGCAAAACAAGTCCAGGATTGCTGTCAAAATCCCCTTCTAATTTTTCCAAAAAGACAAACCAAAAAATATATATCAGTCAATAACAGTAGCATATTGTCATTATATGCCAGATGTTGTTATAGTTTGGTTAGAAAAGGGAAATTGAGGTTATTCTCTCCATTTCAGTTGTTTCTCTGCAGGCTAACTCTAAAGTTAGTGTGTGTGTGTACATGTGTGCAGTCATGGAAGACATATTCAGATCCTTAAGTACAAGTATTAATACTACCATGTAAATAAACTCTGCAGCAACTGAAAGCAATGCTTTTTTGCTTAAGTAAAAGTACAAACACATTATCAGCAAAACATACTTCAAATTGCAAAAGTAAAAGAACTCATTATAGAGAATGGCTCCTTTAGGAGTGTTGTATTATATTTATTCTATTACTGGCTTGTTATTCCTGATGCCTTAACATTTTAATAATGTAGCTGGTCATGAACTATGTTAACTACTTTATATACTGTTAAATTGTTTTATCTATAACCATACATCATATTGTATGAGCTGATGTATATGTAAAATCTTAGTATGCAAAGTGTCAAATAAATTAAGTGGACTAAAAAGTACAGTACTTGAGTAAATGTTACTTTTGGCCACTGCGTGTGTGATGCATGTCAGCGAATGGGCTACATATGGTGCGTCATTTGAATTGCACTATTGTATGGGTCTGTATGCATGACTGCCTACATCTAAAGATCCACTCTTGCGTATAAGAAAGCTGCATGTATGCTGCAGTGATTTGTGCATGGGTATGTGTGTGTGTATGTGTTTGAAGGGGCTGCATGGTTTCTAGTTGGCATGGTGTCTTCTTCAACACCTGTGTGTGTGTGTGTGTGTGTGTGTGGTTGTGCATTTGCGCATGTGTGTGTCCGTGTCTCACCCGAGGGTAAAGCACTTAAGCGGTGTGTGCCTGAGTCCAAACAGCTGTGAGCAGAGGCAGACAGTGCATCTCTAAATGACCAGAGACCTGAGATAGAGCCCACAGGGGGAGCACACCTCTGAAATATACATGTCACTCACCCAGAGAGAGAGAGAGAGAGAGAGAGAAAAGAAAGAAAAGGAGACTGGGAGATTGATAGGCAGATAGAAACAAAAAGAAAAGAGAGAAAAGCAAGAAAGAAAGAAAGAAAGAAAGACAAATAAAACGCCACAGAGCACTTATCTAAGGTTTGTCTCGATGCTCACAAATGGGGGAGAAACAGAAACAGCGGTGCGGTCAATTGGCCAGTTTGGCTTCATGGGGCCTGTCGGGGTGCCATGTGGGGCCACTCCCCAGTCTGCCACTCCTACTGGACTGGGGAGGCCATTACGGCTCCCCACTGCCCCTCCACCACAGGCCACAGCGCTTTCCTGTCAGCCCAACTCCATATATATGGTAATAGGACGAGTGTGTTGGCAGGGCGGGATGGTAGCATGTGTGTTTGTGTTTGTGTGTGTGTGTGTGATGGAGGGGTAGGGAGGGGTTGATGGACAAGGAAGCAGGGATGCAAGCTCTGGGGTCAACCGTAAGCTTTAATCTGTGCCATGAGCTATAGGCCCGTGTGAGTGTGCGCAGGTGTTTGTGGACACAGGAGTTGGCAAAGGTCCAGAACAAAGTGTAGAAAGAAGGGTGATGAAGAACTAGCAAGTGGCAAAGGAAAGGTCGAGAAAGTGGAAATAAGGAAAGGAAAAGAGGAGGGGAGGAGAGAATAGGAGAGGAGAGAAGAGAAGAGGAAAAGGAGATGAGGGGAAAGGAAAGGAAAGTAGTGGGAATGGGAGGAGACAAGAGGGGTGGAAAGAAAAGGAAAGGAAAGGAGAGGCAATGAGAGGCGAGAAAAGGAAAGAAGATGGGAGAAAAGGAAAGGAAAGGAAAGAAGATGGGAGGGAAGGAAAGGACAGAAAAGGAAAAGAAGTTGGGAAACTTTGATTTATGTGATAAAATGTACAAATCAGAATGTCAAACTCTGGGATTTTGAAAGTGTTGTTCTGCTCTTAGACAAGTCTGAATCCCATGTGTGTCGACGTCTATGTGTGTGTTGGTTTGTGACTGACCACTACACTTGTGAGGGGTCCTAGGGTGGACAGAGGGGCATGGGGGTTATGTGTGTGTATGGGTGGGTGGAGGGGTGTTCAGGGTCCCAACGGCTGACCAGATATTCATAGAATTCCACTCGGATGGACACAAGGCTTCCCCTCGCCCCTATTGTGCAACCAGCCGAGAAAACGGCACAAACACCGGTACATCCTCAAATCCACCGCGACCACATACCAGCTGGAGTTCTGTGATAAAGTCAGGGTGTTTGATTTGACAGAGGTGACTGTGAGTTGTCAGGGACCAAGTTGTACCAAGGTGTGCATTAGTATGAGGACCTGACCGTTGCTCAGGACACTTGTTTGATTGAAGCAAACAACAAAAAAAAGGACAAGATTCAGGATGCAGCCTTCAAACAAGCTTGGAGACACATTTTCAGCTCATGCACTGCAGTGAAACACAGTCTCGTCCAGGCAGACATTCAACTCTTTCGGTCTCTGTTGTAACACTAGAAAAGCCAAAGTCTATTCAGTTAGACTGCAAAAGTCATTTTGGGCTATAATTGAGTCCCAAAAAAATCTGATTTTTTTTAAAAAGTGAAAGAATTTGCCAGCACAGTAAGAATATTTTAATTTGTTTTCAGTAGAAATCTGTTTCAAGATTTTTTTTTTTAAATGAGTGTGTATCTTGAAAAAAGAAAGAATAAGACAGGTTGATGTACTAGAAATAAGAAATATAAAACTTTATTTGAGAAAATTCTCCTAACAAGTTGAATATACTAAACTGCCAGGTTTTTTTTCACTTATTTTAAGAAAATAAGACTTTAGGGACCAAAAATCTGTGAAAAGTGGTTAATATTGGCCCCCAACCTTGTGAGCCAACTGTCAAATCCCCAAATCCACTGGCATTTCTAGTATTAAACACACATACACACACACACACTCACAGAGGCCTTTCCCCCTTACCTTGGTCTTGTGTGATGGCGGGGAGCTGCGGCCCTTATCGCTCTGTGGGTGTGTGTTGGTGGGTGGGGAGTGTGTGCCCAGGTTGGCTTGGGACTGCAGGCTGCCTCCGTGCTGCTTGGCCCCCGGGGAAACCTGCATGGCCGCCAGCTGAGCTGCGTACAACTGCTGCAAGGTCAGAGAGACAGGTAGACGGACAGAGACGGGAGAGAAGACAGAGAGACAAGAAGAAAAGAGTTGAGTCGGAGGGAAGGGGGGGTATTGGACAGTAAGAAAAGAAGAAGAAGGGGGAAGGAAAAAAAGGAGAAGAAAGGGACGGCATGAATAAATGAATACTTGAGAGCGCACAAACAAAAAAGAAGACGCCGGCTAAAAAGCTCTGGAAGAGGAGGCCATTAGTGGCCCCGGCCTCTGTTTGTGTGACAGAGAGCGATAGAGAGGGACATCTCCACTGTCAGCCCCCCTCCCTCACCCCATGGGAGAAGCGCTAACAGCCTCTCTGACAGGCCCAGAGATGGCTATGTCCCCTCCAGGTGCATCGTGGGAGAAAGGGAAAACATTCTGGCTATCGAGGTCACGCCGGAGAGCCCGGCTCTCGCTCAAGGTGAAAAAAAAGTGATGATGGAGAAGGAAAAGAGAGAGGGGGGGGAATTTGCGAAGCTAAATGCCAGATGGGACATAACAGAAGTGTCTTGTGCCCCTGCGATGTTTTTAGTGTTCTGACAATAAGACGCGAAAACACACAGAAACGCTATAAAATAGTCTAAAATAAAGATAAATTGATTCAATAACTGCTGTGGGAAACAAACAAACAGGGTTTCCCTATTCTTATTTATGTATTTAATTAATTTCCAATTAAATAAAAGCATTATGGCTTGAGCTGCTATGGTGTGAAGATACTCGGGAATATTTATGCAATACCATTGTATCACACAAAACAGTCTCTGGCCAGTATTTCCACAGCAACAGACACAGCATAATATTCACAACTTGGAAGGAGCTTCAGTATTCATAAACACTTCTTTCCGTCTCTCTATCTTCCTCCTCAAAATCACCCTGCAAAGCTCAATTACTTTCATGTCGGCTAATACAAATCTCCAAGACGCTGTTTTGTTTTCTCAGAATTGTTATTCGCTCCTCTGAAGAGCAACAGAACGGTTGTTTAGCGGGAAGTAACTGATGTGTTGTTTTTTTTTTTTGAATAGTTATAATTGTTATTATTTATTTCTGGTGGAAGATTTTTCTGGAAGAGGACCATCCTTCTTTTTTTTGAGTTTAACTTCCGTCCTTCTGTTGGCGCTTGGCCGCCGGCCACCGGCGTCAAACAAAGGCTGGTTTATGCAAATGGACAAGGAAGAGATGCTGTCACTGCTCTCTCCCTCTCTCTCGCTCTCTCTGTCTGTCTGTTTGTACCTCTCTCTATCTCTCTTGACAGCCACATTAGCTCCTACTCTCCTCTGCTATCTTAAATAAAGACATTTATCTCTTTTTATACAAACAAGAAAAAAAAAAGAGACATCCAAACTGGCAGCACACACTCACACAAAGAAGTACTATTTGGAAGAAACTCGCATTTGAATTTGAAATCATCTCCGCCTGACTGTCACTCACATGTGACAATATTCTCTGTCCGACGTGGCAGCAGCAATGTTTTCTGTTACAATACTCTGCTATTGATTTTATTGAATTCCCAAACTTTTCATTCACTCTTAAATAAGATACTTGCTATTCCAAAACGATGAATTGTACTCTGAATATATATATTATATTATATATATTGAAAAGTGAAACTGAGGTTATGGACAGTCACTGAGAAAAGAGGGCTCTTCACACGTTCTGCTGACGGTTCAGAGCCTTCTTTTCTCCATATTTGATTTCTTTCAGCCTCCTTGCACCTCAGCGTTGTGTCATAAACAAAGTAATCTTCTCAAAAGATTTTTAAAAATGGGAGTGGACATTTCTTCCTTTCTTTCTCTGGTGCTGTTTGTCTTCGTTTTTGGAAAGAAACCCATGTCCAGTGAGAGTGTCAGCATCTGCCGCTGTGATAGACACAGAGGGGAACAATGATAATTGAGGTACATATAGTAGACAGGGTGTGCTGCTGCTGCTGCTGCTGCTGCTGATGTGGAAATCAGCGGGAGATCGGTCATGCTCTGGCGAGCTACACGAACACGGCGCGGACGACCAGCTCGCTGAGATCAGATCAGCCTCTGCTCGCTCATTTCTCTTCAATTAGCTGCACAGTGGCTCCTGGAAGAGAGAGTGGGGGGTTAGGGGTGGGGGGTGGGGGTGGGGGGGTGTGGGGGTGCAGCCGAGCATGAACACTCCTCACCCCCCTTCCCTCCCTGCCAGCCAAACCCCCTAGCGAGTGGACCACAGGCGGTGTGTGTATGTGTGCGTGCGTGTGTGTGTGTGTCCTGCCATATTCGGACCAGTGGTTCAAAGGCCTCTTTATTTGCGGAGTGAATTGAGTTCCATTACAAGGCCAGCTCCCGTCACTCAAAGCCTGCTCAATGGGCCGACGTGCAATGATACACACACACACACGCTCACAAGCTCTCTCTCACACACACACACACACACACACACACACACACACACATGGTACAGAGGGCAGAGGCACTGTGGAGCGCGCCCAGAGCGTCGCCACAACGACATGCATGTCAACAAACAGGAAGTGACAGCGCAAAGCCCCCTGGGGTGACCGGAGGAGCGAACACACACACACACACACACACACACACACACACACACACACAGAGCAACACAATGAGTGAGGGGGGGATACAATCGTAGTTGCAGGATGAGACTAAGGAAGCTGAGTGTGTGTGTGTGTGTGTGTGTGTGCGCGCGTTTGAACTGCTCCTCACTCTTTCTGTCCCTAATCCCCTAATGTGAGACCAGTCCTAACACATCTGCATGTGTTTGTGTGTGCACATGAGCATGTCTAGTGGTCAGCGTGTGCTTGTCACATGACACCCCACCGTGTGTGTGTGTGTGTGTGTGTGTGTGTGTGTGTGTGTGTGTGTGTATGTAAGCATGTGCAGCCTGGGCTCTATTGACAAGAGGTGAAAAGGTGATGTGTGACTATTGGTGTTTCTCTGAGTGAAGACATGGGGGTGATTGTTTGGTATTAGTGCTATTGACACTGTGTGTGTGTGTGTGTGTGTGTGTATGTGTGAGCGCGCACTAGGCTGTGTCCATTCTCTGAGTCGTGCTGTTTCTCCTATCATCTTAGCAGGGGGGATCTATGTGTGTGTGTGTGTGTGTGTGAGAGAGTCTTGGTCAATAATCTGCAGCTTTAGTCAGATTACCAGCTCGCCTGGTCTTTGTTGTCAGAGTTAGCGGCGCTTCAGAGCAGTCGGAGCTCTATTGTTTACAGGGACACCGAGGACTATTGTATGGATCTTAATGGATTCCTGTCTGTCTGACCATGTTTTTTTCACTTGCAATGTGTTTTGGTAAAAAAATAACAGTGTGTGAGTCAGACTCTCTTTCGTTTTGTCTCTTTTGCTTTAGAGCCTTTGTTCTCATTTAAGTAACTGAAACATATTTGTGATTGAACTAAGCAATACATTTAAAAACTAAGCCATACAGAAAGATGAATACAGTGGTCAAGTTTAAATAAACCTTTTCTTATACCTTTATGTCACAGCCTCAAGGACAAACATGAACATAGCATAAAATATGGGGAATTTTCTTTGGCAACAAATATCTAAAATATTTGGGTTATTTTCTCTTTGTGCTTGCTTTAGATAGTTGAAAAGAAAAGATCAAAAAGAAGTTAGTTTTCACTTTACTTATAGCAAAGTGCTATTACTTCATCAGTGCAACCTAAATGTTTTCCTCACAATTTGGAGACAAAAACAAAACAACTAAAAAAACGGACGGTCAATAAAGTAAGTAAGTAGGCTTTTACACCAATAATCATAGAGGATTGTATGGACTTATATGTTTAAAAATCCTTTTCCTTTACTCATTATATACCTAACTATAGTCACCTATCTCTGCTGCCTATTGATTGCACATTGATCCCACGCTGCTATCACAAAATGGCATTTCCCTGCAACTCCAACAAGCCTTGAAGGCCAAGATGAAAATATCAACACTGAAGCAATTCTCCCATCCCAGAAAATGCTTTGCTGCACCCTTTCTCTCTTCCAGATAAGGTTTTGTGGAGAAACAAGTTGCTCGATTGATTTCTCATTTACCTTCTGTCATCTGTCCCTGTCTCTTATTTTCCCTTCTTTTTCCCTCATCTCCCCCCTCCCTCTAACTGCCTGTCCGTTGTTCGTCCGTCCATCTCTCCGGTGTACAGTGTGGTAATCCAGGACAATATGTTCCAACATCTGCCTCTCCATATGATGCCTGACCCACGCCATTGACCCTCTTTATGCCACACACACACACACACACACACACACACAAATTGAATCTCTCACACACATCCACACTTTTCTCCTCCACTTACCTCCATCTCTCTTTCTCTCTGTTTATCCTTTTAACAGATCATCCTTTTAAATACCTCTCTGGTACCTCTGCCTTTTTCACCTTTATCACCAATCTCTCTCTCTCTCTCTCTCTCTTGGCTGCATTTTTCTTTTCATTTTTCAGCTCTCTGTCTGTCTTTCCCAGTCCATTTGTGTGATGTGGATGATATCAATGATATCAAGGGTCAATAGGGAGCCAGATTAACATGCTCTAATGCACAATGTCACACTCATCCCCCAGATTAAGATGCTAAATGCCAACCTTGTACACTCTAAAGCCCCCATTGCCTTGAAACCCGTCTGTGAAGGATTCTGCATTAAGCTCCCATTGACTGTAAGTGCTACTCTGTTGACTTCTATGGAGGCTGTTTTAAATATAGAAAGAGCTTTAAATCATAGAGAGATTAATACATTTTTTCTAAGAACTGCACTTAACTCAAAGCTGTGCTGTTGAGAGTTTTTCTCTCTTCTTTCTATGTATACTTTCTATGTATATGTTTTTTTCACAGTGTAATCAGGGCAAAAGCCATTGTTCATCACTGATTTCTTTCTTTATGTCTATACTGTTAACAAAGAAGAAGACGTTTTCACATTTAAGACACCAACAAGGACTGAGATGTGGATTCTGCAAAATGGTTGAGCGTAATATCAGGAGCCACGTTAAGTTACAAATTCAGTATGTAAATGTATGTATTCATTAAACTACAAATATGGCTATTCTTGGAGTTGCAGGTGATGTCACCAGGGTTATCTCGACTTGGGCTTGGAGACTACAAATGTGGGATTCAGTGTTTCTGGGGGTTAACCTAGACTAAAAGTCAGGATATCTCAGGCTCTGCTGCTTTGATTTTGATGATTCTTTTAAAAAATATATATCTTTTGTAAGTCCCCCCAACTTCAAAGCATGTGCAATACTAAATTGCTGTAGTTCCCCTTTTAATCCTGTTTGTCACAGACACATTGTTGTTTTTTTTTATCCTACAAGGAAGTTAATGATGTACGAATCAAAATTTGAGAGGGAAGCAAAAAATAAATTACCTAGCACGCTGTTCAGAGAAAAAGACCATTACAAGGATTCTGGGTAATAAAATTGTTTAAACAGTTACTTAGTAGCCATTTGTGGCTACCACTGTATCAGTAGCTGTGTGCGTACAGTATGGGCTGCATGCATTAGTACCATTGTACCAGTTTCCCTAGTGAGTCTATTAAAGCCTGTTGAAAGTACTGAGGTGCCAAAGGTCATGACCTGGACCAGATTAAATTCTGTCCTCACATTGCCTGAGATAAGAAACCCACTGTCACATGCGTCTTCATATTTTTACCTCATTTAATGATCGCATTGTTCCTTTGTGGACTGAAGAAAATTGACTTGAACCCATCTTGGACTTATAACACCTTTTCAAAACCCATTGGATACAAAAATAAAGAATATATTAGACTTAAACTATAGATATGGTTGTTTTATGTATATATTTGCATATATGAGAAAAACATTTATGCCAAACATTAGGTGTGTACAAGAAATTACACTATACACTGTAATGATTGTGTGTGTGTATGTGTATAGTTCAAGTGTCCACATCTGTTCGCACGTTTCTATGCACTCTTGAGTGCAGCTGGGAAGTTTATTGTGTGCCCTATCTGAAAATCTTTCATTTTCTATCTCTATCTTTTGTGTGTCTCGGCTAAGTGGGTTCACTTGTGTCCCCTCCGCCAAGCCACTGTGTTGCCTTGGCGACCCGAGGCCCAAGCTAACTGTCATGTCTGCAGCAGAAAACACCTCCTTATCAAATGAGGGCGCAGAGACGATCCCAAAGGAAATCCATCCACACTGAGACATCTGTACTCGTGTTAGCCTGGGCAAATCCGTTCCTTTCTGACAAGCCCTAATCTCAATGTGCCACTGTGTTTGTGTGCTTGTGTGTGTGTGTGTGTGTGTGTGACTGTGTGTTTTTCTGGGAGGATTGTAAGGAAGAAATCTGCTAGTGAGATGTTTTTTTGCACTTGTTGTGTCCTCTCACCCCTCCCTGCTGGTAAAAAAACAACAACAAAAAATCCAATTGCAAGGTGGACAAAGCAACTGGAGATTGAGTGAGTCTGAACACAGTCGAACATATGGACGGCTAGATTGAAGCAGTGATAACAGCGCAGAGGACATTATTCTCAGGCTAAACACACAAATGTGCTCACACACACACACACACACACGCCAGTAATAATGAAATCGGTGACAACAGCGGGGTCCGTTCTCCATGATAGAATTACACAGCTATTCTATTCTCCCTGTAGTGTCTAGCATATGGGGCAGCACGTTTGGCTGACAGGTGCAAATGTATTACACACACTCTGCCTAACCTTTAACCCATATTTTCCCATCATTCCCTGAGTGTGTGACCAGTAAGTGAAAAAGATGTGCAGGGAAATATGTGTGTCAACGCAGCTGTTTCTCAGATATTCATGTATGTGCGTGTTGTACTTTATGATAATGCGTGTCAAGGAGACATGAGGGCCAAGTGCAGCCTGTACCAAGGCTGAGCCCAATGCTGGAGGTTAATGTGTTTCAGACAGGCAACTGGGGGGGCGCCCGCGCAGGCTCTTAACCCCTGGGAGAGGGGGCCCCAAAGCCCACGTGGATCTGAGTGTGTGCTTGTCTGCGTGGGTCAGAGGGAGAGAGTGAGTGTACGAGCGGAGGTCAGAGGGGTCAGGATTACCAAGCGATAGGCCACTTATTCTAAATACGCAGACAGGAAAAGGACCAAAGTCAGACTCATCCTCCTTATAAGTGGGAGAACAGATGTTGACTCCTTTTTTGTACTGTTTTACCTCTCTGTGGTTTTGTCTCTCTCTGACTCTGTCGGATAGCTTCCAGCGTCCAATCAAATTATACATCTCGGTTAAATCCTAAAATGTAATTTTTCATCACGCAGAACATAACGCGACACAGTTTTAGGCTATAAAGTTTCATACGTCGCATCTCAAAAATGACAAAAAAAATGACTTAAGTTTGGATGCTCTTTAAACGTACCCTTACTGCAGACATATGCAGTTGAAACACAGCAAACTACAAGTCAAAAAGTGAACAGTCATTAACTCTAATTTGAAATAAATTAGAGTTAATGGTATTTAGTGATTTCTGAACACTTTGACTTATAGTTTTTTATATTAATTGTTTTTGTGATTTGTGATTGAATAAAATTGTCTTGACTTAACCAAAGACAACACATGCTGACCACTTTTTTTGTAAGCATACAGTAGTTTTTTTTCCCCCACTTCCAGAGGCACGGAGCTTGCTGGAGATATGTCATCCATCACAGTGAATAGCATTTCTTTGTACTTCAAAGTTGAGAGCAGGGAATGCCTAAAACGGTTTCCTTCTTGGTGTGTTCAGGCGCTTGTGGAAAGACAGAACAAAAATTTCGATCGTGATAACCTAAAAGTGAACTCACACACCTGTATAAAGACGCCTCTGTGCTGTTAAAAGAGATTTAAATCTCTTCAGCATCCCCCACACATTAGCTTTGACAGTCAATCTGAATACGTCTGTCCTGTGCTTCCTATTGCAGGACCAAGCCAGGGGCTAGGGTTACACTTGTCAGTTCGGTGTTATTTTTTTGAGCTCTGATCATGAAGATCATGTTTTTATGGGATCACCTCACTGTCCATACTTTGGCTGAAAGTGACAGCTGTGTACCCCACCCACCCCTGTGGCTGTGTTTGTGGTCTTGTATAGCTCAGTGGGCAGTATGTGGTATGAACACTGTCAGGGTTAGGGGATTTATTCCCAATGGGACCACCCAAGTGTAAAGGAAAACTGAATGTTTTTACAGAATGTTTTAGTCTGTGATACTCAAGGACTTCTGGTTGTTGTTGTAATTTACTGTTTGTTTTTTGGTCCCAAATTCTGCTTCCAAGGGGTCGTGTGTAGATACTGTGTCTTACCTGGAGTTGTAGGGGTCCCAGGCCTGGTGTGGCGGCAGCAGCAGCAGCAGCAGCCATTGTTGTGGGGATGAGCTGGAGAGGGTAGGGGTCACCTGAAGAAAACCAGAGATCACGTTTTAAGCATTTTCAGCACATTATGCTAATATTAAATCAAAATCAATGATTGTTTTTGGACACTTGCATCCCCTTCTCCATGTCCTCCATCTCTCCTATGCCCCCTCTCCTCCGTCTCCTTCTTTTCTTCCTGTAGCATCCCTCTCTTCTCCCACCCTTTCCTTGCTTTGTGACCTTTTCGCCACCCATCCCTCGCCCTCTCCTCTGCCCTCATTCTATCCTCCCTTCCTCTCCCTCATCCTCCATCTCTCTCTGTCTGTGCCTCCCCCCTCCTCTTTCCACTCATCCTCTTGTTTTTCTCCTCCCTCTCATCCCACCTTCGTCCCTCTCTTCCCCTCGCCTCACCCCCACCAACCCCCCTCCCACCACCACCACCTGAGTCCCTCTCTGCAGCTGTTAAAGCCGTCCTTTGTGTGTGCTGCCGGTAGGGCCTTAATGAAAAGCCTGATTGTGTGTCCTCCTCCTTAATACCCCCTGACAAAGAGCAGCGAGGTGAGGGGATTCTGATAAAGCTGGCCCCAGCGCCGTAATTAAGAGCCGCCACTGCTGATTGCTGCTCTCTCCTCTCTCTCTCTTTTTTTCCTCTCCTGCTTTGTTGGGAGAGGGCTGCTTTCAGTCTCTCTCTCGCCCGTCTCCCACCTCCTCCCTCCTTGTGTCCTCCTTGTCATCTTTCTCTCTTCACAAGTTACTCTCCACCTCTACCCCTTCCTTCTCTCTCTCTCTCCCCCTCTGTCAGGAATGATAAATCAAGAGATAGATGGACGAACAGGGCGGAGGAGATGACAGAAGCGAAGAGAGAAAAGCAGGGGAGAAAAGGACGAGTGCGGATTATTAGTGACCAGGTGCAGATAGGCCGTGCTGTAATTACTCAGAGAGAGAGAGAGAAAAGGGGGGAGAGAAAGGTCAGAGATGAGGGGAGGAGGAGATGGAGGGTGAGGAAGGGCACATAGGAGAGGAGAGGACAGGAATACTGTACTTAATTATCGTCATATTGACTAAGACGTGCCTGTTGACAGCTCTGATTTGCATTTGGGCATGTCCACTAACCAAAATACAGTACACGGAGGTCAGACTTTTATACTGGTGTCACACCGAGGAGAAAACTTGGGAATGTTCTCAGGGCTTGACCTTGCATTTCTGACCTGAACCTAAGAACAGCGGTCAGCCTCTTGGCTGTATCAGGACCTTCTATTGTGCATGTGTGTGCCCATGTAAATGTGTGTGTGTGTGTTTGGCATGAGCCAAGACATATTTTCCCATATAACTCTGTTCTTTAAAAAAAAAAAAGAAGCAAAGCAGAGACATTCTTTTCTCCAGCGGGGTGGGAGGGCAGGAGGGATTAAAGAATTATTTCAGGACTGTGTATTCTAGGAGATGGGTCTTTTCTCCTCGCTCCCTGGACAAACATGAGCTGGGTGGATATTTATGCTCCTCCTGGGGGTCGCTGTAACAAAAGGGGAGAAGGACGGAGGAAAGCAAACATGTTGCTCTTGGCTTGGGGACAACGACCTCGGCGGACAAGGATGACATTTCTCACTGACAGACGAAAGAGGGAGATAGATCGAGGGAAGTGAGGCGCAAAAACGCCATCAATGTCCCTTTGGTGTCAATTTGTGCACAAGTTTTCATTTTTCTTAATTCTTAAAGGGGCACTCCATGGATTTTAAACATGAAGTTCAGTGTACTCATCATGAGCTGTACTACTAAACCTGTAAAAATAGGTGTGTAATGTCTTACATGGCTCTGAAGGGAGCTTTCTAAAGTTAGAGAAAATAACCTTCAGATTTCTAAAAGAAAGCCTGTGTTATGAACTCAGGACGTGGAGTTTGAAAGATGTGGGCATTTTTCAGGCAGGGATTGTCTTAACGAAAGATGCTATTGAGTTGCGTTATGGGAAATGTAGGTTCCAGTGTTTTTGGAATTACCAGAGACTATAAGTCAGGATATCTTCACCTCCGCTGCTTCGCTTTTGATTATTCTATACAATTAAGTTTTGGAAATAAAAGGAAAAAGTGAAAATCAGCTTCAAATTCAGCTTTTTAAGAAAATTATGAGCATGTCATGCCTGAAAACGCAGTGCTGGTTGGAACTACTTTAGTTTTCAATCTTTAAAATAGATTATTAAAAGTCCTCACAAAAGTTTAACAGCTATCTTTAGCTTTAACATGTTTTGTCAACGGCTTGGACAATAGAAAAATTGTGTTACTGTTTAACAAGTGTTCAAACAAGACAGCTACTCAGTGCACAGAAGTCCATACTGTGTGGATAAAGTCTATTCATATCTTCAAAGCTATGAGGCGCCGTGAGAATATGTCAGAGCACAATGCTACACATGTCCTATTTAGAGCTGCAGCACCAAACTACATCGATTCACAACAACTTTGAAAGTTGCCAGAGAGTTTTCTCAGGGGCGGCTCAGCCTGGCGCAGTGTGCCAGTCCGGTTGGAGTTGGCGGAGGCAGTGAAAAGACAAGCCCACCACTTGACAGGGTATTTACGTGGGCAGTGGGCGTGGGTGAAGATGGCACTAATTAAAATGGAATGGACTTGTTTGGGAAGCTGTGAAACTCTAAGGGGGTGGGGGGAGAGGAACTGAGTGTGCATGAGCTTGTGTGCACGCTCATATATCTGTGTCTAAGTATTTTTTTTTGTGTGTTTGCGATATCACAAAGCAATATCTGGCTGCCTGGACGTTTTTTGTGTGTGTGTGTGTATATGTGTGTTGGTGTGTGTGGGCTGTGTTGGAAACATGTTCTGGCTGCGTCCTGTGTTAATGTGAGGAGAACCTGGGGCAGGTCACATTACCACCCTCCCCACCCTCCCCTCTGCTAACCCCCCCACCGTGCATTTATTCCCAGCATCCCCTGGCAAGCACCCACCCCTCTCTCTCTCTCTCTCCGTCTCTCTCTATCATGGTAAACAACACATTGCCACACAGCCGGAGCGTGATAGCCAAAAAAAAAAAACAAAAAAATAAAACATGTCCTGCAGGACGCCTGTATTTTGTTGCTTTTATACATCAAAAAATAGACAAGACAAAAGGAAGGAGCCAAGGGACTGAGCGAGAGAGGGAGAGATAGTGATAAAGAGAGAGAGATTGAGAGTGTAAACAGGAAGGGTGTATTTGGACTGGTTTTTCTATTAAGAGAGAGATGTTGTTGTAGGGGCGAGCTCGTCTTTTGGGAAACAATCCGACTCCTTGTGTGGGAAAATGGTCAGACCCTACCTTGCGTGGTGAAAAACATTTGAAACATCACACATAAAAAGTACTTTTACACTGAAAGTTGCACCTGTTTATAAATGTGTTTGTGTGTGTGTGTGTGTGTGTGTGTGTGTAAGCGGACGTTACTCACTGCAGCCGGGCTTGTAGTTGAAGCCAGGGGGCATGAGGAAGCCCTGCTGGGCTGCAGCCGCCGCCAGAGTCCTCTGGTCCGGAGGAAAGACGGGGATCATCAGAGGAGGGAGTTGGCCCTGGACCTGCTGATGAAGGAGGGAGAAGAGGGGGGGAGAAAGGGAGAAGGAGGCATGAAAGGGAGCCAGGAAGGAAGAAAAGAGGAGGAAGAGGAAGAAGGGAGAAAAAAGAGAAGAAAACATGAGCACCTTTGGCATCTCTTTAAGTGACCGTCCATAGACATGCACTGAAAACAATGTTCACAATAATGCTAAAAATAGTGCTGTTTATGTGTGTAACTGATCCCAGAACAGCCTTATTCTGAAGACAGTTACAGTTACATCTGAATTACATCATCATAATTTCTCAGAATCATATGCATGCAGGCTCATATACATACTGTATGTTCATGTAATACATATGGAACACACATATGACATCAGTCTGCAAAGACACTAATGAAGTCACACACGCACTCCTTCTTCTCGATTCAAATACAAAAAGCATGTCATCAGGACAGTTCACCAAACTCTCACAACAGCTGGCCTTTTCCTTTTATTTGGAAGATGATGTTCCCTCCCTTCTCCCCCGCATCAATCTCCCCCGAACAACCCAAACACACCAACGCACACACAGACACAACCCTCTCCGTGCGCACCCGTCGGCAGAGAGCCATACGACTTCACAAGGTTTCCAGGATTTTTAAAAGGAGAAGCAGAAAAAAGCTCCTCCGATGGGTGGCTTTGGCAGGGACGACAGGAGAGGGAGAGAGAGAGAGGGAGAGAAGGAGAGATAGGGAGACAGAAAGAGAGAGAAGTAGGAGACAGATGGTTGCACTAAACAGCGTTCTGCCAAAAACAACACACAAAGACTCGCGTGTGATGGACTGACTGACAGTTTGAGAGGGAAGATGGGAGAAGATGAGGAGAGGAAGTGAGGAGGAGACGGAGAGTGGAAAAAGGTGAGACAAGAAGGGAAGTAAGGAATCTTATCGAGCTGTAAAGCTGAGGTGTAATGCTGGTACGATGTAGAAACCACAAATATGAAGAGAGGGAGGGAGTGCAAGCCAAATTCGGTGCAAATTTTAAGCAATTTTCCAAAAAGTCCAAACAATAAAATCAACATGTTTCCATAAATTACTGGTCAACAAGATCGCATACACAATAGAGCTGCAGTATCTCTTTAGCTCTATAGGTACATCATGTGATTTCGGTTATTTTTATAAATCAACTTGCTTTTGTTGAAACATACAATGTGGTGTTTTCATTGGCCACCAGTTTTGCTTTTGAATCTTTGGGCATGGCAGCAATACAACAATGCTGCGCCTACACTGTACTAAAATAAGATAAGAAGAAGAAGAGGCACGTCCTGCAATGTGATCACTTATCTAACAAATCAGTTTCATCACTCCTGTACTTCTTCTCTCTATCAATACAATGATTTTTAGGCTACATCTCAGTCAAACTGCAAAAATGTTTTCTTGCGTCATTTCCCCCCCATATTTTTTGGGTCTCCCTTTGAGTTCTGTTATGGGCAAATTAAAAAATGCCATAAAAACAAGTGTATGGAAACTAACTTCAGATAAAACTGTTGTACATCAAACCTGTGCCATCTTTAGGGACCTTTCAAACCAGTTCACTGCCTGTGTGCTTCTTTTAGTTTATGCCCTAAAAAAATAAGTAAAACTCGTAGAATTATTCTTTCTTTTCACTCGTGCATTAATATAGATGGATGAGTGTTTGATTTGGGCCAAATATTTGGTCTCTACAGAGTGTTTGTGTATGAGTTAAGCTGTTCACACTTTTTAAACTGACCTACAATTAAATGGATGGATGGCTTTGGACATCAAATAACCAAAATGGATTTAAAGGTGTACTCCAGCAAAATAAAATTGTACTTCCACCATAAAGTTTGGATGCTTGTGAGCAACAGATTCAGAAAACGAATGGTCAAAATCGAAGCAGCACGGCCCGAGAAATCATGGAGAAATCCTGGTGAAAGTGAAAATAAACCTGATGACATCATCAGGGCTATAGAGAGCTCCTCCAGAGCCACAGAAGACACCATACAACTGTTTTCAATGGCTGACTAAGACTCCTCATGACAGGTAAACTAAACTGTGTGTAAAATTGGTGGAGTGCCCCTTTAAATCAAATTCCTGACAGGGTCTTTAGGCCGGTGACCTGTACTCATGGTTGCAAAGCACTTTGTTCCCTCTTTACAACTTGTCTCCTCTCTACTCCTCCTCCTCCCTCTCTTAGTTTGCCAGGAGGGCAGAGAGGTAACGGCTGAATAGGATAATGGGCAGGTAAAAGCTGTTTGAGGGGGAAAATTGATCCGGAATGATGAAAATGGCTGCAAATGGCCGCACAATCATAAGGATGCGGTGGTGCCACGGTACAATCAGGTAATATCTCGGTGATATGGACACTTGAAGTGGTTAGTGCTTGAGACGGGTAAATAGAGAGAGAGAGAGAGAGAGAGAGAGAGAGAGAGCGGCTGCCTCTCAGAGCTAACAGCGCTCCCAGCTTTCCCTGCCTGTATGTGTATACTCAAGTTTCCCTGGGCGTATGCATGCCCGTGTTCTGTAAATACCTATGAGTGTGTGTTTCTGTACAGTGTGTCTCCTCCTCCCTCCTCCCCCTGCTCCCGTGTGTCGGCATGCGGCAGCCAGCAGCGCTGTAATCAAACTATCACGGCGCAGGGGGAATAGCGCTCTCTTCAAGCGGCTCCTGTTTCCCCCCTCACACCAAAAACAATAATTACTCCACCATTTTGGTAAACCATAAACCACCGTGCCGCGTGATCAGAAGGGAGAGGCGTTCCAGAGCGACGCTCGGACAGGACCCCCGCAGGGACGAATCACAGACAGAACAGTTCCGCTTTGCCTTTCAGGCCTAATTGGACATATGCTGGAGTGGAGCTGGCTAGCAATACTGTAATGGACCGTAGGGAGGAGGAGAGGAGAGTAGAGGAGAGGATAAGTCCATGGCAGCTGTAATACATACATACTGTACATATACACACTGGCACATATACTGTATGACGTCTGTGTGTGTGTGTGCACAGGGCTTTGCTTCCTTTCATTACAAATGAAAATGAAAATATCATAGAGTCTTCTCTCTATATCTGCCTCTTTCTGCCTCTATCTCATAACAAAAAGCCTGCATACAATAGGAAGACATTAATCAGCCTAGGGACTGTTGCACAATGGGATAAGAAGATCGAGCAACAGAAAAAAAAAAAGAACAAAATGGCAAGAGAAAGACACAAAAGACTACAAAAACAAAACCAGTGAAATATACAGAGAGGAAGTAAGAGAGAGAATGGTTTATGGAGAATCATTCCCTCACATATGTTGCTGTTGTAATTGTTGAGTCGGATATGTGTGTAACAGCTGTTGAGCTGATGAGCAGCACCACTAGCCTAGCATGGTCACTGGCATACACACACGCACTGACCTCCAAAGGGTAACACACAAAAACACACACACACACACATATGAGGCAGAAAGCATGGGCCAGACAAGTTGAGCGTAAAGGAGAAACAAGGGACTCTACAAAAACTGAACTGTGTGTTTGGGTGTGTGTGTGTGGAGGGGTGAGGGGGGGTTGTCCACTAGCTGATCATATGATATTGGAGTGGATCAGTCTGTCTCATCATGCCCCCCCTGTGCATTCCTTCCCATTTACATTCCTTTACCATCTGCAAAATGACTTAATCTGATATTTCTCCTAATATTGGTTATACAATAATGCAATACCTTAAAGTGGATTATGAGCTCTGTGTGTTAGCCTCGTGATTATAGTGTAAACTTTGAAACCAACAGGGAGAAACGAGAGGGAGAGAGCTCTCCCGAATCAAGAGAATAAGAATCAGAGACAAAGAGACGCATTGACAGAAGGAAAGAAAAGCCTGCAAGAGAAAGTGAGGGTGAGAGAACTAGAGGAGAGGGAAAGTGAGAGCGAGGCCAGATCTATCAGACAATCTCCAGATCCCACATAAAGGAAAAGGCACATCTGAAACAGCAGGCGCTTTGGGGAATAACACACTCCTCAGCTTCTCTTTCACATCAGGCCCAAAGCGAACATGAAAACCTACAACACACACAGACAGAACATCACACTGCTGCTACTGTAAGCTGCCGACGTGGGCTCCGCTTTTTATCTGCAAACCACTCCTTGTCCAAAAAAGAAACCTGAAACAAACAAAACTGGAACTCATCTGAAAAAAAAAATCCTCTAATCAGTGATAACGGAATGCAAAACAAAGAAAAACACTCGAAACCTCGGAATAAGAACCGCATATATATATATATATATATATATATATATAGAGAAAATGTGTGAAACTTTTTCTTGAGAACTTTCACAGGGGCAAAGAGGACCGAAAGGAAGAGAGAAGTCGACAACTCACCCTGGCGAGAGAACGTCTCAGGAAATAAACAGCAGATAGACAGAACAGAATGAACGAGAGAGGGAGAAAGAGTGAGAGAAAGAGAGACGGAGAGGGGAGCAAGAGTTGGATAATTGGCAGCGAGTGGAGGCTGCGTTCACCAAGCGCCAGGCGGCACAGCTTGAACTTAAAGCGCCGCTGCGGCATAATGAAGATGTGGCCGCTAATTAACATATGGGGTGCGAAACAGGTTGGTTGGCACGCGGAGCGCTAAAAACTCCAAGGTAAAGTTATTATTGGGGAGTAATTAGCTCTATGAAGTTAATGCGCCGAACAATAGCTGCCAGCGCCGCACAATATGGCTCGCATCTGAGCGCGCGAAAAAAATAGCCCCCGCTAAAGTGCGAGTCCCACAGCTAAAATCTGTTGGCGACCATATGCTCCGGCAATTAATGCAAGACCTGGATGACCTATTGCTAAAGAAGGGACGTGCGAGTGATAGAACCAATAATTAATTTTGAGAGAGAGAGAGAGAGAGAGAGAGATGGCTTTTAATATTAGTCCATTAACTTTCTATGGACAGGGGCTATTAGAGGCCAGCCTGCTGTGAATGCAGAGGCATGGTTCGTGTCAGGATGGCACTGCAATGGCTAGGGTCCACACACACACACACACACACACACACACACACACACAGAGGTATGTCTGCGTGTGAGTACATTAGAGAGAAAGCATGTGAGAGAGGGTGGGTCTCAGTGGGAATTGCTGGTTGCTTGTGGTCCAGTTTATGAGTGTATGTGTGCGTGCATGTGTGTGTGTGCGTGCACATTGACACATACAGTGCGTAAGGAAAACACAAATTACACTGGTTGCAGTGTAATGGGAGTGATTAAACAATTACACAGGCAATTGGGTTAGCCGCTCCCATGCGCAGAGTACAGAGGTGCTGGTGTGTTGTGTGTGTGTGGGTGTGTGTGTATGTATACGGTATACTGTGTGTGTGTGAAAATTAATGAAAAGCATCTTTTCTTAGCATTTTTGCTTTTGTTTTTCTCATTTTCTCCCACAGAATGAAACATATTTAACACGGACAGAGGCTGTGCTTGTGCGCAACTGCATCAGGTATTACACTTGGAGGGGTGTGTATGTGTCTGTGTGTCTGTGTGATTGAGTTACCAATGTAGGTTAACCTTAATAGAGAGCTTGTTAGCCGCTGTCGCCGGCGCGTCTGGCCTCTCTTAAACTAGTCAAAGCATCAGGTGGCTTTAGTCATTTTCTGATTCTACCTCGCTTTTTCTTCTTCTCTGTCCGCTTTGCTGTCTCCCACCTATAGCAACGGCGGTGCTTGATGAGAAGAAATACAGCCAGCAGAGGTAGAGCGGTAGACACACACTTGACTGCATGTGTGTGTGTTTTGGTTGAGTGAGTTTTGATTCATTAGGCAGGACACACTCGTGTCCCCTCATCCCTCTGTTCCAATATACATTGTGAGTGTGTGTGTGTGTGTGTGTGTGTGTTGCCTCTATTCTATGAAAATGTGTCCGTGTTCTCAAGGTAAGCCCTGAGCCGCTCGGCAGGTGAGCTCCTTTCATCCCCGGCGCGCCTCCCCGCACGGCAGCAACAGTCGTCCCCGGCAACACCGGGGGGAGCCTCGGAGACAAGTCGTTTAATTAGAATGAGAGAAGACGAGAGGGAAAGCAAAGCGAAGTGTGAGGAAATGTGCTCACCCCTTTGAGCTTAACAAGAAGGCCCCTAGCAGGGGGTAGGAGGAGTGCATATGTGTGTGTGTTTTTGTGTGTGTGCATGTCTTTATGTGCACACATGTTTTTGTAATTCTTTAGAGAGCAAGTTGTGTTATTGCCTCAGATTGAGCACAAAGTTTTGCAAAGTAAGGATCACTTGTCCTGGTCAGGATGTTTGGGTTTAGGTTTAAGATTAAAATTTGGATTAGGTTGGGTGGGTTTAAGGATAATTTCGGGTCAGGGCTTGGATTAAGGGTTAGGATTAGAGGTTTAGTCGGGATAAAGGTTGAGGTTAAGTTCAGGACTTGGACTAAAGAACAGATCGATGGTTCAGCTAGGATTAGGTGTAGCAGAGAAATCCCTGAATGTGTGTGTGTGTAAGTGCGTGTGTGTGCGTGTGGGGGGACAAAATGAATGGATCATAATTGATGCTAATTCATGGATAATTCCAGGTAGAATCAATTAGTCAGAGCGAGAAAGTAGCCAATCACTGACTTCTGAACACTAATGAATGGTGTGTGCACATTCATACTGTATGTCATTAGCTTGTGTTGCTGCTACGCCTGCCTCTGTAAATGAACTTGTTTGTCAGCTCGCGCTACGTTCGGGCAAGTGCCGTTGGCCTACATAGTGGACGCTAACACGCCTATTGCTGGCTTGACTTGGGTTTCAGGGTGAGAAGAAAAAAAAAAGGAAGCCGGATGCAGGACAATAAATAATTTGTCCTCCTTTCATGAGGGATGTGTGTCACTCTCCTCTCTTTTTCATGAGCTTGATTATTCGTTTCATTTCATCACCTCTTCCAAGTGGACGGTTGAAAGCATTCTTCACAGGCCTTTGGGGGTTTGGGCCTAACAAAGCCAAGGACGCAGACACACACACACACACACACACACACACACACACACACACACATACACACACGAGAAGGGACAGCTGAACTCAGCCTCGTTAGGGGGAAATGCAATCACAAGGGGCTTATCATACAGACACAAAGCACACACACACACACACCCCAACACACTGAACCTGGTGCCCTCTCTCTGGCAGGCCATTGTATTGTGGGATTGCGCGGACAATCTCTTCATGAATGATTAAGCAGTGTGTTTCTCGACCAAGTCTTTGATGATGAGTGTGTGTTTGATCATCAGGCGAGTGCGCGCCGCTCTCTGCGACTGCTTTCGATACACGAGCGAGTGAGCGAAGGCCGATATTGTTGTACGTTCGTCCGTGTTTGTGCGTACTTTGATGTGTGTGACATACGTGGACGCGTGTGTGTTTTTGCGCTCCTGTGACGAGCCCCTGTTGATTGTGTCCCTCCCTTAACGAGGCCGCCCACAGCTGCCCCTGCTTGTGAGAAACTATTGTCGGGGCCCGTTCAATGGAGAGACGCTTGTTTGGGAAAAGGTTGCAAAGTCATGGGAAAAGAGAGCTTTGTCTCGGCGGGGTCGCAAGGGAGTGAATCATGAGCGGACGTGTTTATAGCTTAACACACACAGCTGCGGCAAACACACACACACACACACAACACACAGGCACAGATGAAGAAATGGACGCTGGAGAATGCACAGAGAAATCCTCAGAAACAAACATGTGCGCTCTCTTTTTGTCAAAGAGACAAAACGCGAACAATTCAGAATTTAACTCGCACAAAGCAAATAAACACAGCTGCTTTACACAGAACCGTGGACACACATAGACACACGTCCCACACACATGCTATCACAAGGTCTCTTATCACACAAACTGTGTATGGCTAACCTCTCGGGGGGAAAGGGAATGTGTGTGTGTGTGTGTGTGTGTTCCCTCTTGGACAGGGTGTCTCTTTATGATACAAAGCCCGGCTTTCTCAGCTCAAAATTCAGTGTCATCTGCTTTTACAAAGGCCTGGGCTATTCGTTCCAAGCCACCTGGACCAACATAGAGGCTCCAGTGTAGCACCCAAAAGGACAATACTTCCATTTTTAAGTGTTACATACATACCCACCCATTTTTTCTGGAGCTCAAGACACAGATCCACATTCAAAGGGACTTTTTAGTTGACTTACTTTGCAGATTTCTTTTTTAATCTATATAAGATTATTCACTTCTGTCTGCAATCTACATGATTAGATTTGTTTAACATCTTGCTCCAAATAAAAGTCAACGAAGTTTGCATTTCCTAGTATTTCCTGGTGAAGGGAATTCCTCCTAAGTGTGACTCGCTATGAGCTCTTATTATGAGAAAAATGTGTGTTTTAGGGAGTACAATGTGACCTAATTCTAACATTTTATTATCTATAAGGTGAATTCGTGAAAAAGATGAGCCTTTTTGACAGCTTCTTTCTGGCTACTTCACCGGCTTAGTTGCCTGGTCCAGATTTGTACAATGTTGCTGTTGCTTGACCGAGCCAATCTACTGCTCTGTCTGTGAAAACACCTTCACAATCACTCAAAGACACAATGGAATGAACATCAAATAAGTGAACTTCACCGACAGTTTGACGCGCACACTTTGATTCATATAATAAAGACTCAAAACGTACACAGTGTACTAGCTAGCACCCTACTTCTGATTTTTCCAAGCAGACTGACCACTTTTAAGTGATTACACAGGTTGTGTGTGTGTTTGTGTGTTAGAGGAGGAGGGGCCTTTTATAAGTCAACGCTGATTCAGGCCCCAAATGCTGATGGGCTGAGCAAAGAAAAGCTGCAACAATCACAATCACAAAATTGCCTTTGTGGGCCGTGCAGACACACGTGGAGACACATTTGCACAAACACGTACACTTTGGAAGATACATACACATGACTACACACGTGAATGGACACACACACACACACACACACACACACACAAACCGGCCTCACCTGGATTTGTTGCTGCAGGAGGTTGATTTTGTGTTGCTGCTGCAGAAGCTGCTGCTGTTGCCGGGCAATCTGAGGACAGAGCACACGACACATTATTAGAATGTATATGCAGTATGTGTGAGTGTGGGCGTGTGTGTGTGTGTTTTGGTGTGTGCAGGGCCTGTGGGAGATGCGACACATCTGCAGGTCTCTGAGGCCCCAGTTGCACGACAGAGGGTCGATGCCCCGGTATGAAATATTAAAGAGCTCATCTCATCTGGACTCACAGCCAAATGGACAACAGTGTCACACCGACACACTTACATGACATGAAAACTTCACTGCACGTACTCTATGTAGAAAAGAAGGTGGTCGAGGGAAGTTTTTTCTTTGATGAGTGACCGATTAAATGCTCCTCTAAAAGTGGAGGCAATCCTGAGGAATCTGGTTTTACAAAATCCTTTCAACCCTGTTTGGATGAACACTTAAAGAAACTTAAAGAGGCAATTTCTAATCTATTAGTCATATATTTTTGGAGACATTTTATAACTTTTACACATTTATTGTAAATGTAATGTCATTTCTTGCCCTTCTTTTGCATTCATTCTTACTTGTTCTGCATGAAAGCATTGACTTTGAGCCTAAGATGTAATTAACTTCTGCACAGAAGCTCTCCAGTGGCTCATAGAGTGGAATGGAAACACAAGAATACAGTATCCACATACAGTACATGCACGGAGAGCCAGACTCAGTGCATACTGGTGCGGGATGCAGCCCGGGGCACTGTAACGCACTGTGTTTGTCACAGGTGATTTGTCCTTACAGCTGTGTTCCTGCGTGCGTTTGTGTGTGTGTGTGTGTGTGTGTGTGTGTGTGTGTGTGTGTGTGTGTGTTCTCTTTGTAAACCCGAGCTTTCCAGAAGCTAAAAAGCACAACAAAGAGGGAAACCCTTCTCTATGCAAATACCTGGCAGACTCTCGCCTGGGAGCTTGGAGTGTGTGTGTGTGTGTGTGTGTGTGTGTGTGTATGTATGTGTGTAAGCGTGTGAGTGTATGTCTCCGCTACATCCGCTCCAACACTACATACCCTCAGCTCATTCCTGTGCAACGCCCCTGTGTTCAAGCTGCCAAAGGCGCATGTCTCTGGCTGTGTGAACACTAGCCTATACAGTATGAGATGTTTGTGTGTGTGTGTGTGTGTGTGAGAGAGAGAGTGTGTAGAGGAAAGAAAAATCCTGTGTGATTTGTTGCTGTTCAGCCACACCTTTGAGCCCACCTTGGGTTATAAACCATAAAACCTGTGTGAGCGTTTCTGATGATCATTTGTGATGTTTAGGTGTGTATGTGCATTTGTGTGTCTGCACATACCAGTGTGTGTGTGTGCATTTGACTTGTGATTACAAATCAGCATCCAATCATGTGCCTTTATTTACTGTTTACTGACCAGGCACAGTAAATGTACAGGATTTCTTTGGGTGGCATTGCTGTGGAGGAAGATACATAATTTAAAAAAATGTCAACCTATGAAGGTTATATTTTAAAACATGGTGGATTACCCAAAGAATCAATATATGTGCAGATGGGGAAAATTCTTGTAAGGTTCTGATCTGATTGGAGATAAGTCATAAAGTGAATACTTCTTTTTTTTTTATTTTGTGAACTAAAGCCATACTAAATGCCTTGTTAGGATGGCTTGTTTTTGCAGCATAGGCATACAGTACACAGCATTTCCAAAGGAAGGCCTCCCCATGCAGCGTGCTCCTGTACCTGGTCCTGCTGCTGCTTGGCCAGCTCCATCTGCTGCCTCTGCTTCTCCATCTGCGAGGCGGCCAGCTTCTTCTGCTCCTCGTGGGCCGCCAGGAGCTGCTCCCTCAGGCTGCTCAACTGGCCAATCATGCCCATGAGCTGGCGCTCTTTCTCCGCCAGGCTGTCTGGGGTACCTACACGGCGAGAGAGGGGGGGAGGGGGGGAGAGGGGTCAAAGGTGAGATGGCAGCTCTTTGAAGAAAAGTACAAGACTCGGTTGAGGTTACGCCGTGAAGCGTCTTTCATCATTTAAATGGAAGCTAATCTAGCTAATCACAGATATAAGGACACTTCTAAGTATTTGAAAGGAATTATAACTTCTTCTATGAAGACATATTTTATATTATTACACCTGTGTTTTACTATATTTATTATCTGTTTATACCCCAGCCTCCACATACCTCCCACAGCAGGAGTTCTAGTTGTTGACAAATACATTAATAAACACTTATAACTGCTTACAACTCCATTATAGTGTGTTATAAACCATTTTTATATGTGTATATACTGCTTGTAAATGCTAAATAGGGAGACTTAAAGTGTTGCCAAAACTAAAACCAGGATTTCATTAAAAAAAGATGTGAATGTAACAGGAGCAAAAAGCAGACAAGATCGGAAATCATGGAAAATCTGAAGCTGTGTTCTTCTTTGTGAGATTTTCATGGCTATCCGGAGGCCAGAGAGGGTTGTGGGGGTGAGGTTAGAGGTCAGAGGCATGAAGGAGAGGAAGGGAGGAGGAAGGAACAACAAAGCAGTGTGAAGCTATCCGTGGCTTGTTGGCCAACCTAATATATGACCGGTCGGGGGCTTTGGACGGTAGGAGGGGGGCATGTCAACGGAAGGTGCGTTTGGCAAAGTGCGTGTGTGTGTGCCGCAGAGTTGTAAAACCAGATGTTGACTTATTTTCCTGGGCACAGAGGGCCAGCAGTGATTACACAAGCCACATCCATCACTGCCTTTATTGCCTTATTGAAATAAAGAAAGTGAGTCTGGCTGAGGAAACGTTTGTACACAGGCAGCAAAACAAATGTGAGATCTGGGCCAGATTCAGATTCATGTTTAACAAACACAAATCTGCAGTTAGGTTTGAAAATGTACATTTCTTGCTAAAACTTGAAGCAAACTCTAAATTGATTTGATTGGCGCTGAATTATGGATAAATTTGGAGTTTGGTCTGTAGCTATCAAGCTGTGTTTTGTGAATGTGTGTGTGTGTGTGTGTGTGTGTGTGTGTGTGTGTGAAAGAGAGAGGAAAAACGAGAGAAAGAGAGTGTGTCTGGTCTGTGTTTACCCTGCAGTCAGCCAACCTCCTGCTCACATTTAGCATGGCCTGACCTTTGACCTCTCAGATCCTGACATACCAGCTCCATTACACACACACACACACACACACACACACACTCAGTTACACATACACAAACACACACACACACACACACTCAGTTACACATACACAAACACACTTGCACACGAGGCCTAAATCATTCAACAGGATGTAGTTAGAGAGAGGCACACTGAGGCACAATCAGTACGAGTGTGTGCGCCCATGTCTGGTCATATGTACCAATGTTTCCCGACATGTTGTTGTGTGTGTGTGTGTGTGTGTGTGTGTGTGTGTGTGTGTGTGTGTGTGTGCGCGTGTGTGTGGAGCAGCACAATCCCCCATTGTTCTTCAGCTGCTACCTTTAACAGGGCCACATTCCTGCGCCAGTCAAACCAGATGAGGAAGAGAGAAAGAGGGGGAAAGAGAGGGAAGCAGGGAGAAAAAGAAAGAGAAACACAGCAGGCGGAGGGGGGGGTTGAAAGGGGGAGTCAGAAGAAGGGATGGGGGGAGTGAAGCGAGGAGCCACGGCGGCTGACCTGCCCTCTGACCGCCCCGGGAAGGTGAGAGCCATCCATTTGTCCTCCCTGTTGGTAGCCGCCCGCCTCATGCCAACCCCCGCCCGCACGCCCCCACTGCCCACCAACACCCCCGCTCACCCTCCTCCTCCTCCTCCCTCACTTCCCCCCCGCACTCCATCCATCCGCCAACAATGAACAATAAAGGCAACTGTCGGGAGCACTGGCCGCTGGAAAAATAAACACGCCGCTGTCCTAACTCACAGACCCACCTTTGTAGAGCCAGAAATGTGTGTGTGTGTGCGTGCTTGTGTGTGTGTGTGTGTAGCCAAAGCTGACCAAGACAAGAAAGAGCCTTGTGTTAAAAACGTTAGCCTGTTCAAATGGGGGGTGTAGGGGTGAGGAGGAAGGGGGCAAGGGGGAGAGAAAAAAGGATAAGGGGGGGTTGCAAAGGTGAAACGATGGATCAAAGGAGTCTTTCTTTTAGGGGGTTCTTGTTGGGGTTAACCCCCCTTTACACACACACATCCATGCACATGCACAAATGCAAACACAGTCAAATTGGGCACTTCTGTGCAAAGCAGTGTGTATGTTGAGGTGGAGGGACATTCCTTTAACCAGCAGCCTGGACAGTTATGTGTGTAAAAACGGAGACAACCGGTCTATTCTTTTTCTACAAGCTGCTCTCAATCCCCCTCTCAGCTGTGTATCTTTCATCAGTAAACCAGAGTGTTTGCAGACGAAGAAGAATCCAAGAAAACAACACGCTTCTTAACTGAGACGAGACTTTAGAAACTCCCGTCTCTCCCTTCTCTTTCCCTCCCATTCAGACTCTCAGAATTTCTGCGGTCGCCCTCATAAATCAGCGCGTGTTGGCCTGTTTCCTCAGCTGCTGCGAGGCGGGCAGGTGGATCGATAACTGGTTTCCTCCATTGGTTTACACACATTCCTCCTTAGGCAGATTGCTGCGGCCCGTGCTTACCTACAAACCCGCCGAACCAAACACCAACTCTTCCTTTATTTTGCTCACACACAGGCACTCGCGCATGGCGTAATTAACCAATTTGTAACAATGTAATACTTGTCACCGTGTTCGCCAGGCTAATTAATGACCCCGGCTGCATTGATAACTCCCCCTGGTAAGGTGGGAGGAGGAGCGGGAATGAGATGGCTGAGGAGGGAGGGAGGGAGGGAGGGAGAGAAGGAGCAGGGAGGAGGAAAGGAAGAAGAGGGTGAAGGAATGATGTGAGAGTTAAGAGAGAAGAAGGGGAAGGAGACAAGCGGCAAGGAGCTAGATAGAAAAGCAGCGATAACACACTTACTTTAAATACTCATAGTGAGTTAATATTAAGGTAATAAAATTAAGGTTTGATTAAAGCACTTACTACATGGATTGCAGTAACCTGATTTTCCCAGTAACTCAACTTCACTTGATTTGTTTGACTGCAGGATTGGCGCCATGACTCGTATTCTACAGACAATATCTTACTATAGCCGTTTATTGCTTTTCACATTGAGTCTTCATTTGCAGGGTTATTTGTGACTTTGAAAGGAGTCTTGCCGTTGCTCCTAAAATGTATTTTTTGCCACGACTGTTAGAAACACTGCTATGTGTGTACCACATGTCTCAGGAGCTGAGACTGAGACTGTTTGCAGGTTATGATGGAGCACTGTATTGGCATAATCTGTTTATTTAAAAATAAGTGATCAGTTTTTGCCTTGTTTGAATCAGTTTCACTTAGAGTAGAATGCATAAGTTTGCTGTGGGATGTTTGGCTGTAGTGGCATTAGAAATGTTACTGAGTCAAATAAGCATCATTATTGGCTCCACACAAGTAACTCCAGACCATAAATACCACCAACATTCTTTCTTTCTTTGACACCTACTGCTGTTGTGCCATTGAGCAAGGCAATTTACCGCCCAACTTGTCCCGAGGAGCTGCTCAGAGGGTTACAGCAGTACCGTGTGTGTGTACTGGATGTTGTGAGCTTGATCGCTACCTTTACCCTCTTAAATCCAGCCAGATACACAGGTGGGTACAAAGATAGCAGATATTCAGGGCAGATGTTTGAGAAAATGTGTATAAAGTGATGCAAAAGACATCCAGAATATTTCATTTTAAAGGAATGGTGCAGCTGTGAAGAAGCTTTGGGTCTTGGGTTTAAATATTTCCCTCAGTGTGTGTGCTGAAACACGCTGATACTCACACTGTACATAAAACTGTCGTACAGTGTGTAAAGAAGTATGAGGGGCAATTCAAAAGGAAATTCAAGCGTTTAAGAGATTCATCTTTCCTGTCACTCTACTATCTAATACCGCCGATCTGATGTTAATGACACTATACTGAGGGGATATTTATTCTTGTGTGTGTGTGTGTGTGTGTGTGTTTTGCTTTGTGAACCGCATGGGGCCTTTTACCAGTGTTGCTTCTCAATAAGGTCGACGGAGCGGGAGGCGATGGCTCAAAATCACTTTGCTCCCCACAAAAAGCTCTTCAATGGAATTCGATGGGGGAAAACAAAAGTAAAGGGATGCACTGACAAATGAGAACACACACACACACACAAACACCTATACATACATATTACTCTACTATTAACTATTAATGCGTGCGTACACTTTCATATACTTCATATACTTTCCATATACTTCTGTCTTTTTTCCCACAATCATGGGCACGAGTACACACGTTGTTATGTAAGCGCTGTCTGAGACACACATACATGCACTTCCACTGCACACACACATGCACTCATACATACTCCTGATATTTCTCCCCAGCTGTTGGTGCGTGGTGCGCCAAGCGGGACGCCCCTACACAGAAATGTCAGCGCGGCAGGGAGCTGGGAAAAGGGAGTTTGATCAATGGAGCCCCCCTCTCCACGGCCACGCCGCTCCGCAAGGCTCTTTGATTACATATTGCTTTGCTTCCTAATGAAGCTCAATTACTGGAGGAGAACGACAGCTTTGCCCTGGAGTTACGGGGAATAATAGCCAGACTCTTCCACCTCCTTTTCCCCCTCACTCGCTCTTTCTCTCTGGCTGATTCTTGCCCCTGCATATTCACAGCGCAGCTCTCTTGTTCCCCTCTTTGTTTCACTTCCTGCCCTCTGTCCTGCTCCGTCTGTCTGTCTGTCTCGCCCTCGGATGGTAAGAAGGGTTTGTGTGGATAAAATGGGTGATTAACACTGAGATTAACACAGAGCTGATGGACTAGCAGAGGACGTCATTGACTGCTTGACATGTTGGTCAAACATGAGACGAAGCGGCCAGCTTGGTTCAGATCAGGGTAGCTCAGTTCATTTAAATTGAAAAGTTCAGTTCATTTCAGTTCAATTTAACCTTGAATCTGGGCTGTTTTTCTTTGGATTTCACTCCCTTTAAGGCTTATGGCCTGGTCACTACATGTCTTACTTAGACATGCTATTTATTGTTTATACTTCAACTGGTTGGTAGTTGTATACATGATCTAGGACAGCATAAGTTTTATGCAAATAGTTTATTGTATGTATATTATAAGATACAGGAAAGAGTTAGTGCTCCAGGGATATAAGAACAATGTTGATGGGACATTCTGAGCCTCAGTGCAGAACAAAAAAGCTAATTTTTATGAACTTTTGCCACTCCTGTTGATTTCCTTTTGCTTATTTACATTTGGATTGATATGTTTTGAGTTGGTTTTCCCATCATGCCTGTGGTAAACAGGAAGTATACTGTTGCCATGGAGTCAGTGAGTTATCCGTGGGCTACACCTGACCCCTGCTTTTAGCCTACTTTATATCTGTTAACATTTTGGTGAATCTGCGCCATGAAAAGTCATGTTGCATTAGTTGCTAGCAGTTTGTCTGCATTGCTACCATGCACTGATACAGACAACAACCACATGGGCAAATCTTAATTTTGAGATTATGTGGCAAGTTAAAAGGAGTCTTTTTATAAGGTTTTTAAGTAGATTTATGGATATTCTTTTCCTCAATAGACATCGGAGGTGCATCAATCAAGTTCAAAGGGTTAATTAAGCTAGTTTAAGTTTAGTTCTGTCATTATTTAATTGTACCATACCTTTAATTTCTCCGATGTGCCCTGAGCCCATGGCCAAAAGTTTATCCTTCCAGTCCTTTGACAACAGCCTCTCAATGCTGGGGGCCTCTGTTTAGGGGAGGAGGAGGGGGGAGGGGAGGGGGGGCAGAGGAAAGAGAGAGAGAGGGATTCAGTTGGCTGGCCAACATGACAATAAAGCTCATTTAAAGTCCATTTGCTGTAATAAAGGCAGCGGCAGCTCAGCCTAATGGTCGCATCAGCAGGAGAGAGAGGGAGAGCGAGGGAGAGGAAGGTGGAAAGAGAGAAGCTGATAATCGAAAAGAGAGGAAATCTGAAGAACGAAAACAAGTGAGCAAAAGGGAAAGAGCGAGAGAGGCAACGCAAGATAAAGGGAGAGACAAGTGGAGGAGAGAGGGAGAGAAAGAGAGAGGCTTTTTCCCTCTCACCTGCTGCTAGAGAATCATTAGCCCTGTGGGCCCTGAGACAAAGAGGGCCTTAATGCACCCGCCACAATGGACACATTATCAGCTAGCGCTTTGTTTTCAACACACACTCCACAGACCCTTACGCACACAAGCCCCTGCACCAACACATGTGCACAACACACACACCCGCGGAATCACTAATTACACTCCTAACTATGATCACACTCACACATGGATGTACACACACACACACACAGTGGGGAAAATGGAAATGTCACACAGAGATTCAATCCTGAATACTGTACGCGCTAATAGCAATGCATGTACACATACACACATGCTGCCATCAAGTTGACTGTTATTGACATGAACAAAGGGAAATGGGGACATGATCAGACAAAAGAAGACAGAAAGTGTGAGGCAAGAGGGTGAGAGAGGGAGAGAGAGAGGGTGAGAGAGAGTACTCTATTTACTGGGAGCCATCTGCACTTAGGATGCGAGGCCTTGCTAAGGAAAGAGGTTTTACACGTTGAGTGGGGAGATTAACCCTATCAGCCAACGCAAACACACATACTTGAATGCACAAACACCCACAAAACACACAGACACATGCATGCACAGCACACACACTTGAAGGAGTTCATATATGAAGCTGCACACACACAGACGTATACACAACTGGCAACTGCTGATGGCAGGCGGAAAGTTTGTTGGTGCCTGGATTATTTTTGTATTTTTTTCCCATAATGATAAGACTGATTTAGGAAAAAAAAAGTCTTAATCTCACTGGTATGAGACAGCTTGCCTGCACAAACAAACACACACACACACACTGTGACACAAACACTAATGCTTTCCACAGAGAGAGAGAGAGAGAGAGAGAGAGAGAGAGATGTCCGGTGTGTTGAGCTGAACAGCTTAGAGCTTTTTCTCCACACAGCCGCCACACTCAACGACAAGTCAAAAGTACTTTTACCCATCATCCAAAACACAAAAAGCAGTGCTTTGCCTAAACTCCTTTCTTTCCTCTACATTCCCTCGATTTCTCCTGTCCGCGATGGAGTGACGAGATGAGGATGAGAAACCACCTGGAGATTCTCAGGATTTAAAGTGACACACGATCACACAAAAACAAGGACGCATGCGAGAAAGTCGACGCAGGCGAGCTCTGCTCAGACACACGCAAAGCCCTGCAGCGTGTCCTACATACTGTACCTCCGTTTGTGTGTGTGTGTGTATGCGCCTACAGCCTCCCCAGAGGCCTGAATCAGGTCCTTTCCTCTGGCTTCAAGACTAGAGCATTCATGCTCCGTTGATTACAGTGGGCACACATTCATACACACACAGACACAGCGAAAGATCAATGCTGAACCAAGTTACATGCAGTCCACCTCTCACTCTTTCTACTTCTCATCCCTCTCTCTTGCCTTTTCAAATCCCTCCACCGTCCTTGGACTCTGACTGGTCTGTCCTTGCGTTCTCCATGCTGCCACTCAGCCAGTTAGCCGGCAACCGAGTTTCAGCGCTGCGCCCCTAATGTGCCCTAGTGCTTTCTGTCAGAAGCCACCGCAGCCTTGAGGGAATAGGTTAGCGGTGAGATGGAGGTAGGAGGAGGAGCAGACTGAAGATAGACTGAGAATTTGTTGCAAAAACAGGGGAGGGAGGGAAAGAAACATGCGCAGAGAGGAAGAAAGAGTAGAAGAAAGAGTGTGCTCCTGTGTTCTTCCCCCCCGTGACAGCTGTCTCACCATCACCCCAACAGGTGCTATTAGCCCCTGGCTCTCCCCCTCTCCCTCTTTCTCTCTGTCCCTCACTCTCGTCTCTCCCTCCAGCCCCCTCTCCCTCAACAATGACAGAGGCTTTTAAGCCAAAGAGCTTTGACAAGTGAGAGGGAACAACAAATGGCAGTGTCGCCTGTTCTCTTTCCATTGCACTCCCTCTCTGTCTCCATCTCCTAGTTATTATTTTTATTTATTAACAGGGCTGCAGTTATTGTCCCCAGTGACAGGCCGGGGCCACTTTAACTATTAATAAAAGCCAAGAGGCTCTTTCATTGTGCGGCGGATGGCAAAATGGGAGGAAATGGGCAGGAGGAGTGGTAGAGGAGAGGAGAGGAGAGAAAAGAGGAGGAGAGAAGAGAAGAGTGAACACTGAGAAATGAACCCACACTGTCACCCTTGATAAACTACAAACACACACTCCACTCCAACACACACACACACACACACACACACACACACACAAACGTGTGCGTCAGTTAAAAGATGTGTTTGGACATCCTGAAACCGTGACCTCACAGAAATGTCCTGCTCTCTCTCACGCATTAGCTTCTCATCATGGTTGTTTGGGCATTAGTTGGTGCATTAGAATACTTCCAGCAGCCAAGTGCATTTCCTTGTTTTCCTCTTTATATAAGAATGTGAAATATGGCCGCCGTTACCTGACACTGCACAACAATAACAACTTGCCTGATGCAAATCAATTCTTGAAAGACTCTTTCCACGTCTCTCACAGTCGAGGATTTATTTGCTTCAGCCCAGCAGATGTTCTGCAATATTTCAGGAGTTTTTTTTTTTTTTTTTTTTAAATAAAATTTGCTAGACAGTTGGATGGAAACATAGCAAGCATCTACTATTGCTAATTAGGGCCAGAAATCACATAATAAAAGAGGACAGCACAACATTTTCCATGAAAATCAGAGAAGCTACTCCCTGTTCTTCTGACATATAGGACGTGTGTGTGCGTGTGTGTGTGTGTGTGAGGTAAGCGGGTGGAGTTTGGTGCCCACGCAGGGATGTGGGCTGCATATTTGCAGGGTGGGGTGTTGGGAGCTGAGGCCTCCCATTTGACATAAATGAAGGGGGTGAGGAAATGAACAGAAGAAGGGGAGAGAGGAAGTGTGAGTGTAAGTTACACAGATTAAGGTGTAAGGTGTGAGTGTGTGTGAAATGCAGTTTTCCCCTTTATTTTCCCTTTAAGGTTGGAAAAATCATCCTATTCCTCTGTCTGACACTATCACATATATATTCTGTATCAGCTTGTTCCAGCTGCTTATTAAAGCTATATGATGTTTACACTGAATGAAAAATGTATGTTGTTGATGTTTTTGGGCCCTCGGACAGGCCAGGGAGGTTTGAGGGATTTTAAAAACCATGCTTCCTTGATTTGACTGTCTGGTTTCGACCGTACGGTACAAACGAATCCCGCCATAGCATTTATTATACGAAAGCACATTAATTCATCTGAGGGTGACGTTCCCGTTCCGATCCCCGCGCGGCTGAGAGGGATTCTGGGAAAAGCAGAGGGGGGAAAAACGCTGACAATAACTCTGGAATCGTCGGCTATTATCTTGGCTCATTGGCTCAAACGGAGTCAAGCTGCTGCCCTGCAGCCGAGCCAAAACAACCCCGTCCACCTGCCGAGAGAGGGAGAGAGAAACTGTGTGCATGCGTGCGTGCTTGTGTGTGTGTTAGAGCAAGCCCCCATTCGGCTTTTGGATCCACAGTGAGCTTTTTGGTTCAGAAGCTGCTGGAGAGAGAAGGAGAGAGAGAGAGAGAGAGATGGGAGGAGACTCAACTTCAGTCCAACTCGCTCTGACCAACCTGACAAACAATACCATCTCCCTCTCTCTCTCTCTCTCTCTCTCTCTCTCTCTCTCTCTCACTCACTCACTTTCTATTTTTCACTCAGACGTTTTGCCCTGAGTCACCACAAGCGGCCAGCTCTATTTTTCCTATTATCTCATATTTGTGAAGCCTGGAGACCTTTAGAGGAAAAGGGAGGGAGGGATGGTGAGGTGGAGGAGGAGGAGGGGGGGGGGGGGTTGTGGAGAGAAAGAGAGAGAGAGAGCCCGGGCCCTCGGGTGCACAACAAAGGGACCTCTGTGCCAGCGCCAGGCCCAGCCGGGCTCAGAGGAGGGTGGAGGATGAAGGAGGAGAACGAAGACGAGGAGGAGGAGGAGGAGGGCCCACAGGAAAGGGCCCTGGCTTGGGACCCGTGGCCAGCCCTTATATCCCGAAAAAACAGGCTCCACATTGACTTGGGCCTTGGCAGCCATGCAGAGGCTCCAGCTACTCCCCCCCTCCCCCCCTCCCCGTTCTCCTCCTCCACCCTCCACCCTCCTCCCTCCTAAACTGAGCAGGGGTCAGCATTGAATAAGCAATTATACAAGCACTGGTGGAGTTTGTCTAAGCCTGCCACCCTGAACACTGAAGTATTGAGATGGAAGGAAGGAATAACGGAGAGAGAGAGAGAGCGAGAGAGATGTGTGGTGACTTCTGTGGTGAAAACCCATTCGTTGGCGGCCATGACAGAGACAGGAAGAGTGTGTTTCCATGTGATTCAAAGATTAGATTATTAAGGTAAATCACTGCAAGTGTCAAGCACAACAGACCTGGATTACTAACAATCATTTGAATTATTCACCCTAATGGGAATTGTTTCATGGTAAACAACAGACACCATGTTATTCTGAACCTCATAAACACACTAATCAAACTTTTTCCTCTTAATCTGGGTTACACACAGTAAGAGAAAGAGAAACTGGCTTGAGGCTGCAAACACACCTGCACATACTGTAGACTCACACTCAATATAGCCCCAAGCTAACCCGTCTTAACAATCTTAACACAGCAGCATTCACTGTTTTAATAACTACTTGCTGTAGTTTAAAACTAACAAGGTGTTTCATTGAGAAAAAAGGCAAAAAAGGGGAAAAGTGGTGTGACTATTTAAATAATACGAGGTAACTTAAGTCTTTCAGTATTAAAATGTTACAACTTTAACAGACTGGATCTTCTACATTATGGAGATGTTCAAAGAAACTTCAGAAAAGCAGAATTTGGAATACAACTCCTCACTTATTTACACCCTCTTGATACTGCAGCGCTTGCTTTTCAGTCTGGCTGTTCCCCTCGCACTGATGGCACCAACATACTCCATTACGAAATGATGATGTTGATATTTTGATGATCAATTCATGTCTGGTTGAGCTGGGCCATGTGTCTGGACACATTTTCATCGATTCCTTCTAAAGACGGTCCAATCGTTCCAAAGCTGAGGGGGGCCGTGCCAAGATTACGGGCAGTCTCTTGTCAAAAAAAAAACCACACACACAAAAAAGAAACAGGGGCACTCTACGGCGGCTCGAGAGAGGAGAAAGAGATAGAGAAGGAGATGTATCAAAAAGCTTTTTGTCCAAGCCCACCTCGCACCACCACCTCCGCAAGGTTAGCCGCTAACAGTACCAATTACTGGCTTGTTGTTGGGGAGAACAGCGCTTGGCAACAGTTGCCGCGGTGGCCGGGCCTCTGTGTAAACACTGAAATCCCTCTCCTCCTCCTCCTCCTTACTTTCTAGCCACCTCCCAGTGCTCCCCGTTTCCCACTGATGCAGCGGATGGCGGCGAGAAAGAGACAGAGAAAGTGTGTATATATACACGTGTGTGTGTGTGTGTTAGACTCAGTCCCTGCTTGGTCTCAACATCCGTAGAGACTTTTAATTCAGAAGCTGCTCCAACTTTAGTTATTAATAAGCACCCAGACCACTAGGACGGGCTAAGGGGACACTTTCACGCACACACACTCATACACACACACAAATTAAAAGTATTTGGCACACACTCACACACCGAGCTACGTGACATCGACTTCTGAGAGTTAAGAGACTTATTCACCTTGCAAAGTAAGTTACGTTTTTTGGGTGAAGTGACAAGGGACATATGGTCCTCCCCTAAAGTACTGTGACAATCACAGCCGCATCTCTAAACACATTTTGGAGCGACACACCTGTTAACAGAAAATCGCTAACACACGCACACACACACACACACACACACACACACACACAATATCACTTGCCAAAACACCTGAAGACTAACCGGGGAGTCTATAAAGTGAGATGAAGTTTTAGGAAAAAAACTTAAAAAAAGGACAAATTAGCTTTTTTTTTTCCTCTTGTAAATGTGAGGCCACTGTGCTGCAAGAAAATATAAAAAGAAGGAATTTAACTCACACAAAACAACAGATGTAGTGGGATATTTTCTTTTTCTCATTCTAATATTAGGGATTGTGTGGATGTATAGCAACATGTTTCCATTAAATGTGACGTTCTAAGAATAGGCCACAGCACATAAAGCGTAAATTTACAAGGGTGTCAGTCAACAATTTAATAAATTGAAAATCCATTTATCTGAATACAGAGTTCTGCCCTTCACTCCACTGCCTTTCCCTAACAGATGGTGTTGTGGGTGCTTATGTCCAATTTGATTTGAACCAAACCCTCAGCCAATTTTTACACTGGCATGAAATCTCAGCGAGCCAGATCCACACACTGGCAGTCAGAAATAGCAGCGGAGAGGGCGCGACATTGTGAAAGAACGATGAAGGGCAAAATCTGGAGCGACATTCGAGAAAGTCGCAGAAAAACTTTCCTTGTTGTTTCATTTCGCTTGTGTGCTGTCTTTTTTCTTTTTCTTTTTCTTTTTTTTTTTCTCCTCTCCCCTCCTCTGCATGTTGTTTTTGTGCCGAGCCGGTAGAAATTAGCGATGATATCTTGATGCTGTGTTTTTGCGGGAGACAGAGAAACGTTCCTTTCACACACACACACACACACACACACACACACACACACACACACCATTTTCCCAATTGCCTCTGTGACCTCCATTATCATTAAATGGTGTTTGATAGCATCTAGACATTTGAATCCGCTGCGGACTAATTCAGCTCGGCCCCTGATAGCCGCTGCCACTGCACCTTATTAGGGACAAGCTATGGGACCGAACACAGATCCTATTTTCATTTTACTGCCTCATACTTTACAGGCTGAAGAGACCAAGTGTCAACTGTGGTACTGATAACCACCAAATACTGCTTGCTAATTGCCTGGTTAACAAACAGAGCCTCATGAGAGACTTTTTGAATAGATAATAAGAGGTTCACATGCAACAATGGGTCATGCTGTATTCAAAACCCAATGTATTCACTGAGGATCCTTTGAAAAGCTGCTCTGACAAGTATATTGTACCCTGGTGCTGCTGTCAGGTGTAAACCTTGTATCTCCTGAACGTAAGCATTTCAAAAAGTAAGAAAAGCGTCAATGCCTTTTTTTACATGAGCTCAAGAGGTCAAAGTAATGTTCTCAACTGATATAGATTCATGATATAATCTACCAACTAAACCATGACAATCACTTAAATTAGGTTTTTAGCAACAATTTCTAAGTTACTCACAGATCCAAATGTAATTTACGGACTCTAAATCTTCAGTTTCATGGAAAAATCTGATTTACATCAATGACCTGTGAATTAACCAATCAGACAAGACAAAAAACAAAATCATGAAAAATAAAAAGCGTGTCTGCAAATTCTGCCTCCTCAACCTGATGTCAGAGTGAGGAGAGGGTTAAACAGTCAGGGCCCGGCACTCTTTTAATGCATGCACATCTCTCCCTGTCAAAAGCATCCTGTTGAAGTAGGCCAAGGCATGTGTATCGGTGTGTAACTCTGTGTGTGTGTGTGTGTGTGTGTGTGTGTGTGTGTGTATGCGTGTCGTACACAGTGGCTCAGGCTGCTGTAATGGAAAATGACACTTGCAATCTGTCTCGTGGCAATAACCCCTCTTCAGTGCTCTTGTCTCCACTATACACACACACACACACACACACGTGCACGCACGCACACTCAATGCCTCTGTCACCGCAGCAGCCCCCGGGCCGTCCTTGTCACTGCACAGCTTTATTGCATCACTTTAACGTGACAACAAAAGAAGACATTGTGCATTGGGCCTGCCGTGTACAGGAGGGGAGCGGACCCACGCATTAACTACACGAGAGACAGACGGAGAGCACACACACACACACAGAGTGCAGCGTTTTCTCTTGTGAGTCGTGACATTTTTCGTCTGCCTGTCAAAGCAATGACAGAGAGACAGACAGAACAGCAAGACACTCCTGACACACTAATATTGCTGTGCATGTTGGAAGCCTATTCATACAGGGCTGAGCTGAGACTTTAACCTCCCCCGTGCTTGTGTGTGTGTGTGTGTGTGCGCATGTGAGACTGATGGGTAAAGACTGTTATTTCTGATGCTATCATAGTTTTTGGCCCCATGTTGGCTGCTTGATTGACAGTTGGCTTGGCTTTAGAGTGGCTTTGCTTTGCCGGACGGCGGAGGCGGGACCCGCCTATCCCAGTTAACGCGGACGCTGTTGATAAGCACAAACAGACGCACACACTTCTCCCTCTGTTTATGCGTCTGTTTGAGTCTTGATATCCGTCTCTGTCTCTTTTTGTCTTTCTCCTCTATGTGTGAATGTTTGTTCCATCTGTGCGTCGATCGGCCTGAGACAGAGCGCGTTGTAAAGTCTTAAGAATAGCCCACATTGTCCTGTGTGCTGCTCAAAGATAGGGCGACAGACATGTGAGAACCATTAGACCAATGGCAACAACAGTCCAAACAGCACTGGAATGCTCTGCTGACTAGCATGTGTGTGTTTGTGTGTGTGTGTGTGTGTGTGTGTGTGTGCGAGCCTGACCTGTTGGAGCCTTACGAGTCACTGTGCTCCAATTATTCGCTCACATCGACGTCTCTCCCTCTAAATTTTTTCCTACTCCCCCATTTTCCTGGCAAGGTCACATCGTTTTTAGGCGAAGAAAAAAAGTTTGATTGGTTGGTGAGATTTGCCTCGTCAATAACGGCTGATGCTGCTGGTTAGGTCACATTTAGATCATTTAGCCATCTGTGGCCAACACATATGAAGGGAAATTGAATGTCAATAACAGAGTTGGTGAAAGAAAAAACTGTAGTGATAGTTGATAGTTTAGCTTTTAAATTTCACTTTTTTAAATATTTACATGAATAAAAATACACTTGACTATTGGATAAAAACAGGCTTAAAGGGGCACTCCACAAATTTCACTCATGAAGCTCAGTTTACTTGTCACGAGGAGTACTGTAAACCTGTAAAAAAAAAAAAAGCAGTTGTATAATGTCTTCTGTGGCTCTGGAGGGAACTTTCCAAAGTTTGAAAAAAATACCCCTGATGATGTCACGGTGATGTCATCAGGGTTATCTCGGCCTAAGCTTGAGACTCAAAACTTTTTACAGAAAGCCAGCATTACAAACTGGAGGTGTGGGGATTGAAAGAAGTAGGCATTTGGGAGGCAGGGAGGGTCTAATGAAAGATGCTATTGAGCTGCATTATGGGAAATGTAGGATCAAGTGTTTTTGGTTCTGGGGCTAAAGGTAAGGATATCTCGGCCGTTGCTGCTTCACTTTTGACCATTCCTTTTTAAATCTGTCTCTTGTGAGTTCCCCATTGCACTGGTGTGAACATTAGTCATTTAATGACATCAATTCAATTTAATGCATCAATTACAAGCCCTTTTGATAAAAAATACTCTCTTTTTTCTGATTTTGATAATACACTATTAATAATCGCTTTCAAAAATGCTGTTAGCATGCCCACTTATTGGTTAGTCATACAGATTCAAGATCAATATGGCTTTAACTCACTGGAGAGTTGCCAACTGGAGCTCAGAACAGCTCAAAAGATTCAATATGTAGTGTAAATTTGAAATATTATATGGAAATATTTATAGTAGACAGTAAGTAATGAATGATAAGGATGTTTATCAAGTCAAGCTTGGCTTTTCTATGAACATATTGTGTTTGTTTTTATTAAATCAATCCTGTGTTAATCTGATCATTCATATCTTTATTAGAACAAGTTAACTGTGTCAATTTAGTTACACTTATATCGACTTTATTGATAAATATCATACAATTTTAGATTTCAACTTCTCTCAGGAGACACAGGTCCTTGCATCAGTACTTCTTTTCTTCCTGAACATTCCTGTCTGTCTTTGACCCTCTCTTCTTCCTCCCTCCCCCCACCATTCCTCCGAAAAGACATCCATGACTCTTTGAGTGGGCTAATTGTCTTAACAACGTTTGGCTCAGAAGAGACAGGAGTCTACAGTTGGGAGTACGATAACCTTGGCCATAACCTCGTTAGCCCAATTAAACAAACCAACAAAACGGACGAGGAGGGCGTGATCCACAGTGAGCTGGGGCAGAATCCAGTTCGCTTAGTGGGCTAGAAATCCTGTGTTCGCCTGTGTTTTCACATAGTAAACTGATACCGGGGGGGGGGTGCAGGACAGGGAGAGCTAGACAGAGGGGCTCAATGTTAAGAGAGTGTGTTGGGTGTGTGCTTTTGGGTGTGAGAGTGAGACAGACAAACCGACATGACCTAACAAACAAGTGTCCAGTGTCTTAGTGTGGACGGCTCCTTGAACCAGCATCACAAGACTGTCTAGTGTGAAGCTTGCAAACAAACATGAGTACATGAGTTCAAATTGAGAGAGAGAGAGAGAGAACCGTGTGTTAGAGAGAGAGAGAGAGTGAGAGAGCAAGAGAGAGAGAGAGAGAGAGGAAGACAGACACCAAAAGGGAGAGAGATAAAGATAGACCAAAAATCTGCCAGAAGGAAAAGATGGATTGTGGAATGTTTCCACTGATACTTTGTGTCTATGAATGTGTTTGTGTATAAAATGGACCCAGATACCAGCAGCACCACTCCAAAGCCCACTACCCACCATCTGACACACACACACACACACACACACACACACACAGCCAGGGAGCTTGCAAACTCCACCCACATCTAAAGGAACCTTAAATAGCGCTGTTACACACCGCTTACACACGGCTGGTCATTGATATTCATAGTTAATCATCATTTTACTCACAAATTTCAACAATAAGGATTCACATTCTAAATTTAAGCAACCGCCGGGCGGAAAAGGGCTGTGAGCGTAGGAAGGGAGTCTCTGCCAAAAGAACAGTGACGCATGCAGACACACAAACACACACAGATGCATAAGGCGAAAGTTTTATGGTAACACTTTAAAACGATCAGGATCCTGACAGGTGTGTATGTACATTTGTGCGCGCGCTGACTACAGACAGGGCAGGATGGATGTTTTTGGAGAAAAGAAAGGAACAAGTGAGTGTGAGGAGGAACAGGGGGAGGGAGGGTGAAGGTGGAGAGGTAGAAATCATGTGTTGCCTTGGGAATGGAGAGTTTCTCCAACAGTAAACACGGTTACAGACCAAGCTAATATAAACAAGCCTTCTTGGAGGTTTACTCACTGAATACAGAAGCAAATCCTTCGTAGTCTATTACGGGAAAAAAAGTGTTGTGATAAGATTCGATGAATAAAAACCTGATGAAATGTGATGTTTGTTTTCTATTAGAATTCTGTATTTCAGGTCTTTACTTCAATGAGAGAAGCAGCTGATTATTGTAGAATTAAAGGATTTTTTGCAAATAAAGCTGTGAATGAATTTGTGGCTCAAGAGGCTCATCATCCTTTTCCCCTACAGTGTGTGTGTTCAGTAAAAAAGTAGCAAATGCATTAATAAGGTTTTAAAACATGTCAAAGTTGGTGTATTCATCAGATGTCAAAGATTTTGAGCCTCGGTTAGGGATCTATGAATAGTGATTTCCACAATGTTTTATTGTTAAAAAGGTATTTAGTCACAAGCAAAATAATTATAATACTGAACCCCGACTGATAGACAAAACCATTTCATTTAAAAATGGGAAAAATGGCTGAGTGGAGTCTCCACTTCAAGTGTTGCAAATGTTGCTAACTGGAAGAAATTCAGCAATCATTTCGTGAGGGAATCAAGCCAAGATTAAAGGGGTACTCAAGCAGTTTAGTATTGTACTTCCATAAAGTTAGGGGACTCACAAGAGTCATCTTAAAAAAAAGTCAAAATCAAAGCAGGAGAAGCTGAGATATCCTGACATAAAGTCCCTCGTGTAGGTAGAGACAAAAAAAACACTGAATCCACCGATGGAGTGCCCCTTGAGTGTAAACTTTCACTCAAGTAGTTACTTATACTGTTTCAGAAACATCTCCACAACTCTAAAAGTCTTGTCATCTTTGTAAAAAAAATTTGTGAAAAATGTAAAAAAGTCCTACCATTAGGTCCCTTTAAATGATGGACTCCAGTTGTCTAGGTGAGTCTATGGCAACTCTGACTATGTATTAATGATCACTGTAGTATCATGTCATAATGTCCCTTTTGTACCCACTGACTGGGATGTTTTGGAAAGTCTACAGAAACACACACCTGGGTTACAGACAAGACTGGCGTACAGCAGCTGATTTGCTTTGTCGGTATTACAATGAGCCAAGAGGCCCTCTGTTTGTATGTGTGTGTACATGTGCACGTCACCCTGTGTGTGTGTGCACTTGCATCTGAGTGTGCGTATGTTTGGATGTTTGGATATGTGTGTGTGTGTGTGTGTGTGTGTGTAGGTGACAGCTCCAGCCCCAAACTGACTGGCATCTGGCGGTGGCAGTTGTTTTAACAGCTGAGCTGACAGCATTAATCCGAACGCACCCAAATCAAAAGAAGACAACACCTGTTCACTGCTCCTGAGCCCAGCCGAGTAAGAGACGAGGGAGGGAGGGAGGAGGGGAGGGGAGGGGAGAGAAAGACGGAGAGCAAAGTATGAATGGAGGCAGGGAGTGAAAGAGATGGAGGGGGAGTGATTAGAAGCAGGTGGAGAGAGTGACGGGGACAAAGGGAGGTAGGAGGAGAAGGATGGAGGGAAGGTGGCAGAGAAGAGAGATAGAAGCGAGGATAGGGCAAGGATGGAAAGCAAGGGATGAGAGGGAGGAAAGAGAGAGAAGAGGGAAGGATGAGGTAGGAGAAAAGGAGGGAAAGGGGGGTGGATGATGAGAGCGGGCACGCTGCCAGGCAACACACACACACGGCACTCTTTCCCCTGAGCGAAGCGGAAAGGGGCAGTGGGCCAAACGAGGAGGGAGGGGTGAAAATAGAGGGAAGCGAGGGGAGAGGTGAATGGATGGATAGAGGGATCCCACAGGGAGAGAGAGAGAGAGAAAGAGAGAAGGACGGCTGGAGAGAGAGGAGGGATGCGGGGGGTGGAGGGGCAGGCAGACAGAGAAGTAGAGCTGCGATCTATCCAGAGGAGCACCAGAGCTCTGACATAAGTGGCTGGTGATGGCCGCTCTGTTAGCCAAGCAGCAGCGAAGGAAAAGAATGCAGCAGGAGCGAAGGGGTGGGGGGTGGAGAGGGGCTGCTGGAGATGCTTGTCTCCCAACATCTGGCTCAAATAAGGCTACGCCGCGCCGCTGCGCTGTGGGCTCGGGGTCACGACCCCTGAGGCTGACAACACAGACACCACCACTTCATCTGCAGGACCCGCCCTCTGACCAGCAAGCCAGGGGTTAATTAATATAGACCCTGTGGCTTCAAAGACTGACACAGTGACTGGCTGACAGGCCGGCTGAGTGACTGGCTCTCTGGCTGACTGAATGGAGGTCTGAGCAGCTACAAGCCGGCGTAACTGAGTGGCCAAACTTCTTGGCAAGCTGGCTGATGCGCTGTACCGGCTTCCTTGCTAGCTGACATATTGAAAGACTGAGTGACTGAGTAACTAGCTGACTGGCCTGTTGCTCTCTGAGTGACTGAAGTGCTAAAGCTACACAACAGTATGCACACCACCTTGATATCTGTCATGTAAGAGGAAACGGAAACAGCGAGGGTGGCCCGTGGGTGGCGATTACGTGGATTTGCTGGCATGTGTCCATTCGCTATCCCTGATGCATCATGGGTAGCTGTGGCTCCTCCGTCAGGTCGCACAGGCTGGTGTGTTCGTCATCGTGAGTGGGGCGACATACTGTATATGCGTGTTTTTACAGCCGTGTGTGCAGACAATCTAACCAATCCCACGCCTCCACTCAGGCTGTTAAAGCCCCTTTGAATCCGTGTCAGGCCTTAAATCATGCTCTGGACGCTGCTGACATGGGCGATAGAGGACCACAGCGCTGATGCTGTCACATGTGTGTTGGAGCTGACATGTATAATTGTGCTAAGCAGATTGTGCTACTTTGTACACAAGCCTACATGCATTATACTGGGGAAACTGGGATGTAGTCTCTGTCACACATATATATTAACATGCAGTGTGTTGCATTTAAGGCACATACTGACTTGCCTATATACTATATAAGCATATATACTGTGAGTACACACACTGAATCTCTTGCAAAAATAATCAGCTAATTAACTCTAACATAGAGCTTACTTACAGTCTATTTAAAGTACATTTTAGCTCACAGTAGGCTTACATGCTGCCATGAAGGTACCATGAAAGTGTAGATGTGCACCTACAGTATAGGGCCTGTTTATAGAGGTCATAATGCATGCATACAGTATATACGTACTGTAGATGCATATGTGCATCACAATAGGTAAAGTCAATCTCACTCTTGCTATTCCTGGTCACAGTTTTATGTGTTGATTTGCTCACGTTTTCCTAATTCAAACGTCCTCTCTTTAAAGCCATTTCCTATATTGGTTTCTGGTTACCCTGGCGATATTGATTCATGGAACAAACATTAACATATAAGAAACAAACTAAGTAGGAGCAAAGAAGGTCAGCTGAACGTGCAAAGATGTGATATTTGTCTACAGGCAAGCATACAATTCAACATATATAAGGAATAATGTTTCAAATAATCAATGAATAATGAATGAAGATTAACTTGGGTTAATGGAGGAGTTTTTCAACACTTGAAATCAACAAATGCTTCAAAACCCAACACAGCTAACCAAACTCTGACTTAAATAACTGCCTCGGAACTTTGTCTCTATTTTCCCTATGATTAAGACCAAATTACACAGTTCTTCCCAGGAAACTTCCAAGGAAAGTATTAGGAAATTGCAGACCCGTAAAATAAAGCGTTACCAATTGTTCTAATTGACCCTGCAATACAAAAATATGGGAAAAAAACTATAAAAAGCCATGAGTGTTACTAAAAGTCATGAATTAATTTCTTATGAGCAACTTCTGCCACAATATTTATTTAGAGTTAACTTAGAAATGTCTCCATGCACTCACACTATAACATTTGCATGTTAATAGAAATGTCTGGAAAGCTCGCAGCTAAGTGATAGCTTTTTATTTCTCGCTATGGCACAATGTCAAGATGAAAAATCAAGCATTTCATTCCAAAATGCGACATACACCTACTCAGAAAGTGACTGCTGGAATGTCAGTAAGACTACTTAATGGAAGATTGTTGGAGTTATCTGCTAACTTGATGATTCTTCTTACAAAGTACAAATGTTTGAGGGGCAGTCCTCTGGCCTCTTGAAAACTGGTTGAACTCCAAGCATTCATTCCTTTCCACAATGTTTCTCAGAGTGTTGTTGCCCCAATGAAAAGTTTTAAGATTTTTCAGCTGCATTTCATATCCCTTTGATAACGTAAATGAGGGGACAAATGAAAGTCGGCGCACTTTACACAAAACTCATTCATCTTGCAGCCATTTTGCAGCATAAAAACATTCCTCTGTCTCTCCATGGGAATGGGAGAAAAGACCAAGAAAGGAAAATCACAGAAAAGGAAGAAAAACAACAACCGGGGCGTGCAAATGAAGGGAGTTTATGAGAAAGCTGAATAGATAAATCATGGATTCCACTGATTTGGTCATGGGACATGGTGCTGAATGGAAGTGAATGGGTGGATGCCAAAACACTGGGGCCTGTCTAATATTTGGGAGTCGGTGACAGGAGGCCTTTATGTGAGACAGTCTGACTCACACAAATACACACTTGCACACCCAGACATATTCATATGATGTGTATGACGCACAGGAAGTGCACAAATAAATTCCTAATGCAAAGAAAGACATAAATATTCCCCCTACCTGCCTCATCACCAGGTATCAACACACACGCATAAATACACACATGCACATACACACACTGTACTGTAGGACAGTCAAATTGTGGGTAGGTCACAATAGCTAAGCTATGGAAGCCCTGACTGATTCATGAACCTCAGGCCTTTGTCCTTAACTTAATGCCACGCCGGGAGGCCAATAACACACACAGACACACACACACACCATCAGGAAAACCGCAGGACCCTCTCTCCTCTCTCTAAGCCCCTTTATGCTCATGTATCGGACAAAAGCTGGGGCACTGCTTTTCTCCCAAAAACACACACACACACACACACACATGCACACTATTCATCTCCTTAATATCGCTCATCTGGACTGGGAAGAATGGTAGAAAGGAGTTTCATCCCCACTGATTGTCTCGTGCAAGGCTGGAGAGAGAATGCCACGTTGAAAAGCAGTCGCAAAACAATTCAATAAGAAAAGTGACTTGAATGCGCCTTTCATCAAGCCAACAATGGCCGGCCCCACAATAGGCCTCAGGTTCGCCCCATGACGTTGCCTGTTTCTCATGCCACAAAAGGAAAAAAAACTAAACAAAAAAAAAACAAACCCCGAATTGACTCGATTTGAATTGTGAGCCATGTCCACGATGATTTTTCCCCCCGTCTACTACAAACGCGCTGAAGTTAACTGACACAATGACACTTGCACAACTGGAAAGAATGATAAATAAAAAAGGAACCGGTTGCCTTAGATAAGCGACATGAAGCGTGAGCTCTTTGCCTGCTTCAAAGTGAGTTTTATTTGTGCAGAGGGATGCCATTTCTCTTTCAATATTGTGATCTTTCTAAGCAGAAAATGTTTGAATTCCACCACTGAAGGTTTTCTTTTTCTCTGCCGGGTCTCGGGATAGGAGGTGCAGTATAAAAAACAAGACACAGAGTTCAAATCTCCTTAGTAAGAGGTTCAAGGCAGAGTTAGTCTCATAAGCATGATGTCAACTTCTCTTTGGCGAATGCTGACCGCGTATTTAGAAACCCTTTAATTGGTGAACAGGACAGAATCTTGCTTTCTCTGGCTCGCCTGAACTTTCTCTTTTCTCTTGTAGTGAATAATAATTTAAAAAAAAAAAACCTATTCTCTCTTTCAGCCTCCCCCTCTGTTTCGTTTCATTTGCCTCCCTTTTCCCAGCGCGAGAAGAATGATCGCAACAAACAATGGCGGTGAGAGTCCTGCTGCACTTCATGTTAATTTATACAACTAACTAATTACCAACAGAGGGTTGGAAATCACATAAAGACGTTCACCCGCTCCCACGCTAGGCCTGTGAACCTGCTGCTGTATGTGTGTGCGTGATTATATGCATGTGTGTTGCAGTCCACAAATTCCCCTTAGGGATCTGTGCCTAAAAGTCGCAGGTCCGTGTGATGACTTGCAAGGGTTGTATATGCCATTGTTGATGTTTATAGTGTGTGTGTGTGTTTGACATAACCCCCCAGATAGCAGAGCAGTGGAAGGATTAAGCAAAGTGAAGGAGGGGGTGGACTGATGGACAGATGAACGAGAGACTGCCTCGATCCCTCCACTTCTCCGGCTCTTTTTTTTTTGAACTCCCTTTCTTTCTCTCTCCCCTTCTTCTTGGCAGAATGTATCCGCCCTTCCCATTGTCACCCATTGGAGTGTACGGAGGCGTGAGGGAGCTCCGGCCACTGTGTGCTTGTGTGGCACAATGGCCTTGCCTAAGTGCTGTCCTATAAAATGCCTCAGTGCTCTCTAAAAGCAAGCCCTGGATTCCCTCCCCGCCTTGAAAATAGATGAAGTGCTGTGCGTGCATGTGTGAGCATGTGTGTGTGTTGTGTGACATCTGTCATTGAGTTGGCATTTTCAGTATGGAAACCAGTGCCTTGGAGCAGCGAGTACGCTCAGCTATAAAAACACCATTCTGGCTGACCTCAAGGTTGCCGGCATGGCTGTAAACCTGCAAGCGGTGAGCGAGCGCGTGCACGCACATGAGTGTGTCTCTTGTTTCCCTGCACGTGTGTCCAGATCAAGGCTGTAAAGAATAGAGGTCTGACCCCAGGGCTGCACCCTTGGCTCAGTAAAACAAGAATATCGCCATTTGTTGACCCTGACGACGTCACCGCCAGAAGAGGCAAGTGACCACCAAAGCCACACAAATCAAGCTCAGTGCAAAATGACTGAGTCATAGTTATCTTTCATAGCTATAACAATCATTGTGTCAAACTGGGTGTCAGTTTACAAAAAAGTGGGCAATGTGTAGTGTGATTTTTTGTCTTCTGTTTTAAGGTAGGACATCACAATTGTTAAAATCAGACCTTAAAGAAGGAAATTGTGCTGACACTGATACATTCTAAGTCGCTGCTGAATCAGTACAAGAATGTGAGGAATACTGATGCATTTGTCTGCTGTACTTAAGTACAAAGCAAAGAAATTCATTTAAAAAAAGTTAATTTAAAGGTGTTCTTTTTGTTTTCAAATCCTCCTTCATAAATAAATACATTTAGCAATGTCTAAATGTAAAGGTTTGTTCTGCTAAAATAATATACAATAGGTTCACTCAGGTGAAACACAATGCTAGCTGAGGACCTGTGTTTATTCTTGTTTACAGCAGAGGTTACACTGAAAAAAAAGAGAAAACATAATAAGTCCCAGAAGCCATGGAGCCCCAGTGACGGGTAGCTGTAGCTGGGTAGCAGAGGGTCAACAGACGGGTCCAGAGATGGAGCTCAGCTGGCACTTAATGTGTGCCACTTACAGTCAAAGCTGCCACAGAGAGAGGCAAGGAGCAAAAGGAGAGGAGAGGAGAGGAGAGGAGGAATGAGGCTGAGTGTCTGGTGGAAGTCCAGGGCAGTGAAGGCACCACTCCAGGGGCCGTGAGGAACATCTGTGCCCCATTTAGTGATGTTTCTCCTCCTTTTAATTCCCCTCGTTTTTCTTCTCGTTCATTTTTGCAGTTCATAATCTCATTCTATCCATCCATCTGTCCGTCCGTCCATCCATCTATCTGCTGTATCTATCTATATCTGTTTCTCAGGTGCATGTCTCTTTTCCCACTGCTGGGCTAATAGTTTATCACTAGGCCTTGCTCTGTGGCGCAGGGGTCATAGGGGGTTAAATGGCAAGTCCAAGGGAACTGTCCAGGTGTGTGTGTGTGTGTGTGTGTGTGTGTGTTCGCGCAGCCATCTCTCTTGGGTTTTAGCTCCGGCTCTCCTCTCGACCCTGCGCCTCCCGTGATGCTCTGCTCTCATTATTCCACGTAATGACACACACACACACTCCAGCACGAGCCACTCGCCCAGCCGGCCTCTCGCCTTGACCCCGGGCAAACACACACACACACACACACACACACACACACAAAACATGCATACACACAAGGGGCAGTGTCATGGCATTCTTATCTTTGCTCTTCCTCCCTGTCGCTCCTGAAGAATTTATTAGACGGCGGCTGGAGGTCTGTGTGTGTGTCTGCACATATATGTGCCGGTGTGTGTGTGTGTGTGTGTGTGTGTGTGTGTGTGTGTGTGTATCTCCAGGGTAGCAGGTGGCCAGTGGAGTAAGACAGGAGATGAATGGAGAGAGCAGGAGAGCGGTGGAGCATGGTTGGGCCAGGCCATGGGGGACAACATGGCTAGTCATTTATTAGAGGCCAACACACACACACACACCTACACACATACCTTGCATGCATGCAGCCCAATGCAGTCCTTCCCATAAAACACACACGTGCACACACATTCTGTCACAAATACATATGCAAATACACCTACACAAGTATACATGCTCCCAAAGGCTTAAAACAGCACACACACACATACTCACACACACACACACTGACCTAGTATCTAACACTCTCCATTCATCTAGCCTAAGTAGAGCAACACTAGCCACAGACACAAAACTATATCTTTCAAACTTAAGCCATACTTGTGTGTGACTGTCTATATGTGTGTGTCTGTGTGTGTGTGTGTGTGTGTGATGTCTAGCTCAGGGCTTGCCTTCGTTAAGTCAAGCTTCTCATTCTGTTTCGAGATGTTTATCGTTTTCTGACCCATTTTGTGTCATTGGCCCCTCGTTCACATCCCTCCTGGTGTTAATGTTCCTACGCTCTGAATGTGTGTGTGTGTGTACATGCGTGTGTGTGTGTGTCATTGATCCAGCTGGAAGCGGTGTGCGAGCGTGTGTGTGTAAGAGAGAGAGAGAGAGAGAGAGAGAGAGACAGAGAGAGCAGTAATATTCCAGGCCTTTCATAATGATTAAAGCCTTCATTAAATTTTCATCCCAACCTGCTGTTTGCTGCTAATGGCCTTTGTGAGCCACACAGCCAAACAATAGCTAGCCGGGCACAGAAAAGGGATTTCTATCTCGCGTTCAATACCGCCCCTCGTCGTTTCTCTCCCACCCCCCCACCTCTCTCCATTTGCCTCTGCCTCTCTTCATCTTTTCTCAGCATCCCTTTTCTTCCTTTACTCTCCTTTCTTTCGTCCTTTCTCTCTTGCTTGGCCTGGGTTTGTGTGTGTGTGTGTGTGTGTGTGTGTGTGTGTGTGTGTGTGTGTGCTGGGTCTGGAGGCGCTGAGGCCTTTTGTTAGCGCGTTTCATTTGAACGTAGGGCAGATAATGCTCCGGGTTGGTTTGGATGCCGCACCACTGTGGCACTCTGCTAATGGGGTCTATGAAGACACTGCTCTTTCTCTCCTTCACTCTTCTCTCCTTCTCCTCCTCCTTCTGTCTTTCCTTCTCCCTCTCCCCGTCTCTCTCTCTCTCTGCTCTGGCTGACTCATAAAGATCCATTATTGTTGTTTTTTTCCTGTACAGCCAGTTCATGAGGTCTAGTGAAGCAGCGAACAACCCAAAACACACCTCAATTACAGCTCAGCTCGACAAACAGTCCCGTTTTTTCTTTCTCTCTCTCTCTCTTTTTTTTTTTTGTAAAATGTTCCTCAACAGGCCTCTCTGTTGACTGGAATACAAACAACCAGACGGCGAGAGCTGACCAGCAGTCTCGGCCGCTTTCAAAACCTTACAGAAAAAGCCTGGAAAATAAGGTTAGCACATCGCAGCTTGAAATGAAAGCCTGTTGATGTACTGTCGGAGCACGAACACACGAACATCTACACTTAAAAGACAAATGCACACTGTCCTGCTGCACTGTTCTTTCACCTTTTGGCCACGGTGTCATTTGAGGCTGCATACAGTTCAGAGAGGTTTGAATAGAAATCTGAATTGAATAGTGGTGGATTTAGAAGCTAAAGGGAAAGTATGGAGGTGTATAAGAAGATCTAGTGGTTGTTACAGCATGCATCTGCTTTAGAGGTTCTGAGGAACCAAGACCTGACCCAGGGCCCGAGTTGGACCTGGTCCCAGTTAAGTCTAATCGGGTCAGGTAGGGTCTCGTTTTACTGCCACAGGTCTCTGTTAATATGTCTAATACCCAAGTGGATCCAAATGGATTTGAGTGTACTTTTATCAGCTCTGATCAAGTGTCTTTATTGGTTCATAGGACATTATTATTATATTGTTGTTGACTGATGTTGATTGACCAGTGTTGGTGTTGTCACTCTATTACGGTCTATTCATCTTGACCACATTTCGGATCAGGTCCAACCGTCCTCAGCTCTGTTTGGGTCAGGTCCGACTGGGCTCAGGTCCCCTTTGAATCAGATCAGACCCAACATTTTGGATCCATGAAGACCTCTAATCTGCTCCGCTTAAGTGCCCTTGAGCAAGGCAGTGAATCCCTACCAGCTTCAGGTGCCTGTTTTGAAGCTGACGCCGACCTCCCTGTGTAGCACGCGAAAGATACCTCCACCCATAAAGCACAATGTTATTTATATCACACCATCAGATGGACACCTGTTGGTAATCTCCTTATCACATTATCACCATCACATGCATTTCATAGTGACTTAAGCCCCCATTTATCTGCCCAATGGAAATTAGAGTTGGCCATGGGCTAATTTTATCTCTTGACTCCAACTGTTAGCCCAAGGCTAAACTTGAGAATGAAATGTGGGGGCTAATTGAGCTAAGCTATGTAGCCCGGGGCAAAAATCTGTCTCTCTTCAACAGTGTGTGAAATCTTTATCTGAGGGCTGAGAGAGCATTATCCCAAAGGATACAAAGGTAGTAGGAAAGGTGACGAGATGCATTTAACCCTCACTGATTATTCAGCAGAAACAAATCTTAATGTGAGCGTCCCTCCCTGGAAATAAAAGCTGGGAAACAGTTGGAGAGTTGTTAAGATATCAAAGTGTGTTTGCAGGCTTTTCACACACTCAAGCATACACAACACACACACAACAACACATGCACGCAGGCACACAGCTTATTTGTCAGGTTGTGATAAATATGCAAAGCATGACGGACAATAGGCCCAAACAGCTGATGCTGTCTGTCTGTGTGCTGGAAAAACAAAGGCTCGCCTCTCATCTGAATGTGTATGGGTTCATAACGTAGGGAGAGAGAGAGTGATAGAGCTGCAGAGAAAACAAGACAGAACGAAAGAAGAAGGGAGAAAGGACAACAAGTGTGATAAAAGAGCGGCGCGGAGCCAGAGAGATGGTGGGGAGTTGCAGATCACACATCTGGCCGCACACAAGCGTCCCCTTTCATCACTGACCTTCTGGCTCGTTCTTGATCAGCTCCTCCATCTTGCGTTGTTTCAGCGTGTCCACCACATCTGCCAGGCTGCCCTTGCGTCTCTCGGGGGTCCCCAGGGTACCCGTGGCCGAGCCCCCGTCACTGCAGGGCCGCCCCCCGCCTCCACCCTCCTCTTTACCTGGTGAGGTAGCAATGTGCTGGGGGTAAGGACTCAAAGAGCTCCCCTTAGTGCCGTCCTGCTCCTGGAGGGAAGGAGGAGAGGAGAGGAAGAAATAAGTCATTAGATTCAAAAATGACTAAACTTTAAGACATAAGTAAACAAACTGTGGAAGAAAAAAAGGGGGAGGAGGTGGGGGAGGAGCTGGCATACACCCACTCATTATTTCCATCCTTCTCTCCTTCTCTTGCTCCCTTTATTCTCTCCTCATAGCTCAATGCAACCAACTGTCATCCCTGGCCAGATATCTCAAGTTAGGGCGTACTTCTTCTTCTTCTTCTCTCCCCCTCACATCCTCTGGAATCTGCATTTGACTGACTTGGAGGTACTTGACAGAACGAGGCACATGAAACAACAGCAAAAGACTCTGCACACTCTTAGAGTCACGCTAACGCTTCATTACAAAGCCTTCAACGGCTCGGCTTTGAGGGACATCCAGCGCTACTGTACCAAAGACCAAGTTTCAGCGCTGCGCTACTTTTGTCCTAAGATTCCTGACAATTAATGCTGAGGGTGCAACTCCATCAAACACGAAAACCACAAAAAAAAAAAAAACAGATCCCTTTTCAAAAAACAAAGCTTTGGAACGGTGTCAAATCATTTCCATAAATTCATGAAAGAACTGACAAAACAACAATCAGCATGACAGCTACAAAATATAATATATACAGCTCACAGTAAAGCTCTGTGCCTTTTGCCAAGCTGTCGTGATGAATAATCATCCCACTGTCTTGAAAGTTTACACAGTCTTTAACATGTTGAGTTTAATGACCTCTGGAAATCATAATCCTCTCATAAAAAAAAGAAAAAAGTACACAAAATTGATCCCTAAATTCCAACTTTTTTCTGTGTTTTTGGTCAATCAAAGTCCCCCTCCACTCAAAAAAGTCCAACCTTCAACCTTCACAAACCTAAAGTAGGAGACATCCTGTATCTAGCAGTTTGAAATGAATCATATAATTATTGTAATGTAGTTTCAAGAATTCTTACTAAAGTAATGTAACTTTTATTTGTAAAAACCTATTTTCAGATGTCTTAAAACTTGTCCGTCCGGCCGGCCTTTAAGTTATTGTTATCTCTTAAATGATAAATTTGATAAAGTAAGTAACCTAGCAATCTAGCATCTTAATCTTTGACCCAATAAAACCTGTGTTTGTTTGGCTAGCCCGCATGATAGACTTAATGCCGGCTAAGCCCAATTAACAGTGACACTGAGAGGGAGGACGGCGTCAGCTTCAAACGGGATGACATGCTGTCGCCTTGTCACACATACACGTATAGATGAGTGTAAGTACTGCACACATGCTCTGAACGCAGCCACAGACACCAAGGCACACACAGTGTCCTCCCACATGCACGTACAGGTGTGTTAAGGTGTGTGTTGTGCTCTTTTAATTACAGAAACAAGTCAATCAGCCAGCCAGCCAGTCTGTCAGCTCAGCTCTTTGTACACAGGAGGGTCAATAGTCCACAGGGTTAATCTTTGGCTAATCTCACTACAATATGGAGCACGCCACCTGGGACAGCGGCACACATATACAGTACCTCTGTTTGTCTGTGTGTGGGTGTTTATATGTGGGAGACACACACACAGAGAGAGAGAAAGAGAGAGAGAGAGAGAGAGAGAGAGAGTCTTACATTCCAGCTGTATTAATGACATTATAGTGTATTAAGGCGGAGATAGTTTTCTAATTATTAACTCGCAGGCTGCTGGTGGAAGTGGAACTTAATACTGAGATCACAGTCCACAATGAAGTCATCTAGACCCCAGATGACCCCATGATGATTGTATTCTTTTAAATAATAAAATAATAATAAAAGCATCTGTTTGAGCAGAAGAAGAAAAAGAAACTCCTCAAGACAATAGTCTCAAATCCTTCCTCTGTGTTCCACTGAGAGAATAAAGCCATGCAGAAGCTTTCAATATTGACAACGCTTTCATTGTCAGTGGCCAAACACTGTATGAGAGGTACAGCAGACCATTATCACTTGCCGTTTTCCACACTTCACTGACTCAGCACGCTCAGTAATTCACTAATTCTCTCCTCGGTGTTCGTGCACATGCATTGTAACGGAGGGACAGAGTGTGACAGCGATGATATGGCTGTAACAATCATATATATATATACGATGGGGTGATGAGGCTTCAATCAGTCACTGTGGAGGCTTCTAACATGCTGGCTGCGGGCACTTCTGCGCTGGGAAAGTGTCTTGTGATCTTAAAGTGCTGAAAGACTTTACTCTTCTCCTCTCACCACCTGACCAAGCGATGGCCCAACCCGCTCCTGCCTCTCTTTGTTGCTTCATTTCTTCCTTCACCGTCTCCTGTTCTTCAGATTAGGGAAATTTCAGACTTCAAATGAGCGGCTTTGTGATTACGAGTTGCGTCAGTGCCGGCACGACATGCAAATGCAACGAGACAAGAGGCAGAGAAGGAGTGTAAGTGGGTAGAAGTCAGAAGAAAGGCAGAAAGAGCGAAAGGCGAAAGAGAGAAAGAGAGAGAGGCGATGTTATTAGAGGAAATGAGAGAGAGGGTTGACAGAGAGATGTACGGAGAAAGAGAAAGAGAGAGAGAGAGAGGAAGGCAGGCATCTTGAAGGCAGCGGTCACACCTGTCACATCCCATTTATCTAATCCAGCGCCTACTTAAAACAGCCGCACTCTTTCTTTCGAGAAAGATGTCGCGCAAACAAAACAAACAGAACGAGAAGGGAGAAGGGAGATGGAGGGAGAGAGTGGGGGGGTGGAGTTGGTGGTGGGGTGAGGGGTTGTCGGATCTCTTTGCTGTGTCGAAAATCTGCCAGGGAGATGTCATCTCACTGCGTCCAACAATGAAGGTCATTTCCCAATCAAAGGGAATTAGCAGGGAGCTGTGGCTTCTTCAAAGATCTGGTAAATTAGGGCCCGTGACATTATTTATGTGTAGAGTCAGACAGACAGCCTTATCCCGAAGGCAACTTAAATGGCTTATGATTTTTTTTTTCTTCTTCCTCCCCCCATCAACCTCCCAGCATATAATCCGTGTGCCCCTGCTGACATTTTTACTCAAGTCCAAGACAGAGGGATCAAAAAGACGAGACACGAGACAGACTCTCTATTGTAAACGGGTGTCACTCGCACGGCGACATGCTCCTGCAATAACGCGGGTTGCAAAACTTTTCTCATCAACATGCATTTATTCACAAGTACAAACAGAAATTCTGGATACTGTAAACGTTCATTGCCCTCCTCTCTCATGTGAGTGAGCAGGTTTTTGCCATTTACTGCGCGTATATGTGTGACACTGTGAATGCACATAGCCTGTAGGTGTGTGTGTGTTAATGTGCGAGTGCCTGCATATATGTATTTATATGCACTGGATGTGGCAGGCTGGCAGTGTGGGCGGTTCTGCCTTTAGTTTGCAGATGTCAATTCTCTTCCAAAATGACTGGAACAAAGTAAAAATTGCGCCTCACTCTCTTTATCCTTTTACTGCCTCTGCAATGGAACCGAATTAAACAACTTTTGTCTTCTTAAGCTCATCTGTGAGGGGAGGTTGGTTTAAAAACACGTAACTCTTGCCAGAAAAAGAGGAAGAAAAAAAAAATCCAAATGCTGTTTTTTTTTCTTCCTACAGCCAGCACAGATGCTGCTGTTCATGTTCATGTTCTTTTTTTTTTGATTTCTTCGTCTTCTTCCCTTCCTCCTTCTCTGTTGCCCGACAGAAGAAACTCTCTCTCTCTTTCTTAGTCTTTCTCTCCCCGTCTCTCTCTCTACTATAGCCTGACATGTCTCGGGCTGTGCAAGGTGCATGTGTGAAAAACAACATTTGATGCTTGGCGCGTCGTCGTGGATCAAGGCATGGACAATGTGGCAGTAGGAAGAACTGGAAACAGCTGCTCAACTAAAATACACACACACACACACACACACACACAAATACACACCAGGAGAATGTCACTGATCACTCCTGCAGGGAGGTAAGACTTAGCTCTACGCCAGAGCTGCCAATCTCCACGACATACACTTAACACACCTCCGATACACTGCCAAACACACACACACACACACACATGCAGCAAATCCCTTTACATGCCATGGCTAAACACAGACACTGTCAGTTTTGACTTTGAGGTCCCTCAGGCCGGGACACACAAACACACACATTACTTTTATCCTCGTGTTCCAACAATATAAGTTGAGCTTTTCTATGGAAACCCCCAAATAAAAACTAATAAATAATATAACCCCATACATAATTATTTTAGTATATTCATATCAATGGTTATTTAAAACAAAATAATAAAATTGCCCTATTACTTGACACATTTGAATGTCCTAATTCTAATTGTATATTTAAACTCATTGTCCAACAATTACATGCTTGCCCTTTCCTTATCTAAAAACATGCAGCTGTATTTTCTGTATTTTAAATAGCAGTTTGGCTAAAGTGGATGCCAGTATATTTTACCACGACCCCTTGCTGTTGACAGGCAAGCGTGTGTTGATTCATTAGTGCATCACTGGCATGAGAAATTAAGTGTGACCACTGTGTCTCAAGACTGCTCAGTGACTGTGTTAAATCTGTCAAATTCACATGAACACACACACACACACACACACATACATACACACACACAAAATCACACGTACAAATTACACAAAAAGAGGGAGAGGACTCGTGGAGGAAAAAGAATAAGAAATAATGCCTGACGAAATATCTTTATAGTTTCCTGTCGTGTTAACGTGCATCTCGCCTGTTAATGAAATAATTAGTGTTTGTCCATTAACACATTTATGAGAGAAGATGCTTGCCTCTGCCTGATGTGAAAACATTTTTTTCTGCAAGGATTTGTAAAACACAAACATAAAAGACCTAAAAGAAAGAAGTAGGAAAGGTATTAAAAAAGCTGTACTTGCACTACGGACTTACAGTAAAGGCACCCTGTTATGGTAATTCATAACTTTGGTTGTTTACTAAGGAATAAAGTTAAAAATCCATCCTTTAATAACTGCGGTAGCATCATAACTGGATTCTGTGTTGATTGGCTGACCTCACTGAACTACTGCTAAAAATCCTTCCCATCAGGCATTTGAACTGAGATGCACTCAGCCAATCACGGTCCGCCAGTACGGTGAGAACTTTGCATTCAATAAAACACCCTTTTAGCTAAACTACATTCATTTGCAAACCATTACGAACAGCACTATTCTGATCTAGAGCCAGGGTTTGTACCAAAACAACATTTTAAAAAAGTGAATAATCTGTCCCCTTTCAGCGTTTTAAAATATGTGAGTGCTGTTTTTTTATTCTGTGTGTGTGTATGTGTGTGTGCGTGTGGCTCTGCAGCTGCAGCAGGCAGGTAAAGCGGCCGGGCCAAAGCTGAGCAGGCAGGCGAGGCAGGCGGGATGAAGAGGTCAGTGTGTAGCCGAGCGCTTCTCCGCCGCCGTGTTAATTTACTATGACAAGATAAAGCTGTAATCTCGTCCCCCCCACCCGCCTCCCTCTCTCTCCTCTCGCTCTCCCCCCCGCTGCCTCACTTCCAAGTCAACCGGTCGCCGATGAGCCATTTACTTCCCCCTATCACTTTACAACAATTGCCCCAAGAGAGACGGACCCCCGCCCCACTCCCACCAACACCCCCGCCAGGTTGTAAATCTCCTTCTCCCTCTTCATCTCTCTCTCTCTCTCTCTATTTCTCTTCATCCTCTCTTCACTGACAGTCAGCGGCGAAGGGATTGGCACTGTAAACCCCCACCCCTCCTCCTCCTACACCCCCAAAAAGAGAAAAAACTTAATACACATCTTACAACATGCCAAGCAGGCAGTCGGATAAGCCCCCATCCCACCCGCTAGACACACACACACACCCTGGCTTGCCCCTTAATAAGCCACATCAGCTATTACTGTATGAGACACTCACACACACACACACACACACACACACACACACACACCTTTCTAACAACACACACAAATACATCAACACTGTCTCCCTTCTGCTGTCAATTAATGGAGCAGAAAGCAGTTGTGTGTCATTCTGAGGATATTTAAGGAAGAATTTTTCAAGAGGGGTCTCTTCATAATGACCTAAGGAGGACAGTGATGAGGCCAATTCTGTACAAAATATTAATGATAGTAATGTTTGTACATTTCGCTTAAAGACCATTTTTTTTATTTTGTATAGTGTAAATATAAAAGATCTATCTAAATGAACCAGGAATAATCAAATCACTGTCCTCAACAGCAGCGGATAACCCAGAGAGTGTGTGTGTGTGTGTGTGTGTGTTTGCACGCCTGTTGTGTCCCCCCACAGTCCCAGGACTTTGGTTTACAGTCGGCACCTGCCGCACATGAGTCCACTGTGGGAGGGGCCTGCAGGCTAATCATCGGGCTAATTACAGAATTAGCTTTCCATTACAGCTCCTAAGCACTGTTTCATTGTTTTACAGCATGCAGAGCAATTTATTGTCAATATGGGGGGAAAGGTTGACATTTCGTTATCAGAGCGCCGCTGTGACAAGGTTTGTACCCAGGTGAGGGCCCAGGAGGAGGTGAGACAGGTGTGTTGTGTCCTGGCATGTGCACGCAAAGTGAAAACACACCATAAAGAGTTTTGGTGCAAACACACAAGAGTCATTAACGTTGTACAAAGACAAAATCCTTTAACAGACGCCCTAAATTGTTAATAACATGTTTATCGTGGTGGATGATGAACATTTTGTCGTGCAAACATGATTTAAAAGCAACAAAATAATGCATATCAGCAACACGTAATACCCTGTACAGTCACAAAATCACACTTATGTACTGAACATGCATTGTAAATCACACCACATTATAGAATGTGGAATGAGTCACATGCAGGGAAACAGAGTCATCTTAAAAATGCACACATAGCTGTGTACTTACACACACACGCGCGTCAACTAACAGAAGTTTACAATAAGCCCGTATACTGCGAGGCCTACACTAATATTTAACATGAATCACACAGAAGATGCAATTCAACTGTGCAAATACACACACACATGCACTTACACATACAGAGCCATACATACAGCACCACCACACAATGTCACACTTCATCCCGAAGAAAATGACTCACTGCTATGGCTCACATTTTGCAGTCACGCAACTGTGCATCAAATGGGCTCAAGGCGGCGGCGGGTGGCGCACACATAAAAGCAAAAACATGTGTGCACCCAAACAGTAGCCTTGAACCTTCACTTTTTTCCCATATTTGAAAAAAAGACCTCCAGCTCTTAGCACCAAACTGCTTTTCACTCTCAGAGAAAAGTCAATTTCTGCCTCTTTAGAAATCTCACTCTTTTCATGTCTGTCGTGAATCACCAAACAAATATCCATATATTTTGTTTCCTCATTGTTGAGATTTGTGCAGTTTTTTTGTGTTGCGGTTGAAAAGGTGACTCTTAGTCACCATTAGAGAAGTAAACAACATACCAAAGTCAAAGAGGAGTTTGAGATCCAGAGTGTATAAGCATTCATGTTGTTTTGAAAATGCAGAAATATTACTGTTTACTCGTCTAGAAATTCCATAAAAGCAACACAATTTTATTTATTTCATTCCTGAAACTACATTATACACCCATTTCAAAAGTTAACAAATAAACAAGGTCAGTGAAGTTAATGAATACATCCACAAATATAAACATTCTTTTAGCAAAGGTTGTAATTCACTGTCACACGGGTGCTACCTACTTTTCCAACGCATTTAGGAAGACAAAGGGCTACGCTTGCTCTCAGTGCTGACTATCCCTCTGTAATGGAGGTCAGGATTACCGTCATCATTTCTGATCTGGGGTCTGTGCCCTAGGGGTCACTTTCAACCCCGAGCCTCTCAAACACACACAGGCAGACGTCCTTATGGGAGAGGCTGCAGAGTCTACAAAGCCAAAGATGCAGGCAGGTAACTTAAACCCAAGACTTCTTTGCTCAGTTTTCTCTCTTTATTTTAAGGTTTTCAGCAGAGTCACTACATGTCTTAACCAGGCATCCCATATGTAATTTTCAAAATAATTTGGAATACCCAGAATGCCACCAATTTGCACATGAGTTGTACTATACATGTTTTAGGACAGTTTTTATGAAAAAAAAAAGTTTCATGCAATTCAAAATGTAGTTTTGAGAGTCAGTGTTCCAGTGAGATAAGAACCATGTTGATGGGACATTCTAAGCCTTAGTAATGTAAGAAAAATATATTGATTGTACAACATAAAAATATTAGTGAAGCAGATCACTTATTTGTCTTTGGCATAATCATGCTCTAAACTTTGGAACTATAGTTCCCATAATTCTTTGGGGGATGTAAACAAGAAGCATAATGTTGCCATGGATTCAGAGAGTTACACTGTGGGCTAGAACTTGAGTCCCGTTTTTTATCTTATATTTATTGACATTTTGGCAAATTGGCACCATTAAAATTATACCAACTATCATTGCATTAACTCAAGCAAGTTCTGGAGTTTTAAGAAGCGTCTTCTTTTCTATGATTTCTAAGCGGATTTATGGACATTTACACTTGATGGCCATCGGAGATAATGATATCCTCAGAAAGTATGTTACACTAAATCTAAAAATAAGTGTATCATGTCAGTTTGTTGAGATTTGACCGAGTTATGACGCTGAAAAAGAGTGCGATTATTGACACAAATTGTGGCAATCGGGTGCAAATGGTTAAGAAGGACTCATGGGAACAGAAAAATTTAACTTTGAGATTGCATCTATCATTTTTAGCTAATGTCTTTTTTTTTATGAAAGCAATATTGAAACTTTTAAAAAAAATTTTCAATAGGAATAAAGTTTCCCAAATGTGACTACTGTAGTGGGTTGAGAAACAAAAACCTGAAGCAGTAAGACAAACTGTGGGTCATACCAGTTCAACATCTTCAAAATGTTGCACGTGCTTCATAGAGTGATCCTGAGTCAGCGCTTAAGGCCGCAGTCACCCATAGGTGGGCGCTTTCACCCTGAGAAACAATAAGCAAGACTGGATGCAAAACAGTAGCTGTCCTTACCATGTTGGGGGGGCTGTCCAAGTTGCGGTTGGGGGGCGAGCGAGGGGACACCTTGCCGCAGTAGGAGGCCAGGGGGAGGTGGATGACACCGCCCAGTCCCTCGCTCTCCTCATCCTCCATTCGCTGTCTGCTGGTTGCCATGGTTACCTCTCCATCTGTCCCCCCATATGGAGAGGCTGGTCGCTTGGAAGACATCCTGGAAAAAAAAAAGAAGGGAGATAGAGAGACAGAGAGAGAGAAGGAGAAACAGAAACAGGAGGAAGAGTGAGCAATATTCAAAGGATGATATAATGTGTTGACGACTGGCGTTATATGATGGTGGCAACAGAAAGTGTGGAGGTTCCTGTGGATGACACGAGTTCCTGTAAACTCCTGGATAGTCTGATCCAACTTTAAACTAGCTGTTGGTTTACTGTAAAAACCCTCACATGAAGACATCTTTAAGTCCTTCCAGCAGGTATTCACCAAATCCCATTCAGCCCATCAACCTGCAATTCTCTTTCTTCCCTTTTTTTTCCTTCTGTCACACATTCAGCACGTTCAGCCGACAGAGCTCTCGCAGTGCAACTCGGCACAATATCCCCTTCAGTTGGGTTTGTGAGCATCCAGCTCCTTTGGCAGACCTTCAAACACACTCTCAGGACTTACAGTACGTTTACCATGGGGGCCATTCAACCTTCGCATTACCAAAAGACGGGGGCCATTACTGCAAATGGAGCCTTGCACTGGCATTGTGGAGGAAATGACCATGTCTTGACAATGGGCTTTCAGACAGAGACACAGAGTGGGAAATAGGGAGTGAAAAAAAAGAGAGAGAGACAGAGTGTGAGCAGTATGCACAGTGGCAATAATATGTTTATGAAAACCTGCGGACAATAGAGGAACTGGAGGAAAATAGCTAGCAACACGAGGGCCCCGCTGTTTGCATTTGTTACTGTGGCTTTGTTCCCTTGAAAAGAAGGAAAGGATATAAAGCCACATCTATTAGGTGAACTCTGTCTCTCACAAGGTAAATTTGCCTCCCTGTACTTCAGCTGAATAGGGATGCAGTGACTATGCAGCAATAATAGAATTTAATGTGGTTCTCAGCATCGCCTGAGTGCTTTCAGATGCACTTGTCAGCCTTGAAGCCACTGCGACTATGACCCCGGGTAATAGGCTGCTAACGCTCAGTCGCACAGACACATGACAGGTATGGAGGCGTGGACGGAGGGACTGTGAAAATAGAGAAATAAGCAACAGGCGTCTGACTCTCAAAGTCCGATGATTCTCTCTTTCTGTTTTCCCTCAACAAGCTTTTATTCCTCTGCTTTTCCTTCTTTTCATTCTATGTTTTTTTTTTTACCAAGGCCAAGAGCTACATCCTCATGTCTTCATCCTCCGTCCATATCTCGTCTGTTTCTGATTGGCTCTGTCTTCCTCTCCAGCTTTCCTCTCTCAAATTCTTCCCCTCTCTCGCTGCTTGTCTCCGGTAAACTGATTACACTCTTGACTCTATTGGATTTCCTCTGGACTGTACATCTGGCATTGTTCCTAGGAGCAGCCCTGCCACTAATTCATTGCTTATTTACCTTATGACAGTGGAAAGGAAAACAATATTGAGTGCTGCTCAGTGGAGGGGAGGAGGAGAGCGCCATGCTAAGAAACACAACATGCGGCGTTATCACATCGCGGGGAAGGTTACGGTCAAAATCAAATAAACTCCACTCCAGTAATACCATCACAAAACTAACTCTCCACCATAGTGATGTAATTTAATTTGCTTTAATTGTTTTTGGAAGATTTCGCCCGCAAGATTCATTGACCTCACAGATAATCTAATAATTGGAAACAATTTTCAAATTGGTGTTATCATTTGCATATGGCTGAGAACCTTTTTATCTCCAAAATGCCAAGTTTTCAGGAACACAGAGAAGCAACTTTGTTTTCTTTGCATGCGTTTTTGAATTTCAACAGGCTCTGCGGGGCTTCGAAAGGTTGTGCAGTTTCATCCACTTATAAGGGACCCATGTAATACTTCATTAGAAGTTAAATCACAACAATTGCTAAATCACCACTACATAAAAAAACAGCTTTGGCTATGAATCAAGTTGTGCAAAACTTCAGTCTCGCAATTTAACTGGCTTTTGTTGCACTTTTATCAAGGTTATATCACATTCTATCTGTAACAATAATGCTAAACACGTTAGAGTCAGTGTTTTCATGTAGGACAATGTGTGCAGAAGACAAATGCACAAACACACACCCACACATACATCGACTGTTCTAGAAACAGGAATTTGTATGTGCAGTTGATTTCTTTATCTGCTTCTCCTGGACACTCTATCTCCGTGGGCTTGCTCAGCAAAAACCTAAGGGTCATAAATGACCAGTAAAGACTTTGTGTTTGTTTCGATGACAAAAGACTTAAGAGATAAAACTGCACACTGCTGTCATTAAATCCAATTGATATTGATGCTGAAATTTACTTGAGATAACGTTTATGATATTTAATGATGGAATGACTAAGGAGTAAGCTGTGTGTGTGTGTGTGTGTGTGTGTGTGTGTGTGTGTGTGTGTGTGTGTGCACGAGTGTGTGTGAGCATCGTTCCACACCCTGTCCAATGAGAGCGGCCGGCCCAGCTGTACAAACTACAGGGCTTTGAGCCACGCGGCACACACACACACACACACACACACACACACACACACACACACACACACATGTGCGCATACATAGAACAGAGGCCCTAACACTGCAGGTCTGTCTTCATCACTGCCTGTTTACTTTACCTCCTTTCACTCTCTCACACTGAGGCCTTTTGTTTCAGACACACACACACCTCCCCTTGTGTCCTGTGCACACCTCTGGCTAGCCATAACCCTATACGCAGACCCTGGGGTCAGCTTTGAATCCTCTCACCACACTAATGTCGCACTTTGGCTCAGCTACGGACACGTCCTCGAAAGCGTGTGAGGATTTTTTGTTTTGTTTTTACAGTTTTATTATCTATCATTTAACCACAGTAGCCACAGTGACATATCAGGATGGACAGGCGATCCATAGACAAGAGCAGTTACACATTAACGCAGAAACCAACACAGATATCCAAAAACCCTGTGGCCCAAAAGAGAGAACTTCCCTCTTCTAAACAGTATAACTCAGTGGCAAATGTTTCATCATACTTTTTGCTCTTCTTCTTCACACCCGTCCACCTCCTCCCCAACTCTGCTACTGCTTCCTCAGAGGCGGGCGTCTGTGTACGGGGAGGCCGTTCGCAGCTCCTCTCCGGCTATAAAATCCCTCTCAACCCTCCCGTTCGCCTTTGAAGTGGAATTACTACACAATTGGGCACGGCGGGTGTGCAGGTTACGCCGGCTACTTCATTTAAAGTTTGGCAGGGCTGTCACGCCTGGCGGAGACCTGGAGGAAGCCGCTTGAAAGCGCAGCGCGATGAGGGGGATTAAAAAAAAAAAAAAGATGAGGTTTTATTAAGTCGACAAATTGGCAGCAGCGTCCAGGTCATAATTAGAGAACATTAGCATAATTTTTGCCCCGTCCAACAACGGCAAAAATCTAACAACTCTCACGTCAAACGCAGCCATTAACACACTTAATACAAACACACATGCTGCTAGCCTTTTCCACAGAGAGCAGCACTGTAATGACATTTCAAATGACATAACACCAGTGTGTATTTTTTTTAATTTTTAGTCAAATTAATAAGTAAACTCCAATCTGCTGGTTGTCTCTTCTGCCTCCCCCCACACCCCCCAACCTCTCATTTCTCTTGTAGGAACCACACACACACACACACACACACACACAACCGTGCACACGGTGAGAGCGCTAAGCTGAGATTAGAGCGCCACTTCCCCTTGGCTTTTTGATGATTAGCAGCTCCTCAGCTAAGTCCTTCTCTCATATCACATATGTCCACTGCTGCTAAGTCACTAATCGGACAGCGACGCGCGTCCATTAACGGGCCGAATAATCGCCATCAACGGTGGTTAACCGTCTCCTGGCCTCCACTTAACCAACGTGTCCATTTCATGTTGGCACGTCAGCAGCCGCGAGTTTACGCACACGCAAGCATGTTTAAATACAGGCGGCAGGCTTATGAACACGCAAGCGAGGCAGCTCACACATGCAAAAAACACACACACGCACATAAATCAAATGAATTAAGCAAAATGGGGGCAAAGATTTGTTTCAGCTTCATTGACGATTAAGGGAAAGACAAAGCAGCCATCGCAGAAATGTCACAGGCTATCACACACACACATTCACACACGCACACACATGCCCAGCTCTCTCGCTCTGTGTGTCTGGCTGCTAACATTATCATGGTGCTAACTGCTCTTGTTAACTCCTCTACTCAGAACAAGCTTTCAGGGAGCGTGGGAGCCTCCTCTGGAGAATTCCACAGTTAAGTGTGTGTGCTTCTGCGCATGTGTGTGTGTGTGTGTGTGTGTGCGTGCATGCGCGCGCATATGTATGTGCTCAGTCTCTCTTTCAAATTACAACCCATTATTTCAACCACTACACAAACACACAGCACACAGTCAGTTGAATCCGTCGTCTACAGTAAAAATAAGCACGCCGGCTAATTCCAAACTGCTGTCAGGAGTCAAAGTGACATTTGTGTTTTTTTTTTTTCCCGCCACCTTGTGACTGCTGAGAACTGCCTGCCTGTCACTCAGGTGCAGGTCTATTTGCGTGGAAATGCGAGCTATCTTTGAAATTGTTCTCTGAGGGAATGGAAGGGCATATCAAAATAGTTGAGCGGAATGTGCCTTTTAGATAAGGCGCCCGGGGCGTTTTGCCTCCGAGGAGCAGACCGCAACATTTACATCTGTATGACACCTCAGGCGGGAATTTAAACAAATGTTTCCCCCTGCGTCGCGCTATCGCTTACTTTATTGCCGTCACCTTTTCTTC